>CM041776.1:68090075-68516660 GCA_023374045.1 Limonium bicolor
CTATGTTGTTATACATATATATACATAAAATATACAAGTAAGTACATATTTGAACAAATGTAGTAACCTATGAATGGATGGTATTGATTATATAGATCAATCCTAAGTAGTAAGATAATACTACAAGTTAAGTATAACGTAACTAACAGATAATACTACAAGTTAAGTATAATGTATAGGTGCACACATGCAATGCAATCTGGGTGCTAGTACGGGCCAGATTCTATCATAGAGTATAAAAATGCAAACACACAAACGCAATTCGATTGTTTGTAGGGACCAAAACCTATTACGAGAAGAAAAATGAATAATGCAAACATGCATCTGGGTGCATCTAGGGACCATAACCTATCTCAAAATTATCCATGTTTGTTTTCAAAGGGGACTTATTACCATCATCTACCAATTGTTATCTCGAAAAGTTGACATGAAATATCCCAAACCTTGATATGTGGTTTAAATATTAAACTATGGTATGTAAAGGCTAAAAAGTGCCTTAGAAACATCAGTGAACAATTTAAACCATAGTAATATGCAATAAAGCACTAAGATACGGTTTGAGCAAAAACATGCTCTAAGCTTGGAGTGAACTTGGTTAGGACCCAAAGAACTTACCAAGAGTTAATAATATTCAATTATGATTTAATAAGGCTACTTAAGTCCTTAGGAAACTTTGGTAGACAGTTAGACCAAACAAAACACAAGAAAATACCTTAAAGTCAATAAGAGCAAAAATGTGCTCTAAGCTTGGGATAAATTTGTATAAGACCTAATGGTCATACCTATACCTTATAAATGTGTTAATGAACATATTAAATCAATTACCAAAGAAAACCAAGCTTGAAAACAAGTTAAAACACAAAAAGTGCTTTAAGGAGTCTTAAAGCACGTTTTTGAAAAATTGTCTTGTAAATGAGTTTTGAATGGCTAAATGTCCATCATTACTCTTTAATTAACATGTGTACTATATAGTATCACATTTGGAAGTCTATATCAATGGGAAATCAAAAATTTCACATCTATGTGCTTTGTTTTAGTGAATAGTAACTTTAATAAGCTAGTTTGTAACATATGTTGTTATAAGTAATTAAATTGGTCAACAAAGACTATTATACCCCTAGGTAGAGATGGGGGCCGGTTTTTATCATGGTGAGTCACCAACATGTAAAAGAAATCAATTAAGGAAAGGAAGGAAAAGTGAATAAAAGAAGAAAGTTACTTTATAACATAAATATCTTAACAAAGTGTACTCTCTTACCTCATTCTCTTCTTCCTTCTCATTTCACACGGTCTTCATCCTCTCCTCTCTTCTTCAAAAACGATGGGATATAGTAGCCTCTCTTCTCCATCTTCATTTCCTTGCCAAATCCAACTCCATGCTCCAAATCAAATTCTAAGACCATATTTGTCTTAGTTAGACCAAGCTCTACACTTCTATCTTTTCAAATCTTTAAGAACTCAATTTTGGTGCCATGGAGATTCACCATTGAAGGAGCTTGAGCTCACCTTTTCACATATTATTGTTCTCCTTTGCTTCAAGGTAAGGAAACTCAAAGAAAAATGATGTTTCCTTAATGTTTTGTGTTGTCCGAAAATTCACCTCACAATGGTGTCTTTATCTTGCTTGTTTTAGCTTCATTTGAATCTTCCAAGGGCTAGGAGGAGTCCTCTCTTGATACTTATTCAAGCTCTCTTCCAATTCCAAAGGTAAAACAATTACCTTAATGTGTTAAGATAATATATGTAACTAGGGTTTACAATGAGATGAAGCTTAAAGCTTGTATACTCATTATATTTTGTATAATGTTTAGAAGTTGACAAGCAACTAAAAGCCTTGCCAATTTAGTCAAGGAAACAAGAAAGAAGTTTGTGAGGAAAAGAGGTAAATATGCTATCTCAATGTAGTTTAAAGTCTTAGGAGAAATGAGCTTGTATTGCTTATGAAAATGATTTAATGAGCCAAAGGTGAATGATCTAGTAAAATGCTCTCAAGGGAACTATTAAAGGGCATATGTGTTGTTGAGTGTATTTGCAGGTCAAAGGCAAATACAATGTGGGAAATTCAGTGTTTATGATTTATGCATCTTAAGGGCCTAAGAGCCATGTTATTTAAGGGCCTAAGTGCCAAGCAATTTAAGTTTATGCACTATATTGTGATGTAGTGTAAATTTGGTGAAGTTTGTGTCTGAGGAAGTTCTTGATGGATTTTAGGTGTTCTTGAGTGGAATAAGGTAAAAACCTAAGTGTTTGGATGTGAGAATATACAAAGGAAGCTATGGCAAAATTTGGAAAATGTATAAGAAGTTCTAAGTGATTTAAACAAGTTTTGGTGAACTAGGAAGTGTTAAAGGTGAACAAGTGTTTTACTAGGGAAGAAAACATGTATTAAGGTGATTTAGAGTGATACAAGGATTTAGGTATTATCTTGGAAGTTCTAGGAATTCAATGAGTGTGTTTGAGAATGTATTTAAGTCTTGGAGAAGTTTGTTTAAGGTTTAGGAATGTTGATGTACAAGGAAGAAATGATGTTTAGGAAAGATATGCAAAAGGAGATTTAGTTAGTAAGAAAAGAAGTTTGAGAGATGAAGTTAAGGTGTAGAGGAAACACCTTGGTATAGTGGTCATTATAGGTGAAATACCACTTAGAAATCTTAAAGAGAAAACATTCCAAGTGCTAGTGTAACACCCCAACCACCACCGTACACTTAACAACACATTGCAGCGGAAACTCAACTCATCACATTACTTATTTCAATGGTGTTACGCGCCGTTAACCACCCACGTGGCTAACAAGGCTAATACATGTACATTGTATCGATCTGATGGACTAGATTCCCGAGCAACTACACAATACAACCCTTATTCCATTTCCAACATTTATTGTATACATACATTCCCACTGTACCGAGTATTTACAACTAATGCCGATAACAATTTCGGTCTTACTACGCTTACAATGCTTACGCCATTTAAATGGCTACCCATGTATAAACATCTACCCCGTCCTACTCTCGAACGGCTTCCAGCTCCTTGTACCTGAAATAGAAAAGGAGAGAAAGGGTGGCCCCCAAGGGGCTCAGCACCTTTGCTGGTATGGTAATCCCGCAGCCCACATGCTACCGGGCCACGCACAACTAATTGTCGTCTTAGCATGCAGTTGATTATATTTAAATCATGCATACAAGCCATAAACATACAACACATAACATTTCGCCTCAATGGGCTCAACCTATAACCAACACATCCACACTTAACAAATCATCCAATGATTCCTTTAACCCTAAAGTGGCTCTCCTCTAGAACGGAGCTACTTCCTTAATGAACGACAAGTACCCATTAATCGGGTCATCCTTAAACGCCTCTTGTCACAAACTGGGATTCATTTCCATGATCCACACACTCCATATCCTACAACATATCTCATTCCTCACATAACAAAACATAACAACACCTTTCTTGTTTCGACGTACACATGATAACATCGCATTCATTTTAAACACCTAACGTATACATACCATAGCATAGCAAGGGAAATTGCCTAGCACAATAATCAACACAAAACATCATAAGGTCGGTTCACACAAGGAACCTTCCACCATAGTTAGTATACATGGTGAGCCTAGAGATTAATGCCAATCTCATGTTAAGCTCGTTACCAACCTCGTTACCGTCCAGTTATATCGAACGGTTAACTTAAACCCAAGGTGTGTCGGATATAGTAATCCCAAGCACACCGAAATAACATTCGTATGCCCCGTGGCTCGACGTGAGTCAGTAATTAGCTTTGGATAAGCTAAGGGAAGGTAGAAACCAAATTGGAATACACCTATACATACACCAAGAGAGCCGAACCGGGTATGACATCGACTCCCGTCCATCACACGCGTGGCCTGAACAACCGGACTCCTCACCCCCCATTAGTACATATACACTTATAAATAAGTAGTTAGAGATCCATTACGGAGCCTACCACATCCACACACCATACGGTATCATAACCGAGTTAAGCACACATGGGAGGTTCACACACTTGCATACAAAACAATATCCAACTAACTCACACATAGCCGTGGTTAGCACATTCCCAAGGTTTGGGCCGTCACTCCGAATACCGATCACTCATGTGTTCCTAGTTTTTGGTTAGCTAAGGTTTAACACATATTTGAGTTAGGTTAAATGGTATCGGAGGCCAAATTCGCCACACAAATGAATTACTATAAACTCATTACATGTTTTAATCTTACAAGGTGGCAAACACTCAGAAAACATATGGCATACAAGCCGGTGTAATCCGGTAGGACACAGGTTGCAAGAAAAACCATACCTGTCACCGGAGTCCACTTTACCACGTCCACTTATGTTCCTCGAGCAATTCTCGAACAATGATAACATTACATGTATTTTATTAACATCGGGGTAGCATGATTATTTAATGTCTAATGTTTATACTTCTCCCCGTTAACTTAGTTACATAACTTAACATTTTTTTTTAACTTGTTTTACTCTCACATTTATACAACTTTTCACCCACTAATTGCCATTAAAACTCACCTAACATGTCCTTAACAACCTTATAACATCATCACCTATCAATCCCCATCATTACACATCATTTCCATACCTTAAAACAACAATTTTGGTCCTACAGTGGCCTGTCCGAACTTGTGTCCGAACCTCCAAGTTTGGACGCAAGCCGAGACCTAATACTGAAACCCATATACACGTCCGAACTTTTGTCCGGACTTCCCAAGTTCGGACACAGTTCGAGAGTGGGAAAATCCTTTACCAACAGAGCCTGTCCGAACTTCCATGTCCGGACGGAAGTTCGGACACGGCAAAACATTCAATTTCCAAGTCCTTAAACACTTAACCAATTTCACCAAACTTCTCCTAAAGCCTCATAATGTTTCCTAACATCATTTGGCACATCAAACACACCTATAAGATATCCTTAAACACTCACAAAACTCTTTTTCTAATTCCTTAAACCTTTACTTATATCTTCACAAAATTTCTAACACTTACAATTTTCTCCTAGTTTTTCAAGTGGTGTTTCATCCATAATAACCTCTATACCAAAGTGTTTCCTCACCATCATAACATCATCTCCCAAGCATCTTCTTACTAACCAAATCTTCTTTTTCACAACTCCTTAAAGTTCCTTTCTCAAAACCTTATCTATACTTTTCCCACCTTGCACATCACATAACCTAAACCTTAAACAAACTTCTCCGACTTTAATACATTCTCAAAACACATATGAATCTAGAACTTCCAAGACAATGCCTAAATCCTTATAGCACCTTAGAACACCTTAATGCATGTGTTCTTCCTTAGTGAAGCATGTATCCATTCCTAACAATTCCTAGTTCACCCAATTCATTTAAGCACTTAGAACTCCTTATACATTTTACAAATTTCGCATGGGTTCTCTTAGCACATCATCATTCCAAAACTCATGGTTTCACCATTAAACACTCAAGAACACCATTCCATCAAGGACACTATCACTCAAAAACTTCACCAATTTTACACTACATCACAAATAGTGCATAATTAAACTTGCTTGGCACTTAGGCCCTAAATAAACATGGCTCTTAGGCCCTTAAATTGCATAATCCTTAAACACTGAATTTCCACAATACATAAGCCTTTGACCTGCAATTACACACCAAGACATATGTTCCTTTACTACTCTCCTTGAGAAAACCTTACTAAGTCATTCACCATTTGCTCTTTAGGTAGTTGTTAGCAAGCATTATAAGTCATTTCTCCTAAGGCAATTAAACCACATTGAGATAGCATATTTACCTCTTTTCCACTCAAACTTCTTTCTTGTTTCCTCTAAAAGGTAAGGCGTTTCTTTCCTTGTCAACTACTAAACATTACCAATATTGAAATGAGTATAAGCTTATGCTTCATCTCATTGTAAACCCTAGGTTTACATTATTTCAAAAACATTAATGTAGTTGTTTTACCTTGATCTTTGAAGGAGTTTGAATATCTACCAAGAGAGGACTCCACCAAGTCCTTGAAGATTCAAATGGAGCTAGAACAAAGAAACACATGAGCACCATTAATGGTGATTTTCGGACATCACACAAACATGAAGGAATGTCATTTTTTTTGAGTTTCCTTACCTTGAAGTAAAGGAGAACAATAAATATGTGAAAATATAAGCTCAAGCTCCTTCAATGGTGGAACTCCATGGCACCGAAATGGTG
Organism: Limonium bicolor; assembly: GCA_023374045.1. NCBI lineage: Eukaryota > Viridiplantae > Streptophyta > Magnoliopsida > Caryophyllales > Plumbaginaceae > Limonium > Limonium bicolor. The sequence continues at coordinate 68,096,300 of CM041776.1, forward strand.
GTCTTTGAAGTTTTGAGAAGGTAGGAATGAAGAGCTTGATGAGAGGAAGAGAATGGTGGTTTGTTCTTGATTTGGTTAAGTGAGCTAAGAATTATTGCCAATGGAAGGTGGAGCTTTGGTGAGCACTATTCCAAACCGTGAGTGGAAGAAAGAAGAGAGGTTGAGGAAGCCTTGGAACCGTGGGAAATGAGGAGGAAGGGAGGAGAATGAAGATAAGTTTGTTAGTTTAGATATTTAAGTAAAGTAAATAGTGTTTTACTTTTATCAGTTTCTAATCAATTTAACAAAGGGATGACTCATCCCTTATGAGAAACCGGCCCCAAATAGTAGCAAGGGGTATTTTAGACTTTATTTGCCAATTTAATTACTTATGATAACATATACAAACTAACTTATAAAAGACTATTCATGAAAAACAGGCACATTGTTGTGAAATTTTGATTTCCCATTGATTAGACTCCCAAATGTGATACTATTAGTACACATATTAATTAAGAGTAATGATGGACATTAGCCATTCAAAACTCATTTACAAGAAATTTTCAAAAAAGTGCTTTAAGACTCCTTAAAGCACTTTTTGTTGTTTTAACTGTTTTCAAGCTTGGTTTTCTTTGGTAATTGATTTAATATGTTCCTTAACATATTCATAAGGTATAGGTATGACCATTAGGTCTCATACAAATTTATCCCAAGCTTAGAGCACATTTTAGCCCATATTGACCTTAAGGTATATTCTTGTGTTTTATTTGGTTTCATTGTCTACCAAAGTTTCCTAAGGACTTAATTAGCCTTATAAAGTCATAATTAAATATTATCAAGTCTTGGTAGGCTCTTAGGGTCCTAACCAAGTTCACTCCAAGCTTAGAGCATGTTTTTGCTCACACCGAGTCTTAGTGTTTTGTCGTGTTTTAACTATGGTTTAAATGGTTCATTTATGTTTCTAAGGCACTTTTTAGCCTTTAAATACCATAGTTTAACATTTACACAACATACCAAGGTTTGGGGTATTTCAGCTAGTAATTTTGTAAGAAATTTGTGAATGATAAAGATGGTTTTGGTGTGTGATTTAAAGAGTTTAGTACATGGCTAAAGATGTGTTTGAAGTGCCAAATGTGGTTAGAACATACTAGGGCACTATGAGGTGAAGTTTGGAGTCAAATGGGATTTTGGAAACAAAGTTCTGGAGCCGACCGACCTTAGGGACCGGACCTGCAAGGTCGGTCGAGCTCAGTTTACACTACCGGAAAGAGTTTCTGGAACGGACCAACCTTGGGGACCGGACTTGCAAGGTCGGTCGGGCTTGCATTTTTAGTACGGATTAAGTCTCTGGAATAGACCGACCTTGGGACCGGACTTGCAAGGTCGGTCGTGTCTAAACTTTTGTACGAGAATTGTTTCTAGAATGGACCGACCTTGTGGACCGAACTTGCAAGGTTGGTCGGAGTAGAATTTTTGACGGTAATGTGTTCTGGAATGGACCGACCTTGTGTAAGGTCGGTCGGTAAGGTCGGTCGGACCAAAAACATTGTTTAAGGTTATAGGATGATGGGGATCATTAAGTAATGATGTTATAAGATCGTTAAGGACATATTAAGTGAGTTATAATGGCCATTTAGTGGGGGAAAAGTTGTATTAAAATGTAAAAGTAAAACAAGTTAAAATGTGAAGTTATGTAACTAAGTTAACGGGGATAAGTTATAAGCATTAGACTTTAAACAATCATGTTACCCCAATGTTAATAAAAGTACATGTAATGTTATCAGTTGTTCGAGAATTGCTCGAGGAACATAAGTGGACATGATAAAGTGGACTCCGGTGACAGGTATGGTTTTCTTGCAACCCTGTGTCCTACCGGATTACACCGGCTTGTATGCCAATGTGTTTTTCTGTATGTTTGCCACGTTGTAAGATAAAATATGTAATGAGTTTACAGTAATTCATTTATGTGGCGTGTCCAACTCCGATACCATTTAACCTCGGAAGAGTTAACCTTAGTTAACTGAGTCTAGGATCACATGAGAGCTCGGTATTCGGATTAAACGACTCGAACCATGGGACGTTCTAACCACGGCTATGCGTGTGTTAATTATGTGATATTTGTGTGTTTGTATGTAAGGACCCCTCTTGTATGTTTAACCCAGTTGTAATACTGTATGTTGTGTAGATGTGATAGACTCCATAGTGGGGTTCTAACTAATATCTAAAAGTAAGTATGTACTAACAGTGGTGAGGAATCCGGTTAGGCCGGTCGCGCGTTGTTTGGGAGTGGGTATCCTTCTTAGCCTTACCCTTCTCTCTGTTATGGTTGTTTCCCTCACGGGTTATGATCTCCCATTAGCTTACTCCAAAGCTTAGCTATTCTGACTTATGATCGGTTTAGGGGGAACATGTGTTTGTGTGGTGTGTTCGGGTCACAAAACCCGAACCATCTTAACTTAAGTTACTCGTCCGACTATTAGGACGGTAATGAGTGTTGTATAACGAGTTTATCATGAGGGTGACATCATTCTCTAGGCTCACCAGTGAATTAACAATGTTTGGGTCGGTTCATGAGCGGACCGCTCCCGTTATGTTATGTGTTGTTGATGTAATGCAATCTCTATTGCGATGTTGTTATGTGCACGTTGAAACGTGGAAAGTGTTGTTATGTGTCGTTATGTGATGTATGTTATATGTTGTAAAATGTGGAGTATGTGGATCATGGATATGAATCCCAGTTTGTGATAAGAGGCGTTTAAGGATAACCCGATTAATGGGCGAGTGTCGTCTATTAAGGAAGTAGCTCCATTAGAGGAGAAACACTCTAGGGGTAATGAACACCATGAGTGACTTATCAAGTAAGGATGTGTTATCTGTTTGTTGAGTCCATTGAGGTGGAATGTTATGTGTTGTGTGTTTATAGTTTACATGCATGATTCAAATATAATCAATCGCATGCTAAGACGACAATTAGTTGTGCGTGGCCCGGTAGCATGCGGGCTGCAGGATTACCATACCAGCAAAGGTGCTGAGCCCCTTGGGGGCCACCCTTTCTCTTCTTTTTCCTATTTCAGGTACAAGGAGCTGGAAGCCGTTCGAGAGTAGGACGGGGTAGTCGTTTGTACCTGGGTAATTATTTAAGTTATGAATGTACAGTAGGTGTAGTAAGACCGAAATTGTTATCGGCATCAGTTTGTAAATACTCGGTACGGTTGGAAGACTTATGTATGTTTTGTTGTTAATGGAAAGGGATAGTAATGTGTAGTCGCTCGGGAATCTAGTCCATCAGACCGTTACAATGTATGTGTAATAGCCTTGTTAGCCACGTGGGTGGCTAACGGCGTGTAACACCAACGAGTTAAGTAATGTGATGAAGGAAGTTTTCCGCTGCAGTTTATTGACAAGTGTGTTAATGTTGGATGGGGTGTTACACATAAAAGGACTTAACATCTTTGTCTCACAAACTTGAATCTCACACTGATGTCTCATGCTAGCCCTACACTAAAGTCTTACACTAATCTCACATTGGAAAATAAGCTAAAGTGTCAGTATTAATGGTGATCGAAAATCTGGTATTGACGATAGTCCTAAATCTCACACTGAAGATACACTTAAATCTCATACTAAAAATAATCTTAAGTCTCACACCAAAGAAAACCTAAACTCTCAAGTCTCCTACAAAGGTCTCAAGAGATAAATTATGTCACCTATAAAATAGAATGCCAAGGTCTATATTAATACACAAGTTTCCCCATTTGTTAACAAGCTTCATGAGATTTTATGAGCTTTAATATTAAAGTTATCTACACATGTCAACTTACTATTTGTCAAACTTAAAAATTAGATCCACTTAAACTCTAATTATAGTCACTTGTCCATAATCTATTACTTAACTAGTGTCACCGTACTTAAACAGAGACAGTTTTTACTGCGTTTCCAGTAAAAGCTATATTCCGGCCAATACACCCGAAGGTCTCAAGCAAAGGTGTCATGCAGAAATACAATAGTCTCGTACAAAAAGTACAAACATGCAAGAATTTAAAATTTGAGTAAATTACTTAGAACCCCCTTGAGGATTGGGTATAATATAGTTAACCTCCTTGTGTTTAACATAATTATTGGTAACCACCTCGAGGTTAAAAGCCCATAGTCTGTAATAGGCCCGATATTGTAAAGTCCTTGTACAGGCCTTATTAGAATCTCTGTTGTACATATAAATACAACACATTTACCCTGATTAATACAAGTGAGAGACAGTCAGATATTTTCTACTGTTACATTACAATCTCTCTTCGCTACTCTATTATGGTATCATACGCTACTTGATCTCACGATCGTCTATCTCCTGGGAGCTTTCTCCATGGACGGCGCCACACCTCCTAGTGGAGAGATCACACCGGGCAACACACCACCAGCACCACCTGTGACAATCAACACAACAACGTATCAGTCAACAAACACTCATTCTGTTGTTTCCGCTGCAGCAAACCTTGTGAAATTAACACAGGAAATTTTCGCCTCTGGAAAGGTATGATTGTCCCTTTCCTTAGAGGGAATGATCTATACAAATATGTGGATGGATCCTATGCTTGTCCATCTGAATTTGTTGATAACAAACCAAATCCAGATTTTACAAAATGGATCCAGCAAGATCAGCTTATTCTTAGTGTTTTGCTTGTTTCCTTATCACCTGAAATCGCTGGTCAAGTGCTAGATCTACCTACATCTGCTTCAGTTTGGGGTGAATTGCATAACTCTTTTGCGGCACAGACTACAACATGTATTGGACAGCTACATTTGAAATTAGCTAATCTCACTAAGTCAGGTGATGAGGATATTACAGGATATTTTAACCGCGCTAGAGCTCTCTGTTCTTCTCTAGCGGTTACTGGTCATGCTATATCAGATATGCAGTTTCAGAGTTTTATTCTCAGAGGATTACCCGATGATTATGACTCAATTGTCACTAATCTTATCACAAGACCAGATGGTTGTACTCCCCAGCAGATCTACAATCATCTACTAACCTATGAAGACATGTTGAAGCAACGACAGAAAACTGTCACTGAAGGTGTTTGTCTAAATGCTACAGAGACAAACACCACCAGTGGTAACTACAAAGGAAAATCTGGTAAGAAAGGGAGAGGTGGCTACCAAAATTCTCAGGGTTCAACCTCTAATACCTATGGTAGAGGAAAAGGAACTCAGAACTCCTACACTAGTAACAAAGGCTCTGGCAGAGGGCAAACTTTCTTTACTGGGCAACCAGACAATCGCCCATCCTGCCAAATCTGTCTCAAAAAGGGGCATGTTGCAGCTCTATGTTACTACAGATACAGCCACACTCATCAGCTACCTGCTCCTACCTCTTTCTCTGCTAATGCCACTACTCACTACTCCTCTCCTGAGTGGCTTCCAGATACTGCTGCCACACATCATTTCACAGGGGATTTTTCTCGCCTCAACCTTAATGCTTCAGATTATACAGGACCTGAGACAGTAGCCTTGGGGGATGGGTCGGCCTTACCTATATCTAGTCAAGGCTCAGGTTCTATTCCTTCCCCTACTGGTGACCTTATTCTCAAGGATATCTATCATAGCCCTTCTCTCAATAAGCATTTAATTTCTGTGAGACAATTTTGTCAAGATAATCACACTTATTTTGAATTCTATTCCACTCACTTTCTTTTGAAGGATCTGGAAACTCATCACACTATTCTACAAGGTCCTGTTAAAGGGGGAGTCTATGTCTTTCCTAGCTCTCCTCTCTCCCTCAACTCCACCACTCTTCTACCAGGAGCAAAGGCTACTACCCATGTTTGGCATCAGCGTTTGGGACACCCATCAAATTTCATTACACAGAAAGTTCTCAATCTTTTTAAACTTCCTGTTGTAAGAGATAAGACACAAGTTTTTTGTTCTGCTTGTTGTCAAGGGAAACTTCATGCATTCCCTCATTACCCTAGTCCCTCTGTTTCATCTAAACCCTTTGATCTTGTTTATATGGATGTTTGGGGACCCTCTTATATAACTTCTGTGGACAACATGAAATACTTTCTTTTGATGGTAGATGATTTTTCAAAGTTTGTTTGGGTTATGCCTATGGCTAAGATATCTGAGGTTTCTCAGATATTCAATACATTTGTCAGATTGGTAAAGAATTATTTTGGTGCAAATATTGTGAGTATTCAAACAGATAATGGTGGAGAGTTTCAGGCTCTTAAGTCTTTGACTGCCCAATTTGGTATTTTGCATCAATTTTCCTGTCCCTATTCCCATCAACAAAATGGGGCAGTGGAAGTTCGAAACAGATTTGTGGTGGAAAAAGGCTTATCTCTATTGGCTCACTCTGGTTTGCCTTTTTCCTACTGGACCTATGCTTTTAAGACAGTTGTTTACTTGCTAAACAGGACTCCCACTAAGGTTCTCTCCTTTTCTACACCCTATGAGCAACTGTTTCACCACCAACCAGACTACACCATTTTGAGAGTTTTTGGCTGCTCCTATTGGCCTAACCTCAGACCTCACAACAACCACAAATTATCCTTCAGATCCTCCCCATGTGTTTTTCTGGGCTATCCAGCCCACTCTACAGGTTATCTTTGCTTGTGCCTCACCACTGGCAGACTCTATGTTAGCAGGGATGTGCGTTTTGATGAGACATCTTTCCCATTGAAAGTCAAACCCAGTACATCAGCACCTCTTCTACCCACCCCTACTTCACACTGTATACCTATTCTAATTCCTGACCTTACCACTACATCTAACTCAGAGACTATCCCCACTACCTCAAACTCAGACACTGTCCCCACTTCAGCAACACACACTACATCTCCCTCACCTACTTCTTCTATCCCTACACCTCCCAATGAGGACGCCATTACCAGTACCCCAGATCCTCCTCCTCATCCGATGGTCACTAGATCCAAGAATAATATTTACAAACCCTTGACAAGAACAGATGGCACCATCCTTTGGGCTAATGCTACTGCTATTTCTGATCCAATACCAGAGGAGCCCACTTTCTCTCAGGCACAACAGTTTCCTGTTTGGCATGAAGCTATCAATCAGGAGTACTCAGCTCTCCTCCGAAACCACACATGGGACTTAGTTCCTCCATCACCAGGAGCTAATGTTCTAGGGGTCAAATGGATACTAAAAACAAAGAAAACTTCCACAGGAACTATTGAGAGAAGAAAAGCACGTTTGGTTGCTCAAGGGTTTAGACAGCATGAAGGGATAGATTTCACTGAAACTTTCAGCCCGGTTGTTAAGGTAGTCACTATAAGAGTTGTGTTATCTATTGCTGTTTCCCTACACTGGCCTATTCAGCAACTTGACATACAAAATGCTTTTCTGCATGGTGACATTGAAGAGGAAGTATTTGTCAGACAACCTCCAGGTTTTGTTAATCCTAGTTGCCCAAAACATGTCTGTAAGCTCAGAAAAGCCCTTTATGGGCTGAAGCAATCACCTAGAGCATGGTTTTCTACCTTAAGCTCTACTCTCCTGGATTTTGGCTTCACTGCATCTACTGCAGACCCCTCTCTGTTTATTTACCACCACAAAAATGACATCACATTTGTATTAATCTATGTGGATGATATTCTCATTACTGGGAATTCACTACGTGTTCTGAACCAACTAAAGCAGTGCCTCTCCACTAAATATCCTGTTAAAGACTTGGGGGACTTGTCCTACTTTCTCGGCATTTCTGCCACAAGAAATTCCTCTGGTCTGTTACTTCAACAGAAACAGTACATTACTAAACTTTTAACCTCCACAAATATGCATACCTCAAAGCCCATTTCCACACCTATCAGTGAAATACCCCAAACTAATAAAACATGGATTAAACATCTAATCACATTGATTAAGGCCTAAACATGCCTTAAAAGTCAACTGAGAACAACAGTGGTCAACACAAAGCAAGATGTTGCACCCTTTGACTGTTTAGGGTAAATAAATACCCAAATGAACTTCTTAGGACCTAAAACTTTGTCCTAAGCTTATTAACACAATACTAAACATATTACAATTGTTGGACAACACTTCAACACAAAGAACAAGCATTTACATGCTTCAATGTCAAGTAGAGCAAAAATGTGCTCTAAGAAAACCTTAAAGGTCTAATGACCTCTAAATGATATAAAATTGGGTACCTTGATCAAATATCATGTAAGGAACACAACAAAACCATTCCCAAAGAAAACCAAGCTCAGAAACACCTTGCGACACAAAATGTGCGCTAAAACTCCTTAAAGCACGTTTTTGTGTAATTGCCTTCTAAATTGGTTTTTAATGGGCTTAAAGGTCATAATTACCTTTAAATATGATAATATATCATATTATATCATATTAGGAATTTAATTCCAGAAATTTACAAATTTTTACAAATTTAATATTAAAATATTAATAAAACCCTAAAAGGGGGCCCGTTTGAGTCAACATTGACTAAGAATGGTCAAGAGGCCAAAGTTTGACCCCTTGGACCACATGAGGTCGACAGCCACATGAAATGGAGCCTAAAAATCGCCACTTACAAGCATAAGAGACAAGCTCCAACACATTTCCTTAATTTAAGGAGCTTACTTTTACCTTTTTAATACTTTAATCTATACATTCAATTATGGCTGCTTAAGTGACTCAGCCTCCACGTGAGAGGCTCCATTTGAGAGGCTCCAGCCCCTCCAATTATCGATGCCAACCTGCTTGGTGAGTCATCAATCACCAAAAAAATAAACAAGTCAAAAAAAGGGTTTTAAGGCAAAATTGACCTAATCTCTCATTTGCCTTGCTTCCCAACCGAGACAAGGCCTCTCTATTCTCCCTTTGGCTTCTCCAAGTCGTGGATAACACACCAAGAACATAGAAGAACACCTTGATACCTAGGTAAGCTTAATTAGTCATTTTATGCTCAATTTCTTCACAAATCTTTCTTCTTTCGGTGGATCTAAGCATCAACCACTTCCATCCATGGATCTAGGTTGTTTTGGAGGTTAAATGAAGGGCAAATCTCAGCCATAACAAGGGAAGAAGGTGGAGAAACCCAATCTTTTTCTTAAGGTACAAAAATGTGCTTTAAGCACTTATCTTTTGATTCTCTTTAGATCCGGTTGTAAAACCTGTTCTCCTAGCCTTATAATCTTCTTCTTAACATACTTATTCAGTGGATCTATCAAGAGCTTCAAGGTATAGCCAGATCCAAGCCAAAAACACCATTTTTGGCATTTTAAACAAGGTAAAAATTAGCCATCTTCGAATCTAAGTTATACCGGTTTTAAGCATTGGTTTAGTAGCTCTTTTGATGCTCTTTACCTTCTGTATATTTAGGCCGAAGACCATCCATACTCACCTTGGTATTCTAAGGTAAATCTTACCTTGAAATATACATTAAAACACTTCTTATGGTTAGATCTTGCTTGGAGACTAACTATGTCTTAATTGCTGTTTGAAAACATGTAAAAGAAGCTTTGGAAAAATAATCCTAAGCTGGTCGAAATCAAACAAGGCCTAAACTAGGCAAAAACAAGGTATAAATCACTTAAACCTTCACTTGGTATATTAATATGTAATTATACATATGTGTATAATTTGTGCCATGAGTGAATGGGTTAATAAGGTCTTATCTTGACCTTAGGTAATTAAGGAATGGTTTGGTAAATTTTATAACTAATTAAACAAGCATAATTGTCAAATTTAAGACATTATGTGGAAAATTGGTAAATATGGAAAAGATATGGTGAGGGCCGAAAGTTTAATGCATTTTTGGACATTTATGTGTAATTTATTTTGTAAGCCAATGTTTGTAATAAGGCCATGTACTTTAGGCCATTTTATTTATGCATTTATAAGGTTTTATTTAAGTTTACGTGATATATAATTATTACCGCAAGGAATTGGGGTCTTAGGTGTAATTAAATTAAATTTGGGGGCTATAAAAGGATATAGCCGAAATTTAGAGGTTTAAAAAGAGTTTAAATAAAAATTATGATTTTATAAAGTTTTGGTGGTTAAATGGTAATTTCTAAAAAGTATGGGTGCAAACCGTAATTATTAGGAATTAATGGTCAAGGAAATATTAAGGAGGTCAACCTTGACCATATGGTAGGTTTTGACCAAATTAGATAAGTTAAATAACTTATTTAAGGTTTTATAATAAGTTATGTATTTAATTGTAACAATTTTATAACATATGTGGTAAATATGTTATTACCGAAAATAAAGGGTGTAAAATGGTATTATAAACACCCATGGGCTATTAGGAATTTTTAGGAATTTATTGGGTTGATTTTGGAATTAAGATAAACTATATATGTATAATATATAGTTATTATGTCATTATGACACTTTGGAGAAATATAGGTGGTGGAATTATAAATACCGAAAGTATATGGGTTAATAAGGATATTTATAACCCTTTGGTGAAATTTGGTGATTTTTAGAATTATATAAGAGTATTTATTAAGATATATGTATAATATATAGTTTTAAGGATATGGTAAAACTATATGTTATAAATTGGGCCAAATGGCAATTATAGAATAGACATAAGGTCTGTTCGGAATTTACTAAAATATAACCATAGGTTATACTCTTTTATAAGTTAGAAATGTTATATTTAATGGTATATATAACATGGTATAAATAATGTGGTGATTTTGTAAATAAAGGAAACTATGGTTTATGGAAAAGAATAAGGTTTAATATATATGCCTATGCGGCAATATATAATAGTTTTGTATAAAAAACTATAGGTTATAAATAAAAGGGAATAAAAATATCATATTATATGATATTAGTATATGGTATAACATTACATAATGTTATGTGGTCAAAATGGGATTTAAAAGAAATATAAGGGCTGTACCGAATTACAAGAGGTTGGAAAATGAATTTTAGACTAAGGTCTATAATGTTATAAATGTTATAACAATTATATGGTGTTAATGGTTTTAATGGAATTAATACAAGTAAGGATATTCACATTAAATAATGTGACAACTATAAATAAATGGGATTTATTAACTAAGGTATTTATGGAATAAACCTTAGGAGTTGTAATTATACAACATAAAATGTTACATAATATTATGATAATAATCTTAATATAGGTTGTATAATATAATACAACTAGTGGGAATAATCATCTAAAATAAGATGATAAAATGTGACATATAATATAAGAGCTTATTAAACTCACAAAATTTACCTACGTGGTAAATATATACATACACAAGAATAATGTATAAAAGGATGAGTATATATTATGGTTGGAAACCATATAATATAATGGTGGTGGTTATTACATGAAAAATAGTTACGAACTATAAGGTATAAGTTTTGGATGCAAATATTATTTGCTAAAGATAATGGAGTATATAATACAACATATTAGAATGGATGGTGGAAAAAAAATAATGCAATATAATGAGTCATGCATGCATACTTGCAATTATAGGTTATGTACCTATATTAATGGTGGATAAGATTAAAGAAAAATAATGAATTAAACTTAAGAGTTGAAATATTTTGACATACGAGTTTTAATGTAACAAAGCCGACCGGTTTAGAGAAACCCGTAACAAACAACTGTAGAAAACAGGGATGAACTGTCGGGGTTACTTGTTATTCGGAAATACCGGATGTAGTTAGTCATGAAGACTGACTTATAGTTTTAATACCGTTTAGATCATACTTCAGACGAGGACGCTTGACGAGCTAGTGGACTACACTGCGCATCCTAGATCTTGGTGAACGGTATGTAAAGGGGTTTGATCCGAGTTGTCCTAAGGAAGCTCCTTGGGCTCGGATTTGGTTGATATAACTTGTGTTATGTGTGTGGATACATGTATGTGATTAAGTGTTACTGCATTATTTATTTATGCACGAGCGTCCTACGGGACTAACACTACGTCGACTATAGATCGACTTATATAAACATACATATACGTTATTGTGATGACATGACGGTTACTTGATATAATAACATAGTATTAATATTAAGTATATGGTAACCAACCTAAGTAAAACACTTAGGGATGAGTCACGACATTGTTGGTCTCTAGAGCATGGATCTCGAACATGAATATAACCTAGATTACTTCTAGGTATGCGTGAGACCCATTGGGCAGCTAATTAATAATTATTCTCCATAAGACTAAGAGCATATCTTATACATTATGAGAGAGAGATGGTGTGAGTTGAGGTGAGGAATCCTGGTAGTTTACGAACTACTTGGTTGCGCATTTGTGATCATTGAGGGGTTTCCGATTAGATTCCGCTCCAGGTTTATACCCAACGAGCCCAAACTGGATCGTGGGTCAGGTGGCTACGACCTTTATATGGACGTCTTACGAGACATAAGTGAATAGTCTGGGGCCTCCGGACCTCTGGCGAAATGAGCACCTTTGTGTGTACGAGAGGACTACTGTCCATGGTGAGGTTATAGGGTTGTCTTAACATGACGCCCAATTGGTATTAATTAAACATGGTTTGGATGGGGCCTTAAAGGCCAAGATAAATTAATTGTGGAAACTGTACGCTAAGGTGATTGTACATTGTACATTATATTGGATTATTCGATACGTTCGATATACAATTGTGGTTTGTGATATTAAATGAATGTTTGGATTGGATGGATGGTTAATGTTTATGAATATTTGGATGGATGATTATGTATATTATACATGTTTATTACGGTATTGATTATATCTGTAAAATGGTAAAGCATGAAACCAATCTAATAATAAGATGGTTAAAATGACTAAGTGACCAATAGGGTCCAGGCCCGGCATACTCAGCGTCTATCGCTTATACTACACTCATGCAGGTTGTTGATCATCGCCGGAGCCGAAGTGCGGGAACAGGGTAATTAGAGTTTATTTTAATTACCGCACATGGAGTTGTATTATGGTAAGGTTATGTATATTCAGGTTTGGGTAGACGCTCACTTGTCGATGTTTATGGTTTATGGACTTAGTATGATGTATAGGAGTTTTCTCGTTATCACGGCGGTTAGCAGTTTGTTTATGTTGGAAGTTGGAGATAGTTTGGCTTCGTTGCTCGCATGGGCGAGTAATGGCCGGTGACACCCAAGTGAGTATTGTATTGTTTTTAATTCTTCCGCTGTAAGACGTTTTATTTATTGCTACGTGAGAGATTATTACGTGATTGTGGAGAGGGGTGTTACAAAAGTGGTATCAGAGCGGAGTACCGCTCTGATGATGAGGAAAATAGGTTAAGACAGTGAGCTTAGGACTTGGGAAATAACGGGAAACGTTTGTGAGGTACGAGACGATTCGTCTTAGAAAGATATTGGGTTTAGTAACGCAAATTGCGTGATAGGTTAGCCTTTAAGGCAATTCAATATATACTGGTTGTGTACGGTAATATACCGAATATTTATGTGACATACTGTACTACATATGTCTGGGGGAACTAGAGGGCGTGGTACTGGAAGAAGTGGAGGCGGTGACCCCGTCATTCCAGGAGTTGCAGAGACGGTTGCTGCCGTACTCGCACAGCTTGGTACTCAGATAGGAGGAGCACCAGCCCACCTGCCACAGCCCAGGGAAACAAACTCGCTGAAGTCAGTTAGCGAGACTCGACCACCTACATATTCAGGGGAGCCAGACCCCGTAGCCTTGGAGTGATTCATGGTTGAACATGAGAAGGCCTACGAGGCTTTACAAGTACCTGCCAACCAGAAGGTTGTCATTGCTGCTTTCCATCTGAAGGATGCAGCCAGCACTTGGTGGAGGTTGGTCAAGGACCATCACCTGGCTACGCCCGACTTCTCGTGGGCTGCCTTTGTCGAATTGCTGAGAGGGAAGTACTACCCGGTGCATCTCAAGCAGAAGAAGCGCCATGAGTTCGAGACATTGTCTCAGGGAGGTCTGACCGTGGATGAGTACTACGCTCGATTCATTGGTCTGCTGGACTTCATCCCCGGTGTGGATTACTCAGAAACCGTTAAGATCGAGAAGTTCCGGGGAGGATTGTTTTTTCGCATCCAGATGGCGATGGGTGCTACCCTCTACACTACCATCCAGGTACTAACATGAAAGCCATAAAAATTCTTTACATACTACATTACCGATTAACTTTGTGAGAACTTACCAATGAGATTCCAGGAGTGTTACGATGCTGCCTCGAGGACGGAGCTAATGCTCCAGACTCGGGAAGAGACTCTAGGGGCAAAGAAGAGAAAGAACCCTGAGGGAGAGTCTGAGGGTGGAGGAGCATCTCCAGGCGATGGCCAGAAGAAGGGAAAGTATGGACTTATCCCATTCTAAATTGTTTACCATATTAAACACCATATGAATGCTGACCCGGAACCTTAAACAGGAAGTTCTTTAAAAAGAAAGGGCAGCAGGGTCACCAGGGAGCAAAGGGGAAAGAGCCCGTGCTTAGGTTGACCGGCCCAGCTATAGATGCTCAGCCTTTGAGATCTGCACCTCCTAAGGGTGAGAACACCTACCTCTTAAATTAAACTGTAACCTTAACCTTAATATCATCAGATTGTAACTTAAACTAAATAATACCATCAAGCACCGGACAACCCCAGCGCCATTTCTATTGCAAGCGTTGTGGGAAGGACCATCCTGGGGTCGACTGCGAAGGCCGCAAAGTTGTGTGTCGGTGCTGCAAGAAAGAGGGCCACCGGGAGTTCGAGTGCTGGATGAACCCTGAGAGCCGTAATTATAGGCCACCAAGGAATACTCAGAAGACCTCAGCTAGAGGATCTGGAGTACCACGAGGCGGTCAGGATGGCCAGACATCTACTGATGCTGGAGCCCAGAGAGGCAAGGGAGTAGATAAGGCGTGAGTACCCTGAACTCCAAGAGAGACCGCTGGTGGAAGACTTTTGCTTACTTTGTTATGTACTTACCTTGGATGTTAGAAGGAGCTATGTTATAAATATGTGGGAGTGTGTCACTGACCACTTGCCTTTTTGTGTATGACTTTGGGATTAGTTGTGTGTACTCAGTACCAATAAGCTTTAAACCTTGATGGATAATATATATGAACAGGATGTTAACGCTTACATCATCATGTAGCCATACTCGACGACGCAGAGTCAATGAGACGGTGATTACTGAACCAATATTACCACCTGCATGGCGCACTTGCTATTGCAAGCGCTATGACAAGTAAACCACTGAAATTTCCATCTGCCTTGCGCACTTGACAGAGCAAGTGATGCTACTGCAACTGCAACTACTACTTTTTAGTCTTTTATTATATAATATATAAATGTTTTTCAAACGTTTTCATACAAACCTTAAGATTAGAAACCTATGCAACCTTGGGAAGACCGTTAGTCCAACTACTGCAACTGGAGAAATACTACAGCCACTGTGACTGTAAAACACACCAGTTTAAATTGTTCGAGAATTTTCAGACAGGGCTTATTAGCCAAATACCATCAGTGTATACCCGCATTTAATGCTAATCACTACTAGTGATATATGTTTAGTCCTTATGGACAAGCATACCCTTTGTAGATGCACCACCGTCAGCGAGGATGGTTGGGAAGTGGAGAGCCAAGTTGCTCAAGCTATTATGCAATATGCAATACATCCAACTAAACGGATGAGGGAATGAATATGAACTATGGATGAGATGTGATCATGATAAACAAGGAGAAAAGGAATATGTGTGCACTCAATGAGATCGAAATAGGAGAACCAAGTTTGCTAAATATAGCACAGATTTTACTTACAAGCCGGCGTTATGGCTTATGGTTTATGACATGAACTACCACTGAAGCCACTAGGGCAATAGCACTTACTACAAGATAACCGATAATATGAACTAGTGAACAACAAAAGAGAAAAAGAAGAGAAAAGAAAAAAGGATATCCATCAAAGGGAGATTGACAACAGAATACTTCACAATACCCGTGTGACAGACATTACCAGTTTACTAAACGAGTCATGGGACGACCGCACTCCGTTAGGAGCATGTGGGCCTGACAGACTTATGAGTTATTAGTGGGTAAGTAGTAATGTATCAGTACGGTACCCCATGCAAGTAGACAAGTAGTGTTAGGAACACGAGAAGTAGTCAACTCCGTACTACGGACAGTAAGACAGATTACCTCGAAGATGGACGAGAAGAGCCGCTGTTAAACCAACGGGCTAGAGAAATCAAGAACCTTCAACAGAGATCAGTAGACAGTATACAGTGAAGACAGGGGAACCAATCAAGGACAGGAAACCGAAAGAAAGAAACATGAAAACCCATTATGGGCGAATAATATGTAGAATCCTCATAAGGATCGAGCAATTCTTGCAATCCAGAGGAAATCTACCAGATGATGTGGACATAAACGCGTGACTACGCGATGTTGAGAGACAAAGCTAATATAATAGCAGATACCTTAAGCAAGGAACAATAGACTTGGAATGTACCACTCACATGATAATTCACGCATCTTATCTGCTTGACTCATTAGGTATTAGCTGCTGAGAGTTTACGCCTCTGCACTCTGTATGACTGAGTGTTTTGGTATTGCACTTGTGCAGTTATTAATCTAGTGGGAATACGGAAAGATGCAATGGATATCAACAGGAGTGTGTAAAAAAAAGAGAACTACAACAGTGTGTTACTCCGGAACAAAACCACCAGGAGACACGGATGACAATCATCATCTACGTGGACATATAGGCTGGTACGTCTTAATATTATAAAGACGAGTGCAAAGAGCACTAAGTACTAACAATAGCCAATGTCATATTATACCTCAAGCTGAATATCAGTGAGAGAAGACACACGCAAGTATGCTAGTGATCCAAATGAGAGGATACACAGCAATGGAAAGAGGCAATTGAGCCTATGTTCATGGGTCTGCACCTCAGTACGGAGCGAGTGGGCCCATTCGAACGAACTTGGGAGAGAGCACAAATAGTTTAGTGCCTCACCCTTTATGTATTATGGAGCCCAGAAGGGCTAGAGTCATACCCGTCTCTCTGATATGAGGATAATCCACGAGGTGGTAAACTCTATGAGAGCCAAGTATCCAGCGCTCCTTGTTGAGCGGCTGTTGTATACTTGTGGGGTACGGGGGCGTAACCCTTTTTAAGGGGGGTAGAGCCTCTTGGTTGTGCACGTGTGTGCACTAAGTTTTGTTGTGGTATGCGGGGCATACGAGGTTTGTTTGTTTATTTGTTTGTATCGTATGCATGGCATACATGGTATGCGGGGCATACGTGGTTTTGTTGGTTATGGTTTTGTTAGTTATGTTTGGTACGCGGGGCGTACGTTGTTGGCTTGTTTGGTGTGTGATATGCATTTGTATGTATGTATCTTATGAGATACTTGTTTGAATGTTGTATTTACACCATGTGTGTAGTACTTTTCTTATGCTACTTGTGAGATATATATTTATATTGCTTTGTAGAATGATTACATATGGTATCGCCTAGATACGAAATGAATCATTAGATATGGAATTTGGAACGATGGTATGTTGTGGACACCTCGGGGAGGTTGTCAGGGTCTGTAGAACTGATAGGAAATAATGGTGCCGATGGATCACCTACATCCATATATGATTGAACTAACGCCACAAAGTGATGGCTATGTGCTGTATAGGCACAATACAATGTGTGTAAATGATATATCACATAGATATACATTATGGGAATAATGGGTAGTTATACATTTATATACTTACCTATTTGATTAAGCGACTTCGGGACGAAGTCTTTTTAAGGGGGATCGATTGAAATACCCCAAACTAATAAAACATTGATTAAACATCTAATCACATTGATTAAGGCCTAAACATGCCTTAAAAGTCAACTGAGAACAACAGTGGTCAACACAAAGCAAGATGTTGCACCCTTTGACTGTTTAGGGTAAATAAATACCCAAATGAACTTATTAGGACCTAAAACTTTTTCCTAAGCTTATTAACACAATACTAAATATATTACAATTGTTGGACAACACTTCAACACAAAGAACAAGCATTTACATGCTTCAAGGTCAAGTAGAGCAAAAATGTGCTCTAAGAAAACCTTAAAGGTCTAATGACCTCTAAATGATATAAAATTGGGTACCTTGATCAAATATCATGTAAGGAACACAACAAAACCGTTCCCAAAGAAAACCAAGCTCAGAAACACCTTGTGACACAAAATGTGCGCTAAAACTCCTTAAAGCACGTTTTTGTGTAATTGCCTTCTAAATTGGTTTTTAATGGGCTTAAAGGTCATAATTACCTTTAAATATGATAATATATCATATTAGGAATTTAATTCCAGAAATTTACAAATTTTTACAAATTTAATATTAAAATATTAATAAAACCCTAAAAGGGGGCCCGTTTGAGTCAACATTGACTAAGAATGGTCAAAAGGTCAAAGTTTGACCCCTTGGACCACATGAGGTCGACAGCCACATGAAATGGAGCCTAAAAATCGCCACTTACAAGCATAAGAGACAAGCTCCAACACATTTCCTTAATTTAAGGAGCTTACTTTTACCTTTTTAATACTTTAATCTATACATTCAATTATGGCTGCTTAAGTGACTCAGCCTCCACGTGAGAGGCTCCATTTGAGAGGCTCCAGCCCCTCCAATTATCGATGCCAACCTGCTTGGTGAGTCATCAATCACCAAAAACAATAAACAAGTCAAAAAAGGGTTTTAAGCCAAAATTGACCTAATCTCTCATTTTCCTTGCTTCCCAACCGAGACAAGGCCTCTCTATTCTCCCTTTTGCTTCTCCAAGTCGTGGCTAACACACCAAGAACATAGAATAACACCTTGATACCTAGGTAAGCTTAATTAGTCATTTTATGCTCAATTTCTTCACAAATCTTTCTTCTTTCGGTGGATCTAAGCATCAACCACTTCCATCCATGGATCTAGGTTGTTTTGGAGGTTAAATGAAGGGCAAATCTCGGCCATAACAAGGGAATAAGGTGGAGAAACCCAATCTTTTTCTTAAGGTACAAAAATGTGCTTTAAGCACTTATCTTTTGATTCTCTTTAGATCCGGTTGTAAAACCTGTTCTCCTAGCCTTATAATCTTCTTCTTAACATACTTATTCAGTGGATCTATCAAGAGCTTCAAGGTATAGCCAGATCCAAGCCAAAAACACCATTTTTGGCATTTTAAACAAGGTAAAAATTAGCCATCTTCGAATCTAAGTTATACCGGTTTTAAGCCTTGGTTTAGTAGCTCTTTTGATGCTCTTTACCTTCTGTATATTTAGGCCAAAGACCATCCATACTCACCTTGGTATTCTAAGGTAAATCTTACCTTGAAATATACATTAAAACACTTCTTATGGTTAGATCTTGCTTGGAGACTAACTATGTCTTAATTGCTGTTTGAAAACATGTAAAAGAAGCTTTGGAAAAATAATCCTAAGCTGGTCAAAATCAAACAAGGCCTAAACTAGGCAAAAACAAGGTATAAATCACTTAAACCTTCACTTGGTATATTAATATGTAATTATACATATGTGTATAATTTGTGTCGTGAATGAATGGGTTAATAAGGTCTTATCTTGACCTTAGGTGATTAAGGAATGGTTTGGTAAATTTTATAACTAATTAAACAAGCATAATTGTCAAATTTAAGACATTATGTGGAAAATTGGTAAATATGGAAAAGATATGGTGAGAGCCGAAAGTTTAATGCATTTTTGGACATTTATGTGTAATTTATTTTGTAAGCCAATGTTTGTAATAAGGCCATGTACTTTAGGTCATTTTATTTATCCATTTATAAGGTTTTATTTAAGTTTACACTAGTAGAAAAAATGCTTTTAATGACGGCGTTTAAACCACGGTTAAAAGGAAAACCGTGGTTTAACGTTTATAAACCACGGTTTTCATAGAAACCGTCGTTTAAGGTACACGCCAGAGTGCGTATACCACGGTTTTTGGAGAGCCGTCATATATAGGTTACTGATATACCACGGTTTTCTGGGCAACCGTGGTATATAGTACATGCCAGAGTGAATATACCACGGTTTTTTTTGTCAACCGTGGTATATAGTCTAGGCGGGATTTTTAATTTTCGGCCCAAATTTAACGCGGCTCTTTCTATCTATTCTCTTATATTCTCACGCTAATTTTGGAACCCAAACCGACGAAACTCTCCAACTCTTCTTCTTCATTCTCTTCAATGTCACGGTAATTTTGGAACCCAAACCGACGAACATGCTCTGCAACTCTTCTTCATTCTCTTCAACCTCACGGTAATTTTGGAACCCAACCGACGAACATGCTCTGCAACTCTTCTTCATTCTCTACAAGTTCACGGTAATTTTTGCAACCCTCACCGGCGCATAAGGAACATGCTCCATCCTCACTCATTCTCTTGTTTTTCGGTATTTTTTGCAGCTTACAACTAGAACAAGGAACACATGCTATACATCATCTCCACTCAGTGCAATTTTCGCAACCATAACCGGCGAACAAGGAACATGGCCTCCATTCTTCATTCTTCTCACGGTAATTTTGCAACCCACCGCTAACAAGGAACATACTACACCAGAGTTCTTCACTCATTATTTTGCAACCCTAAATCGCAAACAAGGGACATACATGTTCTATAGCCTCTTCATTCTCTTCTGTTTCTCTGTTTGAGATCTGTGAAGCGACGCTACTAAATCGCCGGCGATTTTGAAAAAGAGTTCATAGACTATAAACCACGGTTATATGTATAACCGTGGTTTATTCGTTGATTTTATAGATAATATACCACGGTTTTGACATTTAACCGTCGTATAAAATGACTTTATACCACGGTTCTGAACTTAACCGTCGTTTAAAACCGGTGAGGACCGCGTCCAAAAACGGTCTTAAATGACGGTTATTTGCAAACCGTGGTATATAGTCTTCTTTTAAACGACGGTTTTCAACCGTGGTATATAGGCAATTTTCTATATACCACGCGAGCATAAACCACGGTTCCTAACCGTGGTATATAGGCAAAATAACCGTGGTTAAAAACATTTTTTCTACTAGTGTTAGGTGATATATAATTATTACCGCAAGGAATTGGGGTCTTAGGTGTAATTAAATTAAATTTGGGGGCAATAAAAGGATATAGCCGAAATTTAGAGGTTTAAAAAGAGTTTAAATAAAAATTATAAGATTTTATAAAGTTTTGGTGGTTAAATGGTAATTTCTAAAAAGTATGGGTGCAAACCGTAATTATTACTCCCTCCGTCCCTTATTGACTGTCTGGTTTACTATTTGAACATGTCGTTTGACTTCAATATTTAACATATAAGATGATATAATTTTACAAATCTAATTTTTGTAATGGAATCCTCATGTAAAAAATTATATGTTATAAAAATTTATTTTATAAAATTATTTTATCTTATATGTTTAATATTGAAGTGGAAAAGCGTGCCAAAAAGTAAACAGGAAGATGAAAGTGGGACGGAGGTAGTAGGAATTAATGGTCAAGGAAATATTAAGGAGGTCAACCTTGACCATATGGTAGGTTTTGACCAAATTAGATAAGTTAAATAACTTATTTAAGGTTTTATAATAAGTTATGTATTTAATTGTAACAATTTTATAACATATGTGGCAAATATGTTATTACCGAAAATAAAGGGTGTAAAATGGTATTATAAACACCCATGGGCTATTAGGAATTTTTAGGAATTTATTGGGTTGATTTTGGATTTAAGATAAACTATATATGTATAATATATAGTTATTATGTCATTATGACACTTTGGAGAAATATAGGTGGTGGAATTATAAATACCGAAAGTATATGGGTTAATAAGGATATTTATAACCCTTTGGTGACATTTGGTGATTTTTAGAATTATATAAGAGTATTTATTAAGATATATGTATAATATATAGTTTTAAGGATATGGTAAAACTATATGTTATAAATTGGGCCAAATGGCAATTATAGAATAGACATAAGGTCTGTTCGGAATTTACTAAAATATAGGTTATACTCTTTTATAAGTTAGAAATGTTATATTTAATGGTATATATAACATGGTATAAATAATGTGGTGATTTTGTAAATAAAGGAAACTATGGTTTATGGAAAAGAATAAGGTTTAATATATATGCCTATGCGGCAATATATAATAGTTTTGTATAAAAAACTATAGGTTATAAATAAAAGGGAATAAAAATATCATATTATATGATATGTATATGGTATAACATTACATAATGTTATGTGGTCAAAATGGGATTTAAAAGAAATATAAGGGCTGTACCGAATTACAAGAGTTGGAAAATGAATTTTAGACTAAGGTCTATAATGTTATAAATGTTATAACAATTATATGGTGTTAATGGTTTTAATGGAATTAATACAAGTAAGGATATTCACATTAAATAATGTGACAACTATAAATAAATGGGATTTATTAACTAAGGTATTTATGGAATAAACCTTAGGAGTTGTAATTATACTACATAAAATGTTACATAATATTAGGATAATAATCTTAATATAGGTTGTATAATATAATACAACTAGTGGGAATAATCATCTAAAATAAGATGATAAAATTTGACATATAATATAAGAGCTTATTAAACTCACGAAATTTACCTACGTGGTAAATATATACATACACAAGAATAATGTATAAAAGGATGAGTATATATTATGGTTGGAAACCATATAATATAATGGTGGTGGTTATTACATGAAAAATAGTTACGAACTATAAGGTATAAGTTTTGGATGCAAATATTATTTGCTAAAGATAATGGAGTATATAATACAACGTATTATAATGGATGGTGGAAAAAAAATAATGCAATATAATGAGTCATGCATGCATACATGCAACTATAGGTTATGTACCTATATTAATGGTGGATAAGATTAAAGAAAAATAATGAATTAAACTTAACAGTTGAAATATTTTGACATACGAGTTTTAATGTAACAAAGCCGACTGGTTTAGAGAAACCCGTAACAAACAACTGTAGAAAACAGGGATGAACTGTCGGGGTTACTTGTTATTCGGAAATACCGGATGTAGTTAGTCATGGAGACTGACTTATAGTTTTAATACCGTTTAGATCATACTTCAGACGAGGACGCTTGACGAGCTAGTGGACTACACTGCGCATCCTAGGTCTTGGTGAACGGTATGTAAAGGGGTTTGATCCGAGTTGTCCTAAGGAAGCTCCTTGGGCTCGGATTTGGTTGATATAACTTGTGTGTTATGTGTGTGGATACATGTATGTGATTAAGTGTTACTGCATTATTTATTTATGCACGAGTGTCCTACGGGACTAACACTACGTCGACTATAGATCGACTTATATAAACATACATATACGTTATTGTGATGACAAGACGGTTACTTGATATAATACCATAGTATTAATATTAAGTATATGGTAACCAACCTAAGTAAAACACTTAGGGATGAGTCACGACATTGTCGGTCTCTAGAGCATGGATCTCGAACATGAATATAACCTAGATTACTTCTAGGTATGCGTGAGACCCATTGGGCAGCTAATTAATAATTATTCTCCATAAGACTAAGAGCATATCTTAAACATTATGAGAGAGAGATGGTGTGAGTTGAGGTGAGGAATCCCGGTAGTTTACGAACTACTTGGTTGCGCATTTGTGATCACTGAGGGGTTTCCGATTGGATTCCGCTCCAGGTTTATACCCAACGAGCCCAAACTGGATCGTGGGTCAGGTGGCTACGGCCTTTATATGGACGTCTTACGAGACATAAGTGATTAGTCAGGGGCCTCCGGACCTCTGGCGAAATGAGCACCTTTGTGTGTACGGGAGGACTACTGTCCATGGTGAGGTTATAGGGTTGTCTTAACATGACGCCCAATCGGTATTAATTAAACATGGTTTGGATGGGGCCTTAAAGGCCAAGATAAATTAATTGTGGAAACTGTACGCTACGGTGATTGTACATTGTACATTATATTGGATTATTCGATACGTTCGATATACAATTGTGGTTTGTGATATTAAATGAATGTTTGGATTGGATGGATGGTTAAATGTTTATGAATATTTGGATGGATGATTATGTATATTATACATGTTTATTACGGTATTGATTATATCTGTAAAATGGTAAAGCATGAAACCAATCTAATAGTAAGATGGTTAAAATGACTAAGTGACCAATAGGGTTGATAAGTGTCTAAATGAGCATGTTTTATGGGTGTATTTCATATATTATATCAGCACTTTTCTGCTCATTTCTCACTTATCGTATGTTTTTCCTCTAGTTTAAGTTTTATTGGTTATCTCACAAATTTATTGGTGAAAACATGAGGAAAAACCAAGTTAGGAGCAAAGTACACGAAGAGACGAACGCATAGGCGCAGACGGCTCGAAAAATGGAGTTTAAACGAAGAATCTAGAGCCAGTCAAAATTCGCAAGACTCGCGTCCATGTTGTGTCCGCCCAAACATAGGCGGACAGGAGGCGGACGGAGTGATGTCCGCATAACCTTAGGCGGACAGGGGGCGGACGTGATAGACGTCCGCATAAAACAAGGCGGACAAGACACGAACAGGGCAAGACTATGACAACCGCCCCCGCGTCCGCGTAAACACAGGCGGACAAGACTGTGAGACGTCTGCATAACTGAAGGCGGACATCTACACGGACAGGGAGGAGGACCGTGAGACAACCGGATAAACATGGCTGGACACAAACGTGGACAAGGGGCGGACGTGTGTAAATACAACGTAGATCCAGAAATTAACGCGACAGTTTTCTTCTTCGCCGACTGTCTTCCCCAAGTTGCGTCTTCCTTTGCGGCGCCTACAGACATGTCGAACTGCTTCATCAACAACATCAGGCGCCTACCTTAATTCCCTCACGCGTCTGTCTCCAATCAACCTCAGTTCTGTCTCCTCTCCAGCTCTATCATCAACCATCCTCTGCCTCTATATAAACCCAGCACCTTCAACCATAATGGGTGTGCCTCTGTGCCTGTACGACGGGAGACTGAAGAAATCATTCACCACACTCATCCATTCTCGTCCATTCATTTTCTCCCGTAACACCACAACATTCCATACTCACGCAGTAACAAAAGAAATAGAAGAGCAGCAGTGAGAGCGAGAGCAGACCCGTTCTTTCTCTGAAATAATGTCAAAATCTATCTGTGCTATCTTCTTATCTCCGTTAATGTCTGAGTAATTTTCTTTTGTATCCTAGGATGGGGGTTTGATTCTAATATTACGTAAAACAGTATTTATCACCTGTATCTCTTATTAAACTTGTTTTAATTCCTTTCAGCAAATATTGTTAAATGCTTTGCGTGACAAACAACTGCATTTTTATGGTAACTATCAACATATGATTTTGAGATAGTCTAAGTACCACAAAGGAATTAATCTTGGTATTTACACTCCGGATTGAGCAGGAAAATACTGAGGGAATTCTAAGAGTTCGTAACTGACAATTATTAACTCTAATAGACAATAAATAATTGAGACATGGTTATAAATCTGTTTAAGTAATTTAGGCAATTCCCCCGCTATCCTAGGATACCTTTTTCCATCCACATCACTTAATTCACCTGTTTTTACTGTTTTTATTATTTCTGTACTAATCCAACAACAAATCAAGCTTGCCTCCGGCTAAACCCCTTTTTACAGTTTTTATTAACTACCAAGACTAGGATAATTGAACAATTTCCCTGTGGATACGACACTTGTTTTACTATTCCGAATAGGTGCACTTGCCTATTAGTTTGCTATAAATCTATATTTATTATAGTGTAGTTTTATCCCAACAAGTTTTTGGCGCCGTTGCCGGGGAAATTGATTCCTAGTTTCCGGTAGTTCACCTGCTATACTGTAATATTTTGTTTATATTATTTTGTTGTTAATCTAATTTCGGACATCTAACTTCGGACATCTGACATCTGACTTCTGACTTTGGACATCTGACTTCTGACTTCTTAATATTATTGTCATTTAAATTCCATTGTCCTTAACATTTAATTTCCATTGTCCTTAACATTTAATTTCCATTGTCCTTAACATTTAATTTCCATTGTCCTTAACATTTAAATTTCATTGTCCTTAACATTTAAATTTCCAGTATACTAACTACTAACTTATAATTTCTGTCATCTAACTACTAACTTATAATTTCTGTCATTTAATTTCCCTGGTCATTTAATTATCTGTCATTTTACTCTTGTTAAAAAATATATATAAAAAAAAATAAAAAATAAAAAAAATATATCAGTGTTGTTTAATTAACGTTTATCAGCCTAACCAATATCTCTACCTTTCTTTGTCTATTTACTAATTTATTTCGCAGTTTCTCACAAATCAAGTATCTTCTGTGCATGCCAAACACTCGAACCCGAGGTTCTCCACTTGTCAATCCGAGACCTGAACCCGAGCGCACTTTATTACAAGCAAGAAGAAACCTGAGAAATCAAAACATGGCTAAAACGAAGTTATAGAAGAAATGAACCATGAAAATCAACCAAATCAACCTGAACACCGTGCCCTTTCTGATTACCACCAACCGGATACCGAAGGAAGGGCATCAGCCATAGTTCTCCCCGAACTAACACCGCTAGAAACCGGACGATGGGCTTTCAAAACCCACTACATCACCGCCGTCCGGGATCTAGGCAAATTTAGCGGAGTAAATCCTGATGAAGCCCCAAATCATTTAAGTCTCTTCCTAGACTTCTGCAATTCCTTTGGTCAAACCGGCAACGTCAAAGAAAGAATCCGACTACAACTATTTCCTCACTTGTTGTCAGATTCAGCAAACAGGTGGTACCGAAGTCTTCCGTCCCGATCAATCACCACATGGCTGCAAATGGCCCAGAAATTCCTTGCCAAATACTACCCAACCAGTAGAACAAGGCAGTTGATCAGAGAAATCAACACATTCTGTCAGGAACCAGGAGAAACGTTATACGACGCATGGGACAGATTCAAGGATATGCTGATGAAGTGTTCCCACCATGGTCTCGACGATCAATCCCTTTGCCTATCATTCTTCAATGGCCTAGATGATGGAAACCGACTACTCGTCAATTCCTCTGCAGGAGGAAGTTTCATGATGAAATCTCCTCAAGAAGGGATGAACCTTCTCGAAACCATGACGAGCAATACAAGACAGTGGACGAGATCCAAAGGAAGAACACCACGAGCAGCAGGCCTACTCCATGTTGAGCCTACAGATCATTTATCGGCTCAGATCTCGTCCCTTGCAAAGATGGTGGAAAAGCTAACAACATCTCAAAACGAAATCGTGAAAACAATAGCTTCCCCACCTACAAGTTCATCACCAGAAGGATGTGCCATATGCGCCGGTCCTCATGAAACTCATCAGTGCGAAGGTAAAAACCAGTACGAAGATGTGAATTTCATAGGAAACCGCCCCGGTAATTCCTACAACAATAACTTCAACAACAACTACCCATGGAGAAATCACCCGAATTTCTCATGGAAAAACAATGATCAGAACCAAGGAGGGCAGAACAACAGTTCCAATACCTATCAGGGAAATAGACCCCAACCAAACTCTAATATGGGTTATAGAGCACTAGCTGCCCCTCCAGGTTTCCAACAACAACAACAACCATCTTCATCCTCTTCTAATCCAAACGCAAAACTGAAAGAGATGATGAAGGGTTACATGTCTATGACTCAGAACCAGCTTTCTGCACAAGAAGCCTTCAACCAGAAAATCGAAGGTAAATTCAATCAAATTGCAGAACATCTTGCTCGAAGACCGTCTGGGGCTCTCCCAAGCCAAACAGAGCCAAATCCAAGAGAGCAAGCCAAATGCATCTATGTGAAGGAACACAACGAAGAAAAGATGGAGGTGGCCAAAACAGCTAAGGTGCCAGAACTTCACCCTTCCCTTCAAGAGTGGGTAGTAGCAATCGAAACTTCCAAAAGGAATGTAGCTGAATTGGAAAGCACCGCCAAAGTCTATAAAAATCACATTCAGTCCGAGAATACCTACCTTGAGCAGTTGGTGGCCGGCTATGAAAATGAAAAGCTCGATTTTGAAGAAGAAGAAGAGGAGGTTAAGGCGATAACTTTGAGAAGCGGTAGAAAAACGACGAGATTCACATCCCGCAAAGGTCAGAAGAATCCAAAGAGGATAGTGAAGGAACAGTTGAGGTCCCAGTAGAAAAAACATCTCCCACCATCCTCACTATTCCATCAGCTTCAAAACCTTCTCCACAAGAACCGCCTATACCATTTCCCCACCGACTCCAAAAGCAGAAATTGGATAATGAATATGGTAAGTTTCTGGCAATGCTGAAGCAGCTAAACGTCAACATACAGTTTGTAGACCTCATTGCCAAAATGCCAAACTACGCCAAATTCCTCAAACACCTTATCTCCAACAAAACTAAATTGGCCGAAGTCGGTACGGTACCTCTCAATGTAGCTTGCTCAGCTATTCTGCAACAACCACTACCTTCGAAATGCAATGATCCAGGCAGTTTCAATTCCAGTCACAATTGGTAGCACCTCATTTCCATACTCCCTATGCGATCTGGGTGCCTCCATAAATTTGATGCCCCTCTCCACTTTCAAAAGGCTAGGAATTGGAGAAATGAAAAAGACCAAGATGACCCTTCAACTGGCAGATGGTTCGGTAACTTACCCAAGCGGAGTGGTGGAGGATGTTATCATCAAAGTGGAGCACTTATACTTCCCATGCGATTTTGTCATTCTAGACATCAAAGAAAACTCCACTACACCTCTCATCCTTGGACGACCTTTCCTTGCCACAGCCGATATGCACATTTGGGTAGCCCAGGGGACAATCACCCTTCACGCTTATAATGAAAAACTAGAGTTTGCATCAGGACGGTCTCCAGATAACAAATCTAAGGATCTCAAGTTTGTGCGGGACACTCAATCACCATCATCCCCAATTCTCTTTGTCGCCCTTCCAGACGGAATGTCCATTACAGAGATACTAGGGCTGCCCATGGTAGGTTAACCGCCTTTTCGGTTAACCGCTTTCGGTTAACCGGGTCTTCGGTTTTCTAAAATTCAATTCCATTACCATTCCATTTAAATCGGTTACCGGATTCGGTTAACCGTTTAATTCGGTTTTCTAAAATCCAATTTCATTACCATTCCGTTAGACGGTTAACCGTAGTTCGGTTCGGTTTTTTGGTTAACCTTGTAGCCGTATAACTTTTTTTATTGATGTGACCCATACTATTAATATTATGGTACAACATTGATCATTCACTTAAATAATGAGTGACAAATCAAACACATGTAACAAAAAAATAAATATATTATATATCTTCAATATCTAACATTAATAATTATATAAGGTGAACATTAATATTTGAAGTTTTTCATTATTTATATAATCGGTTAACCATGGTTAACGGAGCGGTTAACCGTTATAAAAAATTCAATACCGTTACCGAAACCGAAACCAGTCAATTTACATGGTTCGGTTAACCATACCGCAAGAACCGGTACAGTTAACCTAAAAGCAGGTACGGTTCACTTCAGTTTCGGTCGGACACCGCGGTATCGGAATATTTTGGGCAGCCCTAAGAGATACCACCACCAATCCCGGATGAAGAGCGGGATAAGAAAAGAAAACATGCATCCAGGTGGACACTCAAAAATACCATCGAGTCATGCTTTGAATCTCCTCCTCATAACCACCCCCCAGGATCAATCTAACGACAAAGCGTCTAGCCAAAGACGTTAAAGAAGGGCAGCTTTCCGGGAGGCAACCCGGAGGAACTTATCTTTTATATGCTTTTATGCTCTTTTAATTTTCAGGTTCTCTTTAAATTTTGTTTTTGCTAACTCTTAACCCCGTTTGTAGTATGGTTGCTTCTAGTGTCTTATGCAGGTGCAACTTCATGTCTACACCGCAACCAAGCTACGCTACTTGAGGCTGAAGCTCAAGTGTGGGGGAACTCCTATAACACTAGCAAAAATAATCTCAGGGGAGTACCAGTTTCTTTAATTATGCTTTTATTTAAATAAAATCTGCAGAGGAGCGTGTATGTGCTTAAATGATTATTCGTGAGCTTTGTGTTCTCTCTATTTTATCTACTTACCGAAAAGGTCTTCTGAAACTTTCCCTTGTTTTTTCTGGTGAACAATGAGGACATTGTTCAATTTAAGTGTGGGGGAGTGTGCCCTTTTCGGTGACATTTTATGCTTAATCTCTCTGCTAATCTTGCGTTTGTCCAAATTCAATATCGTGGACCCTTTATATGTGGGTTGTTCTCTTTATGAATAAATACTGTTATGAATTGTGGGATAAATGATCAAATGTACAAAAATTATAAAATTTTGATTACTTTTGAGGAGCATTTTTATGCGGTGTGACCAAATGATCTGAAATGGATGGATTTTTATTAATCAGGGGTTCTTTCTGTCTTCTCTCTTAGGGATTGCTAAGGGGTGCTTCTCTGTCAAAAAAAAAGAAAAAATATAATAAATAAGGGACTTGCGAGACACCAATGGTAACCAACAAAGAGAGTTGAGTGTTCTTAAATACAAAAGCTTGATGCTTACATATTATCTTCTCATCTCTTATGCAAAAGTGAAACAAATGCATAATTCTATTTTTCCTTTTGTTTTCTCCTCAATGCCCATTCTTGAGAGAAGTTGGCCATGGTAAAAGTTCTCAAAGTCACCTTAACTAAGAAGCATTGAAGTACTCCGGATCATACCCCGAAACTCTAATTTTTATTTTACCCTGAGTACTCCTATGCCACCAGCAGTTGATGGATCACACTCCTCGAAAAGTTTAAGATCATGTACTATTGACTTCTTTATCCTACCCTTCATAATAGTATTTGTTAATATTGAGCATTCCCTACTTGCTTGGGTACATGGTTTTGCTTGAGGACAAGCAAAAGGTAAGTGTGGGGGTGTGATAAGTGTCTAAATGAGCATGTTTTATGGGTGTATTTCATATATTATATCAGCACTTTTCTGCTCATTTCTCACTTATCGTATGTTTTTCCTCTAGTTTATGTTTTATTGGTTATCTCATAAATTTATTGGTTAAAACATGAGGAAAAACCAAGCTAGGAGCAAAGTACACGAAGAGACGAACGCATAGGCGCAGACGGCTCAAAAAACGGAGTCCAAACGAAGAATCAAGAGCCAGTCAAAATTCGCAAGACTCGCGTCCATGTTGTGTCCGCCCAAACATAGGCGGACAGGAGGCGGACGAAGTGATGTCCGCATAACCTTAGGCGGACAGGGGGCGGACGTGATAGACGTCCGCATAAAACAAGGCGGACAAGACACGGACAGGGCAAGACTGTGACAACCGCCCCCGCGTCCGCGTAAACACAGGCGGACAAGACTGTGAGACGTCCGCATAACTGAAGGCGGACATCTACAGGACAGGGAGGAGGACCGTGAGACAACCGGATAAACATGGTTGGACACAAACGTGGACAAGGGGCGGACGTGTGTAAATACAACGCAGATCCAGAAATTAACGCGACAGTTTTCTTCTTCGCCGACTGTCTTCCCCAAGTTGCTTCTTCCTTTGCGGCGCCTACAGACATGTCGAACTGCTTCATCAACAACATCAGACGCCTACCTTAATTCCCTCACACGTCTGTCTCCAATCAACCTCAGTTCTGTCTCCTCTCCAGCTCTATCATCAACCATCCTCTGCCTCTATATAAACCCAGCACCTTCAACCATAATGGGTGTGCCTCTGTGTCTGTACGACGGGAGACTGAAGAAATCATTCACCACACTCATCCATTCTCTTCCATTCATTTTCTCCCTAACACCACAACATTCCATACTCACGCAGTAACAAAAGAAATAGAAGAGCAGCAGTGAGAGCGAGAGCAGACCCGTTCTTTCTCTGAAATGATGTCAAAATCTATCTGTGCTATCTTCTTATCTCCGTTAATGTCTGAGTAATTTTCTTTTGTATCCTAGGATGAGGGTTTGATTCTAATATTACGTAAAACAGTATTTATCACCTGTCTCTCTTATTAAACTTGTTTTAATTCCTTTCAGCAAATATTGTTAAATGCTTTGCGTGACAAACAACTGCATTTTTATGGTAACTATCAACATATGATTTTGAGATAGTCTAGGTACCACAAAGGAATTAATCTTGGTATTTACACTCCGGATTGAGCAGGAAAATACTGAGGGAATTCTAAGAGTTCGTAACTGACAATTATTAACTCTAATAGACAATAAATAATTGAGACATGGTTATAAATCTGTTTAAGTAATTTAGGCAATTCCCCCTATCCTAGGATACCTTTTTCCATCCACATCACTTAATTCACTTGTTTTTACTATTTTTAATATTTCTGTACTAATCCAACAACAAATCAAGCTTGCCTCCGGCTAAACCCCTTTTTACAGTTTTTTAACTACCAAGACTAGGATAATTGAACAATTTCCCTGTGGATACGACACTTGTTTTACTATTCCGAATAGGTGCACTTGCCTATTAGTTTGCTATAAATCTATTTAATAGTGTAGTTTTATCCCAACAAGTTTTTGGCGCCGTTGCCGGGGAAATTGATTCCTAGTTTCCGGTAGTTCACCTGCTATACTGTAATATTTTGTTTATATTATTTTGTTGTTAATCTAATTTCGGACATCTAACTTCGGACATCTGACATCTGACTTCTGACTTTGGACATCTGACTTCTGACTTCTTAATATTATTGTCATTTAAATTCCATTGTCCTTAACATTTAATTTCCATTGTCCTTAACATTTAATTTCCATTGTCCTTAACATTTAATTTCCATTTTCCTTAACATTTAAATTTCATTGTCCTTAACATTTAAATTTCCAGTATACTAACTACTAACTTATAATTTCTGTCATCTAACTACTAACTTATAATTTCTGTCATTTAATTTCCCTGGTCATTTAATTATCTGTCATTTTACTCTTGTTAAAAAATATATATATAAAAAAAATAAAAAATAAAAAAAAATATATCAGTGTTGTTTAATTAACGTTTATCAGCCTAACCAATATCTCTACCTTTCTTTGTCTATTTACTAATTTATTTCGCAGTTTCTCACAAATCAAGTATCTTCTGTGCATGCCAAACACTCGAACCCGAGGTTCTCCACTTGTCAATCCGAGACCTGAACCCGAGCGCACTTTATTACAAGCAAGAAGAAACCTGAGAAATCAAAACATGGCTAATAACGAAGTTATAGAAGAAATGAACCATGAAAATCAACCAAATCAACCTGAACACCGTGCCCTTTCTGATTACCACCAACCGGATACCGAAGGAAGGGCATCAGCCATAGTTCTCCCCGAACTAACACCGCTAGAAACCGGACGATGGGCTTTCAAAACCCACTACATCACCGCCGTCCGGGATCTAGGCAAATTTAGCGGAGTAAATCCTGATGAAGCCCCAAATCATTTAAGTCTCTTCCTAGACTTCTGCAATTCCTTTGGTCAAACCGGCAACGTCAAAGAAAGAATCCGACTACAACTATTTCCTCACTTGTTGTCAGATTCAGCAAACAGGTGGTACCGAAGTCTTCCGTCCCGATCAATCACCACATGGCTGCAATGGCCCCCAGAAATTCCTTGCCAAATCTACCCAAACAGTAGAACAAGGCAGTTGATCAGGGAAATCAACACATTCTGTCAGGAACCAGGAGAAACGTTATACGACGCATGGGACAGATTCAAGGATATGCTGATGAAGTGTTCCCACCATGGTCTCGACGATCAATCCCTTTGCCTATCATTCTTCAATGGCCTAGATGATGGAAACCGACTACTCGTCAATTCCTCTGCAGGAGGAAGTTTCATGATGAAATCTCCTCAAGAAGGGATGAACCTTCTCGAAACCATGACGAGCAATACAAGACAGTGGACGAGATCCAAAGGAAAGAACACCACGAGCAGCAGGCCTACTCCATGTTGAGCCTACAGATCATTTATCGGCTCAGATCTCGTCCCTTGCAAAGATGGTGGAAAAGCTAACAACATCTCAAAACGAAATCGTGAAAACAATAGCTTCCCCACCTACAAGTTCATCACCAGAAGGATGTGCCATATGCGCCGGTCCTCATGAAACTCATCAGTGCGAAGGTAAAAACCAGTACGAAGATGTGAATTTCATAGGAAACCGCCCCGGTAATTCCTACAACAATAACTTCAACAACAACTACCCATGGAGAAATCACCCGAATTTCTCATGGAAAAACAATGATCAGAACCAAGGAGGGCAGAACAACAGTTCCAATACCTATCAGGGAAATAGACCCCAACCAAACTCTAATATGGGTTATAGAGCACTAGCTGCCCCTCCAGGTTTCCAACAACAACAACAACCATCTTCATCCTCTTCTAATCCAAACGCAAAACTGAAAGAGATGATGAAGGGTTACATGTCTATGACTCAGAACCAGCTTTCTGCACAAGAAGCCTTCAACCAGAAAATCGAAGGTAAATTCAATCAAATTGCAGAACATCTTGCTCGAAGACCGTCTGGGGCTCTCCCAAGCCAAACAGAGCCAAATCCAAGAGAGCAAGCCAAATGCATCTATGTGAAGGAACACAACAAGAAGAAAAGATGGAGGTGGCCAAAACAGCTAAGGTGCCAGAACTTCACCCTTCCCTTCAAGAGTGGGTAGTAGCAATCGAAACTTCCAAAAGGAATGTAGCTGAATTGGAAAGCACCGCCAAAGTCTATAAAAATCACATTCAGTCCGAGAATACCTACCTTGAGCAGTTGGTGGCCGGCTATGAAAATGAAAAGCTCGATTTTGAAGAAGAAGAAGAGGAGGTTAAGGCGATAACTTTGAGAAGCGGTAGAAAAACCGACGAGATTCACATCCCGCAAAGGTCAGAAGAATCCAAAGAGGATAGTGAAGGAACAGTTGAGGTCCCAGTAGAAAAAACATCTCCCACCATCCTCACTATTCCATCAGCTTCAAAACCTTCTCCACAAGAACCGCCTATACCATTTCCCCACCGACTCCAAAAGCAGAAATTGGATAATGAATATGGTAAGTTTCTGGCAATGCTGAAGCAGCTAAACGTCAACATACAGTTTGTAGACCTCATTGCCAAAATGCCAAACTACGCCAAATTCCTCAAACACCTTATCTCCAACAAAACTAAATTGGCCGAAGTCGGTACGGTACCTCTCAATGTAGCTTGCTCAGCTATTCTGCAACAACCACTACCTTCGAAATGCAATGATCCAGGCAGTTTCACCATTCCAGTCACAATTGGTAGCACCTCATTTCCATACTCCCTATGCGATCTGGGTGCCTCCATAAATTTGATGCCCCTCTCCACTTTCAAAAGGCTAGGAATTGGAGAAATGAAAAAGACCAAGATGACCCTTCAACTGGCAGATGGTTCGGTAACTTACCCAAGCGGAGTGGTGGAGGATGTTATCATCAAAGTGGAGCACTTATACTTCCCATGCGATTTTGTCATTCTAGACATCAAAGAAAACTCCACTACACCTCTCATCCTTGGACGACCTTTCCTTGCCACAGCCGATATGCACATTTGGGTAGCCCAGGGGACAATCACCCTTCACGCTTATAATGAAAAACTAGAGTTTGCATCAGGACGGTCTCCAGATAACAAATCTAAGGATCTCAAGTTTGTGCGGGACACTCAATCACCATCATCCCCAATTCTCTTTGTCACCCTTCCAGACGGAATGTCCATTACAGAGATACTAGGGCTGCCCATGGTAGGTTAACCGCCTTATTCGGTTAACCGCTTTCGGTTAACCGGGTCTTCGGTTTTCTAAAATTCAATTCCATTACCATTCCATTTAAATCGGTTAACCGGATTCGGTTAACCGTTTAATTCGGTTTTCTAAAATCCAATTTCATTACCATTCCGTTTAGACCGGTTAACCTTTAGTTCGGTTCGGTTTTTTTGGTTAACCTTGTAGCCGTATAACTTTTTTTATTGATGTGACCCATACTATTAATATTATGGTACAACATTGATCATTCACTTAAATAATGAGTGACAAATCAAACACATGTAACAAAAAATATAAATATATTTATATATCTTCAATATCTAACATTAATAATTATATAAGGTGAACATTAATATTTGAAGTTTTTCATTATTTATATAATCGGTTAACCATGGTTAACGGAGCGGTTAACCGTTATAAAAAATTCAATACCGTTACCGAAACCGAAACCAGTCAATTTACATGGTTCGGTTAACCATACCGCAAGAACCGGTACAGTTAACCTAAAAGCAGGTACGGTTCACTTCAGTTTCGGTCGGACACCGCGGTATCGGAATATTTTGGGCAGCCCTAAGAGATACCACCACCAATCCCGGATGAAGAGCGGGATAAGAAAAGAAAACATGCATCCAGGTGGACACTCAAAAATACCATCGAGTCATGCTTTGAATCTCCTCCTCATAACCACCCCCCAGGATCAATCTAACGACAAAGCGTCTAGCCAAAGACGTTAAAGAAGGGCAGCTTTCCGGGAGGCAACCCGGAGGAACTTATCTTTTATATGTTTTATGCTCTTTTAATTTTCAGGTTCTCTTTAAATTTTGTTTTTGCTAACTCTTAACCCCGTTTGTAGTATGGTTGCTTCTAGTGTCTTATGCAGGTGCAACTTCATGTCTACACCGCAACCAAGCTACGCTACTTGAGGCTGAAGCTCAAGTGTGGGGGAACTCCTATAACACTAGCAAAAATAATCTCAGGGGAGTACCAGTTTCTTTAATTATGCTTTTATTTAAATAAAATCTGTAGAGGAGCGTGTATGTGCTTAAATGATTATTCGTGAGCTTTGTGTTCTCTCTATTTTATCTACTTACCGAAAAGGTCTTCTGAAACTTTCCCTTGTTTTTTCTGGTGAACAATGAGGACATTGTTCAATTTAAGTGTGGGGGAGTGTGCCCTTTTCGGTGACATTTTATGCTTAATCTCTCTGCTAATCTTGCGTTTGTCCAAATTCAATATCGTGGACCCTTTATATGTGGGTTGTTCTCTTTATGAATAAATACTGTTATGAATTGTGGGATAAATGATCAAATGTACAAAAATTATAAAATTTTGATTACTTTTGAGGAGCATTTTTATGCGGTGTGACCAAATGATCTGAAATGGATGGATTTTTATTAATCAGGGGTTCTTTCTGTCTTCTCTCTTAGGGATTGCTAAGGGGTGCTTCTCTGTCAAAAAAAAAGAAAAAATATAATAAATAAGGGACTTGCGAGACACCAATGGTAACCAACAAAGAGAGTTGAGTGTTCTTAAATACAAAAGCTTGATGCTTACATATTATCTTCTCATCTCTTATGCAAAAGTGAAACAAATGCATAATTATATTTTTCCTTTTGTTTTCTCCTCAATGCCCATTCTTGAGAGAAGTTGGCCATGGTAAAAGTTCTCAAAGTCACCTTAACTAAGAAGCATTGAAGTACTCCGGATCATACCCCGAAACTCTAATTTTTATTTTACCCTGAGTACTCCTATGCCACCAGCAGTTGATGGATCACACTCCTCGAAAAGTTTAAGATCATGTACTATTGACTTCTTTATCCTACCCTTCATAATAGTATTTGTTAATATTGAGCATTCCCTACTTGCTTGGGTACATGGTTTTGCTTGAGGACAAGCAAAGGTAAGTGTGGGGGTGTGATAAGTGTCTAAATGAGCATGTTTTATGGGGTATTTCATATATTATATCAGCACTTTTCTGCTCATTTCTCACTTATCGTATGTTTTTCCTCTAGTTTATGTTTTATTGGTTATCTCATAAATTTATTGGTTAAAACATGAGGAAAAACCAAGCTAGGAGCAAAGTACACGAAGAGACGAACGCATAGGCGCAGACGGCTCAAAAAACGGAGTCCAAACGAAGAATCTAGAGCCAGTCAAAATTCGCAAGACTCGCGTCCATGTTGTGTCCGCCCAAACATAGGCGGACAGGAGGCGGACGAAGTGATGTCCGCATAACCTTAGGCGGACAGGGGGCGGACGTGATAGACGTCCGCATAAAACAAGGCGGACAAGACACGGACAGGGCAAGACTATGACAACCGCCCCCGCGTCCGCGTAAACACAGGCGGACAAGACTGTGAGACGTCCGCATAACTGAAGGCGGACATCTACACGGACAGGGAGGAGGACCGTGAGACAACCGGATAAACATGGCTGGACACAAACGTGGACAAGGGGGACGTGTGTAAATACAACGCAGATCCAGAAATTAACGCGACAGTTTTCTTCTTCGCCGACTGTCTTCCCCAAGTTGCTTCTTCCTTTGCGGCGCCTACAGACATGTCGAACTGCTTCATCAACAACATCAGACGCCTACCTTAATTCCCTCACACGTCTGTCTCCAATCAACCTCAGTTCTGTCTCCTCTCCAGCTCTATCATCAACCATCCTCTGCCTCTATATAAACCCAGCACCTTCAACCATAATGGGTGTGCCTCTGTGTCTGTACGACGGGAGACTGAAGAAATCATTCACCACACTCATCCATTCTTCCATTCATTTTCTCCCGTAACACCACAACATTCCATACTCACGCAGTAACAAAAGAAATAGAAGAGCAGCAGTGAGAGCGAGAGCAGACCCGTTCTTTCTCTGAAATGATGTCAAAATCTATCTGTGCTATCTTCTTATCTCCGTTAATGTCTGAGTAATTTTCTTTTGTATCCTAGGATGAGGGTTTGATTCTAATATTACGTAAAACAGTATTTATCACCTGTCTCTCTTATTAAACTTGTTTAATTCCTTTCAGCAAATATTGTTAAATGCTTTGCGTGACAAACAACTGCATTTTTATGGTAACTATCAACATATGATTTTGAGATAGTCTAAGTACCACAAAGGAATTAATCTTGGTATTTACACTCCGGATTGAGCAGGAAAATACTGAGGGAATTCTAAGAGTTCGTAACTGACAATTATTAACTCTAATAGACAATAAATAATTGAGACATGGTTATAAATCTGTTTAAGTAATTTAGGCAATTCCCCCGCTATCCTAGGATACCTTTTTCCATCCACATCACTTAATTCACCTGTTTTTACTGTTTTTATTATTCTGTACTAATCCAACAACAAATCAAGCTTGCCTCCGGCTAAACCCCTTTTTACAGTTTTTTATTAACTACCAAGACTAGGATAATTGAACAATTTCCCTGTGGATACGACACTTGTTTTACTATTCCGAATAGGTGCACTTGCCTATTAGTTTGCTATAAATCATATTTATTATAGTGTAGTTTTATCCCAACAAGTTTTTGGCGCCGTTGCCGGGGAAATTGATTCCTAGTTTCCGGTAGTTCACCTGCTATACTGTAATATTTTGTTTATATTATTTGTTGTTAATCTAATTTCGGACATCTAACTTCGGACATCTGACATCTGACTTCTGACTTTGGACATCTGACTTCTGACTTCTTAATATTATTGTCATTTAAATTCCATTGTCCTTAACATTTAATTTCCATTGTCCTTAACATTTAATTTCCATTGTCCTTAACATTTAATTTCCATTTTCCTTAACATTTAAATTTCATTGTCCTTAACATTTAAATTTCCAGTATACTAACTACTAACTTATAATTTCTGTCATCTAACTACTAACTTATAATTTCTGTCATTTAATTTCCCTGGTCATTTAATTATCTGTCATTTTACTCTTGTTAAAAAATATATATATAAAAAAAAATAAAAAAAATATATCAGTGTTGTTTAATTAACGTTTATCAGCCTAACCAATATCTCTACCTTTCTTTGTCTATTTACTAATTTATTTCGCAGTTTCTCACAAATCAAGTATCTTCTGTGCATGCCAAACACTCGAACCCGAGGTTCTCCACTTGTCAATCCGAGACCTGAACCCGAGCGCACTTTATTACAAGCAAGAAGAAACCTGAGAAATCAAAACATGGCTAATAACGAAGTTATAGAAGAAATGAACCATGAAAATCAACCAAATCAACCTGAACACCGTGCCCTTTCTGATTACCACCAACCGGATACCGAAGGAAGGGCATCAGCCATAGTTCTCTCCCGAACTAACACCGCTAGAAACCGGACGATGGGCTTTCAAAACCACTACATCACCGCCGTCCGGGATCTAGGCAAATTTAGCGGAGTAAATCCTGATGAAGCCCCAAATCATTTAAGTCTCTTCCTAGACTTCTGCAATTCCTTTGGTCAAACCGGCAACGTCAAAGAAAGAATCCGACTACAACTATTTCCTCACTTGTTGTCAGATTCAGCAAACAGGTGGTACGAAGTCTTCCGTCCCGATCAATCACCACATGGCTGCAAATGGCCCAGAAATTCCTTGCCAAATACTACCCAACCAGTAGAACAAGGCAGTTGATCAGGGAAATCAAACACTTCTGTCAGGAACCAGGAGAAACGTTATACGACGCATGGACAGATCAAGGATATGTGATGAAGTGTTCCCACCATGGTCTCGACGATCAATCCCTTTGCCTATCATTCTTCAATGGCCTAGATGATGGAAACCGACTACTCGTCAATTCCTCTGCAGGAGGAAGTTTCATGATGAAATCTCCTCAAGAAGGGATGAACCTTCTCGAAACCATGACGAGCAATACAAGACAGTGGACGAGATCCAAAGGAAGAACACCACGAGCAGCAGGCCTACTCCATGTTGAGCCTACAGATCATTTATCGGCTCAGATCTCGTCCCTTGCAAAGATGGTGGAAAAGCTAACAACATCTCAAAACGAAATCGTGAAAACAATAGCTTCCCCACCTACAAGTTCATCACCAGAAGGATGTGCCATATGCGCCGGTCCTCATGAAACTCATCAGTGCGAAGGTAAAAACCAGTACGAAGATGTGAATTTCATAGGAAACCGCCCCGGTAATTCCTACA
The DNA here is from genome assembly GCA_023374045.1 of Limonium bicolor. Taxonomy (NCBI): domain Eukaryota; kingdom Viridiplantae; phylum Streptophyta; class Magnoliopsida; order Caryophyllales; family Plumbaginaceae; genus Limonium; species Limonium bicolor. Next base: position 68,137,162 of record CM041776.1, read on the forward strand.
ACAATAACTTCAACAACAACTACCCATGGAGAAATCACCCGAATTTCTCATGGAAAAACAATGATCAGAACCAAGGAGGGCAGAACAACAGTTCCAATACCTATCAGGGAAATAGACCCCAACCAAACTCTAATATGGGTTATAGAGCACTAGGTGCCCCTCCAGGTTTCCAACAACAACAACAACCATCTTCATCCTCTTCTGATCCAAACGCAAAACTGAAAGAGATGATGAAGGGTTACATGTCTATGACTCAGAACCAGCTTTCTGCACAAGAAGCCTTCAACCAGAAAATCGAAGGTAAATTCAATCAAATTGCAGAACATCTTGCTCGAAGACCGCCTGGGGCTCTCCCAAGCCAAACAGAGCCAAATCCAAGAGAGCAAGCCAAATGCATCTATGTGAAGGAACACAATGAAGAAAAGATGGAGGTGGCCAAAACAGCTAAGGTGCCAGAACTTCACCCTTCCCTTCAAGAGTGGGTAGTAGCAATCGAAACTTCCAAAAGGAATGTAGCTGAATTGGAAAGCACCGCCAAAGTCTATAAAAATCGCATTCAGTCCGAGAATACCTACCTTGAGCAGTTGGTGGCCGGCTATGAAAATGAAAAGCTCGATTTTGAAGAAGAAGAAGAGGAGGTTAAGGCGATAACTTTGAGAAGCGGTAGAAAAACCGACGAGATTCACATCCCGCAAAGGTCAGAAGAATCCAAAGAGGATAGTGAAGGAACAGTTGAGGTCCCAGTAGAAAAAACATCTCCCACCATCCTCACTATTCCATCAGCTTCAAAACCTTCTCCACAAGAACCGCCTATACCATTTCCCCACCGACGACTCCAAAAGCAGAAATTGGATAATGAATATGGTAAGTTTCTGGCAATGCTGAAGCAGCTAAACGTCAACATACAGTTTGTAGACCTCATTGCCAAAATACGCCAAATTCCTCAAACACCTTATCTCCAACAAAACTAAATTGGCCGAAGTCGGTACGGTACCTCTCAATGTAGCTTGCTCAGCTATTCTGCAACAACCACTACCTTCGAAATGCAATGATCCAGGCAGTTTCACCATTCCAGTCACAATTGGTAGCACCTCATTTCCATACTCCCTATGCGATCTGGGTGCCTCCATAAATTTGATGCCCCTCTCACTTCCACTTTCAAAAGGCTAGGAATTGGAGAAATGAAAAAGACCAAGATGACCCTTCAACTGGCAGATGGTTCGGTAACTTACCCAAGCGGAGTGGTGGAGGATGTTATCATCAAAGTGGAGCACTTATACTTCCCATGCGATTTTGTCATTCTAGACATCAAAGAAAACTCCACTACACCTCTCATCCTTGGACGACCTTTCCTTGCCACAGCCGATATGCACATTTGGGTAGCCCAGGGGACAATCACCCTTCACGCTTATAATGAAAAACTAGAGTTTGCATCAGGACGGTCTCCAGATAACAAATCTAAGGATCTCAAGTTTGTGCGGGACACTCAATCACCATCATCCCCAATTCTCTTTGTCACCCTTCCAGACGGAATGTCCATTACAGAGATACTAGGGCTGCCCATGGTAGGTTAACCGCCTTATTCGGTTAACCACTTTTGGTTAACCAGGGCTTCGGTTTTCTAAAATTTAGTTCCATTACCATTCCATTTAAATCGGTTAACGGGATTCGGTTAACCGTTTAATTCAGTTTTCTGAAATCCAATTCCATTACCATTCCGTTTAGACCGGTTAACCTTTAGTTCGGTTCGGTTTTTTTGGTTAACCTTGTAGCCGTATAACTTTTTTTATTGATGTGACCCATACTATTAATATTATAGTACAACATTGATCATTCACTTAAATAATGAGTGACAAATCAACACATGTAACAAAAAAAAATTATATTTATATTCCTTCAATAGCTAACATTAATTATTATATAAGGTGAATATTAATATTTGAAGTTTTTCATTATTTATATAATCGGTTAACCATGGTTAACGGAGCGGTTAACCGTTTAAAAAATTCAACCGTTACCGAAACCGAAACCAGTCAATTTACATGGTTCGGTTAACCATACCGCAAGAACCGGTACAGTTAACCTAAAAGCAGGTACGGTTCACTTCAGTTTCGGTCGGACACCGCGGTATCGGAATATTTTGGGCAGCCCTAAGAGATACACCACAATCCCCAATCCCGGATGAAGAGCGGGATAAAAAAGAAAACATGCATCCAGGTGGACACTCAAAAATACCATCGAGTCATGCTTTGAATCTCCTCCTCATAACCACCCCCCAGGATCAATCTAACGACAAAGCGTCTAGCCAAAGACGTTAAAGAAGGGCAGCTTTCCGGGAGGCAACCCGGAGGAACTTATCTTTTATGCTTTTATGCTCTTTTAATTTTCAGGTTCTCTTTAAATTTTGTTTTTGCTAACTCTTAACCCCGTTTGTAGTATGGTTGCTTCTAGTGTCTTATGCAGGTGCAACTTCATGTCTACACCGCAACCAAGCTACGCTACTTGAGGCTGAAGCTCAAGTGTGGGGGAACTCCTATAACACTAGCAAAAATAATCTCAGGGGAGTACCAGTTTCTTTAATTATGCTTTTATTTAAATAAAATCTGTAGAGGAGCGTGTATGTGCTTAAATGATTATTCGTGAGCTTTGTGTTCTCTCTATTTTTCTACTTACCGAAAAGGTCTTCTGAAACTTTCCCTTGTTTTTTCTGGTGAACAATGAGGACATTGTTCAATTTAAGTGTGGGGGAGTGTGCCCTTTTCGGTGACATTTTATGCTTAACTCTCTGCTAATCTTGCGTTTGTCCAAATTCAATATCGTGGACCCTTTATATGTGGGTTGTTCTCTTTATGAATAAATACTGTTATGAATTGTGGGATAAATGATCAAATGTACAAAAATTATAAATTTGATTACTTTTGAGGAGCATTTTTATGCGGTGTGACCAAATGATCTGAAATGGATGGATTTTTATTAATCAGGGGTTCTTTCTGTCTTCTCTCTTAGGGATTGCTAAGGGGCTTCTCTGTCAAAAAAAAAGAAAAAATATAATAAATAAGGGACTTGCGAGACACCAATGGTAACCCAAAGAGAGTTGAGTGTTCTTAAATACAAAAGCTTGATGCTTACATATTATCTTCTCATCTCTTATGCAAAAGTGAAACAAATGCATAATTATATTTTTCCTTTTGTTTTCTCCTCAATGCCCATTCTTGAGAGAAGTTGGCCATGGTAAAAGTTCTCAAAGTCACCTTAACTAAGAAGCATTGAAGTACTCCGGATCATACCCCGAAACTCTAATTTTTATTTTAACCCTGAGTACTCCTATGCCACCAGCAGTTGATGGATCACACTCCTCGAAAAGTTTAAGATCATGTACTATTGACTTCTTTATCCTACCCTTCATAATAGTATTTGTTAATATTGAGCATTCCCTACTTGCTTGGGTACATGGTTTTGCTTGAGGACAAGCAAAAGGTAAGTGTGGGGGTGTGATAAGTGTCTAAATGAGCATGTTTTATGGGTGTATTTCATATATTATATCAGCACTTTTCTGCTCATTTCTCACTTATCGTATGTTTTTCCTCTAGTTTATGTTTTTTGGTTATCTCATAAATTATTGGTTAAAACATGAGGAAAACCAAGCTAGGAGCAAAGTACACGAAGAGACGAACGCATAGGCGCAGACGGCTCAAAAAACGGAGTCCAAACGAAGAATCAAGAGCCAGTCAAAATTCGCAAGACTCGCGTCCATGTTGTGTCCGCCCAAACATAGGCGGACAGGAGGCGGACGAAGTGATGTCCGCATAACCTTAGGCGGACAGGGGGCGGACGTGATAGACGTCCGCATAAAACAAGGCGGACAAGACACGGACAGGGCAAGACTATGACAACCGCCCCCGCGTCCGCGTAAACACAGGCGGACAAGACTGTGAGACGTCCGCATAACTGAAGGCGGACATCTACACGGACAGGGAGGAGGACCGTGAGACAACCGGATAAACATGGCTGGACACAAACGTGGACAAGGGGCGGACGTGTGTAAATACAACGCAGATCCAGAAATTAACGCGACAGTTTTCTTCTTCGCCGACTGTCTTCCCCAAGTTGCTTCTTCCTTTGCGGCGCCTACAGACATGTCGAACTGCTTCATCAACAACATCAGACGCCTACCTTAATTCCCTCACACGTCTGTCTCCAATCAACCTCAGTTCTGTCTCCTCTCCAGCTCTATCATCAACCATCCTCTGCCTCTATATAAACCCAGCACCTTCAACCATAATGGGTGTGCCTCTGTGTCTGTACGACGGGAGACTGAAGAAATCATTCACCACACTCATCCATTCTCTTCCATTCATTTTCTCCCGTAACACCACAACATTCCATACTCACGCAGTAACAAAAGAAATAGAAGAGCAGCAGTGAGAGCGAGAGCAGACCCGTTCTTTCTCTGAAATGATGTCAAAATCTATCTGTGCTATCTTCTTATCTCCGTTAATGTCTGAGTAATTTTCTTTTGTATCCTAGGATGAGGGTTTGATTCTAATATTACGTAAAACAGTATTTATCACCTGTCTCTCTTATTAAACTTGTTTTAATTCCTTTCAGCAAATATTGTTAAATGCTTTGCGTGACAAACAACTGCATTTTTATGGTAACTATCAACATATGATTTTGAGATAGTCTAAGTACCACAAAGGAATTAATCTTGGTATTTACACTCCGGATTGAGCAGGAAAATACTGAGGGAATTCTAAGAGTTCGTAACTGACAATTATTAACTCTAATAGACAATAAATAATTGAGACATGGTTATAAATCTGTTTAAGTAATTTAGGCAATTCCCCCGCTATCCTAGGATACCTTTTTCCATCCACATCACTTAATTCACCTGTTTTTACTGTTTTTATTATTTCTGTACTAATCCAACAACAAATCAAGCTTGCCTCCGGCTAAACCCCTTTTTACAGTTTTTATTAACTACCAAGACTAGGATAATTGAACAATTTCCCTGTGGATACGACACTTGTTTTACTACTCCGAATAGGTGCACTTGCCTATTAGTTTTCTATAAATCTATATTTATTATAGTGTAGTTTTATCCCAACAAGGGTCCAGGCCCGGCATACTCAGCGTCTATCGCTGATACTACACTCATGCAGGTTGTTGATCATCGCCGGAGCCGAAGTGCGGGAACAGGGTAATTAGAGTTTATTTTAATTACCGCACATGGAGTTGTATTATGGTAAGGTTATGTATATTCAGGTTTGGGTAGACGCTCACTTGTCGATGTTTATGGTTTATGGACTTAGTATGATGTATAGGAGTTTTCTCGTTATCACGGCGGTTAGCAGTTTGTTTATGTTGGAAGTTGGAGATAGTTTGGCTTCGTTGCTCGCATGGGCGAGTAATGACCGATGACACCCAAGTGAGTATTGATTTGTTTTTAATTCTTCCGCTGTAAGACGTTTTATTTATTGCTACGTGAGAGATTATTACGTGATTGTGGAGAGGGGTGTTACAATCAGCTCCAATTGTCCCCTTGACACTACCGATTCACCCTTTTACCCAGACCCAACCCACTACCGCAGTATCGTTGGTTCCTTACAATATCTGTCCATGACTCGACCAGATATCCAGTTTGCAGTAAGTAAAGTGTGCCAATACATGCATGAGCCTAGACTAATTCATTGGCAAGCAGTAAAACGTGTTCTGCGATACTTAAATGGGACTCGAGAGTTAGGGTTTTTCATACCTTCCTCTCCGTTGGGTTCCATTCGTGTGTTCTCCAACGCCGACTGGGCTGGATCTACCTCTGACCGTCGGTCTACCGCTGGTTTCCTCATCTTCATGGGGGACAAACTTCTGTCCTGGAGTTCAAAGAAACAATCTTCAGTTGCAAGATCGAGTACGGAAGCCGAATTTAAAGCAGTTGCAAACGCGACTGCAGAAACAATTTGGATCCTAAATCTTTTTCAGGAATTAGGGTTTCCTGTTTCAAAAGCACCATCTTTACTATGCGATAATGTCGGAGCAACTTACTTGGCAAAGAACCCCGTTTTCCATACGAGGATGAAGCATGTGGCCATCGATTTCTTCTTCGTTCGAGAGCGGATTCGAAATGGTAGTTTTCGAATTGCCCATCTTCCGGCTCGGGAGCAACTGGCTGATGCGTTGACCAAGCCACTCTCGAACTCTCTCTTCGATCAGTTCCGTTCCAAACTCCCTCTTACGAGTCGTTTGGATCGAGGGGGAATAAAAGCCCATAGTCTGTAATAGGCCCAATATTGTAAAGTCCTTGTACAGGCCTTATTAGAATCTCTGTTGTACATATAAATACAACACATTTACCCTGATTAATACAAGTGAGAGACAGTCAGATATTTTCTACTGTTACATTACAATCTCTCTTCGCTACTCTATTAGAGGTTATAGTATCTTTGACTATGAGCCCCCGAACTATAACTCCATTATCAAAACGTTAACCACATGCTACCCATCAGCTTGATCACATTATTAATGACATGCTGAACAAAAAATACTGCTTAATCATCATTCTTATTGTCCGAAAAACGTTTCTCCTACCTCGAAATGCATCTGATTTAGGATGAGGGAGAATTAAATGATGTTAATTAAGCAATTTTGTTATCCAGACTGGTATTAATAACATGATTAAACTTATGAATCAGCATATAGTTAACGTTTTGATAACAAAGTTATAGTTCGATGGCTCATAATCAGAGATACCGTAACCTCAAGGTGGTTATCAATAATTATGATAAACACAAGGGGTTAACTGTATTATACAAATTCCTGAACGGAGTTCCGAGTAATTTACAATTTTAAGAGTTTGCACGTTGCATATGTGGTTCATGTCGTGTAACCGTAAAGATTAAGTTCAATCCAACTGTTGTGTACCATATATTCTGCCTTTATGAAATCCAACGCGGATTACTCCAGCACAAAGTTAATTTACCAAAAATAAATAAAAATCTTGAATATTTACGAGGCAACCAATTACAATAGATGAGATAACTCTCAACTGACCAAAACTCCAGCAAACATTTAAACCAAGACATCAATCTGAAACAAATTTCACTTTACAGAAAACTTTTCTCATGTACAACTCACATAAATCAAAACCTTAGGTCCCTAGGATATGTTCGCTGGTATCCCTCGTCATCTGCCGTTAATAGTCAACGTTGGGGGTAGAGAAGCTGGTGCGGTTTCCAACGGTAGCTAGAAGGGAATATGCAATACATATACGTATAGAGATGGATTAAAATATCTGACTAGTATAACGAGTAAACATACAATATTTAATTTATAAAATGAAACACTGTATGGAAATTGACTAGAACCATTATGATGATGATCAGAGATTTATCAAATACTATAAGCCAAGGCTTAGTTACAGAAAACGAAGAAGAAGCCTCGGATTTATTATAGTCTTTTGAGTTTTCTCGTTGGTGTACCTTTAAGCACTGCACTGGCTGTCGAACAATGTATATCTGGTCTCCTGTGCTTTCTTCTTTGTAAATATCCTGGTTCCGGTGCCAAGTCCACAATGCATAAGTCGAGTTCAGAACCTGATCAACCATATAAGTACCAAATCAAGTTGGCAAATTCACCTTCCATTTAACCTATGCGGTATGCATTTCAAGAGCATAACCAGACCAACTAATGTAAATAGAGAATGAACTACTCGATCCTCCTTTTCCATATATAGATACCTCAAGAATTCCATGGCCAAAGCTGCTCTCTCGGAATGCGCTCCATTCAGGCTGGCTGTCCCAACAGAACTTTCCCTTTGCAGATCCAGAAGTGTAGTTCATGTGGCAAACCTTCCCGATTTCAGGCACATTGTCTCCAGGAGAAGGGCATTTCCCTGGATCATCGGCATGGTCAACATCGACTTTCTCGATGTTACCCCCATCCCCAACTGTTATGTACACAGGCCCACAAGGGTCTAGTGTGTAGTTGTAGACTCTGTTCATCCTCTCATAAGCATGCACCTGCAATTAGTAGAAGATAATTCCAAGGAAAAAAAATTATGGATGGTAGGTTGGTCTCGGGTATTGATGACCCAACAAACAGAGGATTAAGTTTATTTAATGTTCTAATTGTTGTACAGATATAAGCTTTCCTTACATGCCCATTGAAGATGATGTCAACTCCGAACTTGTACAAAAGCTCCTCCATTTCTTGTCTCATGCACTCAAACTCTTGGTAATGTGATGAGTAGCTGTTGTACCAAGGAGGGTGCAGGCAAGCAATCAACCAAGGAGTCACACTACGGTCCAGTTTGGCAAGGTCTTTCTTTAGCCAAGCATACTGTGAACCTAAGTTCAAGCCACAAATTAAATCCAAGCATATAATCTGATCTCTATAAAGCATACTCACAACTTAATACTGATTTACAATTTCCGTTGTTGGCACACATCTTCTAATTGATTACATCCCCCCACATCTTCTAATTGCAAGATCAAACGCTTGATATGTCTGTAAAATTTGCTTGAAAGTGGTAAAATTTACTATTAGATCCTAAGTAAAGCATGTTGAGAAGTCTATACACAGGAAAGAACAAAGTACCTGGTCTTGTGTAGTCTACATAAGCTCCGAGCAGGATGAAATGAATGCCTCCAGCATCAAAAGAGTAATAAAAGTGGCTACCAGAGCCACTCTCATTAGCAGGGACTGAAAACCTCTTGGAGTATGATTCAAACATGATCTCTTCAGCCTGAGGCTCGATCTCATGGTTCCCTTCAATTACCATCATAGGAATTCGAGAGACCAAAGGCTCCATAAACCTGAAAATAATAAAGCGGGCCACAGATACATATCATTCTATTGTTTGTTCAAGGCGATTGGCAATACAGCAGCCCTCTCTTTGAATTTACACACCCAGACGAAAAAAACAAGCATTAGGGAGTTCATACAGCTCTACATTGACTGCATAATTCGTTATTACCTTCCCCATCCATCCCAACGAGCCTGATACGTCTCTCTTATAGGTGCATCAGGAAACGCACAAGAAAAGCAAGGAACACCTTGCCCACCAACCGTTCGATACTGATCCGCATAGGTCAAATCTCCAACCATCAGCACCATCGATGGATCATTCCGAGCTAGGTGGTCAATCGTCGATGTTGTGTTGCTAGTCAGACCCAAATCCCCTACCACACCTATTCTTCGCGGGTAGCTGTTCAGTCCGGGCAATGGTAACGTCTCGAAAGAACGTTCATCGCTCATGGCAGGGATTGAACTATCCCCGCACTTGTAGAAGTATCTCGTTTCAGGTTCCAGACCTTCGAGCCTGACGTGATGGATTATCCCGGAAGTGTAATTCAATAACTTTGGGAATGGGTACAGCTGACTGTAAACCGCAGCAGACCCATTTTGCTTACTCGGGTATTTCCTGCTTTCTTTGCCGTACCAGACCTCACTATCAACTGTTGAAGGGTTGAGCTCTTTCACATCCTTGCCGATCTGTGCTTCCCCTGAACTAAGTGAGATAGTCATTGACAGTTATAGAGGGAAGTAAACGATATGAAAACCCTAGGAGAGATCTGGAGAAAGTTAACAGAGGTGATACGTACCAGTAACCCAAGAGACCCAGATGGATGTAGGAGAGGAGATGGCGAGAGAAATTTGTTCTGGGAAATTACCCGTCACGTTCCTCTTGAGCCTCGGGTGAGTTAGCAGCAAGTCGTCACTGCCTCGTCGGAGAGACGCGTCGAAACGACGCGTGGAAGGCTTAAACGGGCCGTCCAATGTAGTGGGTATCTGTTCATCGGAGGTCACAGGCACGGCTCTCATGAACGGCACTAAGACCAGAACCACTAATGCTACCGTCGTTGTAGGGACCCACGAGAATCCAAAAGCATTCGCCACCATCTTTGGAGGAGCGGGGTTACTGATTCTGAGGAGAATGGGGTTGTGGCATTATTGGTGGACGTTGGTGTGGTGTAGCATAACAATAATAGGGGGCTGGGCTGACGGTGGTGTTTGTTGAGGTGGGACAGCCGGGGAGTTGAGAGTCCATTTTCGAACGCTTGAGGGAGAAGACGTACCCGTTTCGATGTCGAATATTCTCAAGAACTGCGCATCTTGATTCGACCGGCGAATCGTAACATCACAATTTTTATTTTTGGGGCATTCGAAGCCGGCAATGAAACGAGCGTTGTAATTAATGCCCCTTTTATTAACCGAATTCTTAGGTGTAGCACCCCCTATCTATTATTGTGCGTTCTATTAGGTCATTTATGTTGTAAATGAGAGGAAAAGAAATTGCAGAGAGACACGAGATAGGGGGCAACTGATCTTCTTATTATGATATGAGTATACAAGACCTCTATTTATAGAGAGTACATGGGGAAACCCTAATTACAGATGTGGAGTCCACTATAAAATATATCTATTTATAACACTCCCCTTGGACGAAACATCTTGTTATATGTTGCCTCGTTAAAAGCCTCGGAAAAACCCTGTGGGATAAAAACCTCGGGCAAAAGGAAAAGAGTACAGTCTTATAATAACTTTACATAGCTATAATAATCAATCATAGGTATTTTCACTTGGCATTCACATATAATGAATCCATTAGATGATCTTCATCGATTGCCTCGTTAAAACCTTACCTGGAAAAAACCCAATGGGAAAAACATCATGGTGAAGGAAAAAGAGTACAATCATTATTGCTCCCCCTGATGAAAACATCACTTTATTACTTTGATTGTATGCATCCCCAATCTTTAATTGGTCCTGCACCCAGTTACTTGGGAAGCACTTGGTTGAATACATGCATCCATCACTTTTACACTTTAGCATATTTGCTTTATATTAATATCGACGACTCTTTTATAAGTAGAACTTTTGATGGTATGCATTTTCTAATCAGTATAGATGTAATCACCTATATCATCTGGGTATTAAGCCACAAATTCAATTAAACACACCCTCAATTAATCTCTTGGATGGTGGAGGTTATTCATATGTGTTTATCTATAGATACCATAACCCATTAATCATTCTGCTGCAATAGCATTAAGATTGGAACTTCATGATCATTGATTCAACAACCATCAGGAGACTCGTAAGGAGTTCCAATTATACTCTTACACTACTACTATAGCAACACGAATTATCCAATAAAATTGGACTTGTCTTAGAGATACCTTTTCAATAGTTTTCTCTAAGGTAGTAATTCCACAATCAGCTTTATGATAAGATTTATTAACATGGTCACAGGGGCATTCCCTTTCAGAATTCACCAAACTCCTCCAGGAGTTAATCTCTTTCGAATCTTATATAAAAGCACTATCAAAGTGATCTACTTGTATAAGGTATAACCATACAAATTAATCATAATTTCAACTATACATATATCTTCAAAATAATCAACCGCTGGGGATAAAGCCTTTTATAATCAATAGCAGGACTTTTGAAAAATCTGTATACACCAATACAGGTTGTATATTAAAGGAAATTTAAACCACACATTTTCATTTTCGTACAAACACTTGTTTGTATCCAGCTGGATTCACATCATTATGTGGACATCAAGTTTGCAACATTCACAACTTGAATGTGTTGAGATTCTGCTTCTCATTTGCGTCTTTCAAGTACTTTTGACAAATCAATTCAATGTCCTCGTCATCATTGTGACATGTAGCGCTACATACATTTGCATGCATATACATAAATATATTCAACGTTGATTTCATATCGGTTCCATTATATTATATTGACATGACATAATATCTCGAGATCTTTATTATCATCAGGTACCTGATTACCTTATATACCGGTAATTTGTCATGTCTGATGGCTCATCTAGAGCTATACCCTTTGTAGTATGACCATTTTAATTCTATGCTCCTTTTAAGGGCTTTGTCATTGGAACCACATAGTCTACCATGCTTCCGGTTAGACTTATTTGCACTTGTCCTTACGGGACATTATAATACAGGAGCATTAGACGTTGGCGCATATTTTTCACTCAACATCAAGCAATTGGGTTGCCAACTTTTTGGAGATGAATAGTACTTTGAACTTAAAAGTTCTTACTGACGAGGATGACACAATTATATATTTCATATCATATCATCTCACCTTCCAATTGCTTCTTTTCCCCCCTGATGTTGGGAAAAATTACTCGCCTAAATGACAATCGAGTCATAAAGGTATCCCCAGCTGTTAGTTCAAGGTATTAAAATTTGAACTCAACATACAATCCCAACATCTTCAAGGAATTGATTGATCTACTGAAGCATAGTGTATAAATATTTCAAACAAAACCTTGTATGGGAGGATATTTAGCTTTTGACTTAAAGTCATTTATAAGAGTGAAAGTTCATCAACACTTTTTGGCTTGATGTAAATCAATGTTGCTTAATGTAAATTACATGTCTCCAAATGTATATTGGGATTCTTGAACCAAAAGATCTTACAATTCATTACAGATCTTTGATCGATGGTTTTTCTTAACCATTAATTTATCCCAATGAACATGTAAAAGTTCATATTAAAGCGTTAAAATTTCACCAGCATTGTCCAATCTTATGGACTTTATTATTAAATCTTGCAACCTTTAGCTTTAATGACCATTTGGTTGATGCATCAATTTAAACCAAATCTTAATAGTCCAAAAATGGTCAGGATATGGTCCCCAAAATGGTCCCCATATCTCACCCAAATTCACGCGTATAAAAATCCAGGTTTACACATAATATCAACTGGTGATAGCCTCATAAAAGGTTTTTCAAAATAAGCAACAAATCATTTTGTAGAAGAATATAATTCTTCAACAAGTGTCCACACGTACAGTGGATATCAATTTGCATCATTTTTGAGCCGGGATGGTCTAACCGGTCATGCCAACAAAACATTGGAAAACTTATTGTTTTCTTTATCTTATCTCAAGTTCTCCATTGTACCAACACACATGTGATACAAATTTAAAACAAAGGAGAAAATAAGTAGCTACAATCACGACTTATATTTTTTCCTTTAGAATATACATAGATATTCTCTTATTTGTAGTCTTAACGTGATATCCGCATCAGGTATATCAGTACCACTTTTTTTTTTGAGAAACTTGTTACTTACAGAGCTTTCTTGGTACAGAAATTTCACTATATATGTGGTATAGCAGCTGCTCTTCTAGAGCTTATTGACTTATCTTATGATTTTTCAATCATGGAAAATCGTTCTCACACATGATGGTAATGCCTTGTCATCAAGACACATTCTTATGGGTCAATTATAATCCTTTGGAAAGGGTAGCGAGCTAGAATTGCACTGCATCCCAAGCAAGTGTTAATTCTTGACTCCATCAAGAAATATTATTTATAGTTGTAATGTCTTTAATCATGTTTCTCAAGACATACGCCTTCCCGGACATATGCTTTTCATGACCCCTTTAAGGTGTACAAATGCTTTGTAAATGGATAAATCTCATTCAGAACATACGCCTTTCCGGACATATGTCTTTCATGACCCCTTTTAGGGTGTACAAATTGTTTCTAAATGAATAAATCTCATAAATGTAAATGAACATACAAATATATTATAAACAATCAACAACAATAATAATATAGAATATATAGAAACATAGAATAATATTTAAAATTTAAATTTGTCATCCTCAACATAACTTCTCATTAAAAAAATCTGCATAGCTTCAATTTTTTTAGCCAGCTTTGAAATAAGTCAAGTTTTATCCACAAAAACTTTGAAAGTCTTGCAATCATAATAACATCCAACCATGATAGTTATTTTGCTATCTGTGATATCATTAACTGCTCATCATCTCTCACAACTTGGTCATGACTTTTGTTAATTCATGAAAAACATGAAATAAAAATGGTCCGACTAGAACCATTCTATAGTTGTCATGCCAATTGTTTTCTTTAATAGAATAATATTTGGGTGATTCGCCAGAGTCACCCATTTTGTAATTTAGCACTATCTCTAAGAAGATGAGCTTATGATTCATCGAGAATCATTTGTAAAATCACATTGAATCGAATTATTTATATGACATCATATAAATATCATCATAGAGGTCAAACTTGACATATGAATATTCATCATCATGGTATATCACTTACGTAGTTTTCCAAGAACTTCTTAAAACGATTTTCACAAAATCCTCCTGGTGCAATACCATCTTTGATTTTTCACGAATCGTCAAATAACGTTCATTTTATACATAAAAATAGAAACTTCGGATGAATTCGCCAGGTGTAATACCATCTTTAAATCAATGATGTGATCAATACATTTATTTTTCAAAATATTGTCAACAATCCAGCTCAATGCTAATACCATATCATGTTAAGTTCAAAAGTTTCCGGCACAATGCCAATTTCTTTACTCATACTGTATAAAAGTAATAAAAAAAATCTGGCCCCGCTCTTTATATTGATCATATTAAGACTTTCAAGTGTGACGCCTTTTTATAATATATGCAACTAAACTTTCAGGCACAATGCTTTTTTTAGCATATTGATGTCAAAATTTCAGGCGCGATGCCCTTCTTAGTATATTGATGTCAAAATTTCAGGCGTGATGCCTTTCTTAGTGATGTCCAAGGCGGTAGCTCAAGTTCGGCAATATTGGACATCGTTTATGATATATCAAAATCGAAGACTTTCAAGCCCAATGCCATTATTTCTTCGAATAATATTAAAATTAATTTTAACCGGCACAGTGTCTTATATATTGGCATAAACATTATAAATAACAATCATAAAATAATGAAATATATTATATATCGCAACAAAATAAATCATATAACACATAATAAAAGTAGTGCAATAAATAAAATCTGGCACAATGCCTCACGTGATATCTTTATCTGGCACAATGCCTTGAATGAAAAATTTATCTGGCACGATGCCTCACGTGATATCTTTATCTGGCACAATGCCTTGAATGAAAAATTTATCTGGCACGATGCCTCACGTGATTATTATACTTGGCACAATGCCTCACATTATACTACAAATAAATAAAAACGAAAGCTGGATGAATTAAACAACGCAGAATAAAAATTAACAATATTGAATTCTGGCACGATGCCTGGTGTTATTATTTTCTCTGGCATGATGCCTAACGTGATTTTTTTTTCTGGCATGATGCCTCACGTTATACTTTTCACAAATAAATAAAACTGAGAATGAATAAATTAAACAACGCAAAATAAAAATTAACAGTAAACAAGATCTGGCACAATGCCTCATGTGATATTGAATTCTGGCATGATGCCTCACGTGATTTTTTTTTTTGGTATGGTGCCTTACATGATAATTTTCTGGCATGATGCCTTACATGATAATTTTCTGGCGGAATGTCTCACATGATATTAATTTCAGGCGTAATGCCTCATATGATATTAATTTGACATAATAATATAATCAATCAATAGTGAAAACAATTATATAAATATGTTGTCATTTTTTTTTAACCTTCCAGCCACCGTGCGTTGCTAGCTGCTTCTAGGTCACCATCGTCTTCATCACCATATGTTGTAGCCGCCACAATTTGTTATGTTTTGTTAGGCAGCAACCATGAGAACAACTCACATAAGTGAGACCGCTCTTTTCACATCATCATCGCGGAGTATTGGAGTTAACAATCAAGCGACTCTAAACCATCAAGAAGTAGCCTCACGTTTCCAACTAGTATAAAATCAATACTTCCCCCCTCATGAATTATTGAACGATTTCTCAAGCTATGAATTTCCATAATGGGGAAGAGATCGAACGATGATAATCGTTGGAATTGGGAAAAAGAGAATGTTGGAGATTTTTTTTTTAGGGTTTTTTTTTCTTCACAGATAGAGACTCGTGCTGATAACGTGTTGTAAATGAGAGGAAAAGAAATTGCAGAGAGACACGAGATAGGGGGCAACTGATCTTCTTATTATGATATGAGTATACAAGACCTCTATTTATAGAGAGTACATGGGGAAACCCTAATTACAGATGTGGAGTCCACTATAAAATATATCTATTTATAACAATTTACAAGTTGTTTGACTAGATTGTTTGTTGACTGGATCATGTTTTTAGTATATTAACGAAGGTAACTTTTAAAATATAAGTTTAAAATGAAAAAATTTTATATTATTGTTCCCCTAAATTCGAGCTCTTCAAAATAAGATCAGATATGGATATGTTTTGACAACTTTAAAAAAAATATTTTTACATATATACGATGAAACACTAAAATCAAAATATGATTCATTAATTTTTATATTATGATTCATTAAAATTGATATTATTATTTACTAACTAATAAGTGGAGAATTAGATAACACACTTTGGAACCGATAAAAAATTATTATTATTTTGTAGTATATTATTATTGCATAGTGTATTTTAAACCTTATATGGTGAATCATGTATTTTCTGTACATGCCATGAAATACCCCAAACCTTAGTATGTTGTTTAAACATTTAAATATGGTATATTAAGACTAAAAATAGAGTCTTAGATACATTAGTAAACAATTTAAACTATAGAAAACACAAATAAATGCCTTAAAGTCAATTAGGGCTAAAATGTGTTCTAAGCTTGGGATAAGCTTGAGTAAGACCTAATGAGCTTACCAAGACCTTATTTATATACTAATGAACATATTAAACCAATTACCATAGAAAACCAAGCTTGAAAACAAGTTAAAACACAAAATGTGCTTTAAGGAGTCTTAAAGCACATTTTTGAAAAATTGTCTTGTAAATGAGTTTTGAATGGCTAAATGTCCATCATTACTCTTTAATTAACATGTGTACTATATAGTATCACATTTGGAAGTCTATATCAATGGGAAATAAAAATTTCACATCTATGTGCCTTGTTTTAGTGAATAGTAACTAAAATAAGCTAGTATGTAACATATGTTTGTATAAGTAATTAAATTGATAAACAAAGACTAAAATACCCTTAGTAACATAAAGGGGGCGGTTTTTGTAGTAATGAGTCACCACACATGTAAGTTCATTAAGTGAACAAATGATGACTAATGGTTACTATTTACTTTAAGATATAATATCTTCTAAAAGCAAAACCAATCTTCATTCTCTCATTTCCCTCCTCATTCACACGTCTTCAAGCTTCTTCTATCTCTTCTTGCTCTCAATTCACGGTTTGCAATAGTACACACCAAAACTCCATCTTTGACTACTTGTATCTCCTAGCTTATTTTGCCAAATCAAATTCTAAGACCACCATTCTCTTCCTCTCATCAAGCTCTTCAATTCTATCCTTTCAAAATCTCAAGAGCTCCATTTTGGTGCCAAGAAGAATCTCCATTGGAGGAGCTTGAGCTCATCTTTTCACATATTGTTGTTCTCCTTTGCTTCAAGGTAAGGAAACTCAAAGAAAAATGATGTTCCTTCATGTTTTTGTGTTGTCTGAAAATCACTCTTAATGGTGCCCTTATGTTGCTTTGTTCTAGCTTCATTCCAACCTTTCATGGACTAGGTGGAGTCCTCTCTTGATATATATTCAAACTCTTTTCAAGTTCTAAGGTAAAACAACTATCTTAATGTTTTTTAAAACAATGTATAATCTAGGGTTTACAATGAGATGAAGCATAAAGCTTGAATACTCATTATATTGTTTGTATATTGTTTAGAAGTTGACAAGCAAACCAAACATCATTACCGATTTTAATCAAGGAAACAAGAAAGAAGTTGTGAGGGAAAAAAGGTAAATGTGCTAACCTAATGTGGTTTAAAGTCTTAGGAGAAATGAGCTTATGTTGCTTGTTAAAATTATCTAAGGAGCCAATGGTGAATGACTTAGTAAAATGTTCTCAAAGGCTTAGTAAAAGGCATATGTGTTGTTGAGTGTATTTGCAGGTCAAGGGCAAATATAATGTGGGAAATTCAGTGTTTATGACTTATGCATCTTAAGGGCCTAAGAGCCATGTTATTTAAGGGCCTAAGTGCCATGCAATTTAAATTATGCACTATATTGTGATGTAGTGCTAAATGAGTGAAGTTTTGTGTATAAGAATGTGTTTGATGGATTTTAGTGTTCTTGGTTGTTTAATGGTGAAAACAATGTGTTTTGGTTTAGTAATGTTCTAGGAGAGTTCATGTCAAAATTTAGGTAATAAACAAGGAGTTCTAAGGGTTCAAAATGAGTTTGGTAAGTTAGGAAATGTTTAGAATGGTTAAGTGTTCAACTAATGGAAGAAACATGCATTAAGGTGTTTAAAGATGTAAAAAGGGCTAAGGCAATGTTCTAGAGAATTTAGAATGCAAAAGAATGTTTTGGGACATTTAAAGATCATGGTGAGATTGTATTTAGGACTTGTGTATTGTGGGTGAAAAAGGGATGAAGTGATTTGTTGCATGGAAGCTATAAACTTGTAAAGATGTTCAAGGAGTTGTTTAGGAAGAAAAGATGCTTGGGAGATGATGTTGTAGTGGTGAGGAAACATTGTTGGCATAGTGGTTATCATAGGTATGAAACACCACATAGAATACCAAGGAGAAAATATCATAAGTGTTAGGAATTTTGGTATGAAATGAGTAAGTGTTTAAGGAGATAGAAAATGGGTTTCATGGATGTTGTATGAGGGTGTAAGTGTACCAAATGATGTTAGAAAACATTAGGAGGCTTTAGGAGAAGTTTGGTGAAGATTTGACAATGTTTGGGCAAGTTCTGGTGGCGTCCGACCCAGGGGTCCGAACCAGGTTTGGGTCGGACAGCCTCTGTTAGACGCCAGTAAGAGTTCTGGAATGGTCCGACCCAGAGGGCTTGGGTCGGACATGGGTCAGACGTGTGTATGTTTAAGGCAGTAAGAGTTTTGGAATGGTCTGACCCAGTCGAGTGAGTCGGACATGGGTCGGACAAGTAGAGTTTTTCAAACCCGGGAGTCACTGGAAGGGTTCGACCCAGTTGGTGGGTCGGACGGTGGGTCGGACAGACCGAAAACTAAAAAAAAACAGTATGGAATGTGGCAAATGTAGTTAACCCTAGGGGTATAATGTAGGTAATGAAGGATTAGTTTGGGAATTAAAACATGTCATATAATCATGTTAAACATTTAGTAAATTTGAAGTTAAGTAAATTAATTAACCGACGTTATTAATCATGTATAGGAGTGACCTACGGTGGAAACAAATCGAAGCAAGGACCAAGGTATGGTTTTCTTACAGTCTGTTGCCTACCGGTTTACACCGGCTTGTGTGTTGTTTGTTTTTCTGTGTTTATGACGTTATAAGACTTAATCATGTAATGAGTTTACAGTTGTTCATATTATTGTGATGTTGTGATGTGACTCATTTCCCTTGTGTGTCTAACATGACTTACCACCTGTTGTGAATTGTTTGTTAAGTTCCACTGTTGAACTTCTAACAAGTGCTAACTGGGAAGTGAGGAATCTGGTTGTCCGGTCATGCATGTAAGTTTAAGAGTAGATATCTGAATCAGATTCGACTCTTATGTTGTTAAGATTGTTCTCCTTAATTTGGCGTTCGATCTCCCGCTAGCTTCCTCCAAAGCTTACCTATTCTGACTTATGATTGGTTTAGTGGGAACATGTGTTTGTGTGGGTGTTCAGGTCGCTATATCCGAACCATCTGTGACTTAAGTTACTCGTTCGAATAACAGAACGGTAATGAGTGTGTGTAACGAGCTTAACATGAGAGTGAATCATTCTCTAGGCTCTTATGTTGTTTAACCTTCTTGGTTTGTTATTATGGAAAGAGTATCCACTGTGTTTGTGATGTTGTGCTATGCAATGATGTTGCTATGCCATATGTTATGTTTTGTTGTGTATAAATGAATGTCATGTCATCATGACAATTAGTTGCGCGTATCCCGGTAGCCGATGGGCTGCGCGTTAACCATACCAGCCAAGGGTTGCTGACCCCCTCGGGGGCTCCATATTTTTACTGCAGGATGAGAATCGAGGAAGCAGAGTGGCTGTAAGTTCTAGTCTACAGATGTACTTTTGGGTTATTTTGGATGTTGAGCCCGGGATGCGCCTGTACTCCCGTGGCATTATATTTTGATTCTGTTGATACTATTGTGGCGGTATATTGGCAGTTTACAGTGAAGAAATGTAATTAAATACTCGGTATTGTATATGATGTATTTATGGTTTTAGTTCTATGCTCGGGAGTCTGATCATCAGACCGGTACACTTGTATTTATTCTGCCTTGTTAACCACGTGGGTGGTTGACGGTGTTGTAGCACCGAAGCGTTTAGTTATTGTTTAGTTGTTTATTTCCGCTGCGATTTCAATTAGTCATGAAGTATGATGTAGGGGTGTTACAAAAAAGTGGTATCAGAGCGAAGTATCGCTCTGATGGCTAGAATACCGAGCTTAGGAATATACCGAGTTAGGAAACCTAACCACAGTTACCTAAGTGAGCAGTTATGGAAAGGTTAACCACTAACCAAGTGTGGAAGTACCTTGTTGTCGGGAAAACGTTACAACCGTTGGAACCGATAAGTGTGTAAGCATAATGCTAATAAGTGTTCGTGTGAATTCAGATGTCAGGTAGACCGCGAGGTCGAGGCCGCGGAAGCGGCATTGGTGATATTGGGAACCAGGGAGAGAACCCTACGACACAAGCCATGGCCGAAGCTGTAGCGGCCGCCGTAGCCCAAATGGTCCCACAACTTGTAGCCGCGATTCAACAGGGGCAACAGCCCGAAGTTCAACCACCACCGCCACGAGAGAGACCAACTAAGGCAAGGCATTGTCCGACTTGAGACCCCCGTCATTTCATGGGGAGACCGACCCACGTAAGCTGGAGGCGTACATCTCCGAGTTGGAGACCACCTACGAGACCTTGGATGTGCCTGCTGGGGCCAAGGTCCGTCTTGCCGCTTACTACCTGAAGGGTTCGACGCAGAGTTGGTGGAAGCTTGTGAGAGAGGACCGGATGGCAGATCCTCAGTTTGGTTAGAGGGAGTACACAGCTCTACTGCGAGCCAAGTATTACCCTGTGCATGTTCAAGAGGCTAAGCTCCTGGAGCTGGATAGTCTGAGGCAGGGGGACAAGATGTCGGTTGATGAGTACTACACTGCATTCACCGGTCTTATCCACCTGTTACCGGACCTGGGATACTCGAACCGGGTGCTGGTAAACCGTTTCTACAACGGTCTCAGCCACCGTCTTCGCTATGGGATGGGGCCAGTTGAGTATACTACCTTGCAGGTAATTTGAATGAAGTGTGATGTGAATAAGTGTAATCCATAAGTGAGTATTAATGTGAGTTTGTGAGTATGTTATGCGGGGCATGACTGACATCCTAAATTCAGGAGTGCTATCATGCTGCTGCTAAGGTAGAGATTACCGTCCGTCTGAGGGATGAGGAGAATGCGCACAAGCGCGAGGCCACGAGCGAGGGCCAGAATCCGCAGGGGTACGGGGGAGGAAAGAAGAAGAAGAAGCCTTATCTCCAGCCCCAGAAGAGTCAGCACCAGGGTGACAAGGGCCAAGCCCAAACCACCACAGCTGAGGAGCCATTGAAGCTCACATATGCTTACGCGGCGAAACCCCTACGCTCTTACCCACCTAAGGGTAATTATTTAATCATGTGTGACAAGTTGAAGTGTATGTTGTTAAGTTATGAAGTAAGTATTGATTGTGTACTGTGATAGCAGCTAGCACGGGTTCTGGACCGGAGCGCCACTACTACTGTAAGGTGTGTGTGTGTAACGGAGACCACCCCGGCAAGGACTGCAAAGGAAACGACGTGCAGTGTCGTTACTGCGAGAAGTGGGGTCACCGTGACTATGAGTGTTACCGGAACCCCAACAGCAGAGTCAACAAGCCCAAGGGGCAGTGGAAGGGAAAGGCCACAGCGACTATCGATGGCCCGAAGACGGCTAACCAGCCACCCACAGATCAGAGGAGCACTGATTCCCAGAAGGGGAAGGGGTCGGGACCTAGCAAGGCCACCCTGCATGTGGTGGACCGGTCTGAGGCGCCAGGGCCCTCTACTAGACCAGGTACCGCCTAAACTGTTGAGTGAAATAAGTGATTGCGTACCGCATTTCATGCATGTATGTGTTAGTGAGTCCAAATGTATTACCATGTGAGTAAAGAGTTAAAGTATAGTGTGGAAGTCACCTAATTAGATAACTTTAAACTTAAAGGAATCTTCAATATATGTTATCCAATCCCACCCACACCAAACCCTGAAGAAACCACCATCAACATCACCGACTCTCCAATGGAGCAATGTCAGGTTATCCAACCAGGTATGATCTTTAAACGGATACCTGACACCGGAAGCACAAATCCACATCATCAGACGATGCAATGAACTGGGAGCAACACCCGGAGGTTTCTACACACCCGAATACCCGAGCGGATCAAGAATGAAATTGAAGATGATGTGCATGGGTAAGGACTGGAATCCTTACACCAAGACATATCAAGAAGTGCGAGCTGAAGATGGAGCAACGGTACCGAAGATACCTGAGGAGTTCCTTGCGGTTGTTAATCACACCGTGGGAATTGCTCAGCAAAGTTGAAACAGATTCAATTCCAAGTGTTAAAGCAGATTTGTGTATTGTGAACTTCTACCAGAAAGGTGGACGGTTGGGTTTACACCAAGATAAGGACGAGTCACCCGAGTCTCTAAGTAAGTAGGAGTACCCGTGGTGTCTTGGTCCATTGGTGATACCGCGTGTTTATATATGGCGAGCAGAAGCGTGCTGATCTCGCAAAGAAGTTAGTACTAAAATCAGGAGATGTGTTAATCATGGGTGGGCAGTCAAGGATGATATATCATGGCATCAGGAAGATCAAACTGAATACCGCACCGTCGGCAGTGATCAATGCCACACATGAAACCCGGACGTTTGAATTTGACCTTCAGACAGTTTTAAAGCCTTGTATAATTATGTAATGTGTTAAGCCAGTGTATGTTAAGGATGTTATACATGGTTAGTTATGTCAACAGTGTAAACCAACGTATAATGTAAGAAGAGTGTGTTAATGAATAAAGGGAGTTGTTGTGTTAAAGTATATCAACCGTGTTGTTACCCAATACTTATTAGTTTGCCAATGAATTAGGCTGTGCTCTCGGAAACGGGAGGTATACTGAGTGTCTGCGATGAGGCAGAAGCCGAAAGAGGGCACAATCCTCACCGGTACCTTTTCAGTCAATGGGTGGACGCTTCGATCTTGTTCGACTCCGGAGCCTCTCATACAATTATTTCGCTATCCTTGCGATGAGGCCGGGGTTAGACGGTGATGAGATGCCAGATCTTAGTCACTCTCCCGTCGAAAGAGCGGATCAGGTGTACCCGCTACCACCGAGATGTTGTTGTACGAATCAGAGGTGAAGAGTTTCCGATCGACTTGATAGAGTTCGACGGATGGTTTTGGTTTGTGATTGTCGGGATGAACTGGTTGGAGCGGTAGGTACAAGGGCAGAATCCTGTGTGCCGAGCATCGTCTGCTTCTTCGGAGTCCATCTGGGGTTACAATATCTTACCGCCAGAGGCCCAGGGAGCCTTCGACTCAGATCATCCGCCATGGCTATGTATCGTGAACTACGACGAGGGAATGATGTGTACCTCTGCTATGTCCAGGACATAGAGAGAGATCCAGAGTTTAGCCCAGATGTGCCGGGTAGTGTCGGAGTTTCCTGATGTATTTCCTAAGGAACTGCCGGGCATGCCGCCAGCACGGGAGTTGAGTTTGAAATTGATTTGGTTCCGGCAGGACCAATTGCGAAGGCGCCCTATCGTATGGCTCCAGCAGAGATGACAGAGCTCAAGGAGCAGCTGAGAGACATACTCGACAAGGGATTCATCCGCCCTAGCGTTTCACCATGGGGAGCGCCGGTCCTCTTCGAAGAAGAAGGACTGTAGTCTCCGCCTGTGTATTGACTATCGAGAGCTGAATGCAGTTACGGTGAAGAACCGTTACCCTTTACCACGCATCGACAATTTATTTTATCTGTTGAGGGGGGCATCAGTATTCTCCAAGATAGATCTACGGTCCGGATACCATCAGATTGCCATCCGTGATAGTGATATTGAAAAGACAACATTTAGAACAAGGTATGGACATTATGAGTTTACGGTTATGCCGTTTGGTTTATCCAATGCACCGGCGAAGTTCATGGATTTAATGAACCACTTGTTCCAAGATCAGTTGGACAAGTCAGTGGTAGTCTTCATCGACGATATTCTTGTGTACTCGAAATCGAGAGGTGAGCACGAAAGCCACCTGAGAAATGTGTTACAAACATTGAGAAGAATCAGTGTATGCTAAATTTTCAAAGTGTGAGTTTTGGTTGAACCAAGTATCCTTTCTTGGTCATGTGATTTCTGAGGCCTGGGATCGCTGTTGACCGGCAAGATTGATGCAGTGCGCACTGGCCTAGGCCGAAGACAGTTACCGATATCAGGAGCTTCCTCGGTCTGGCAGGTTATTATAGGAGGTTTGTGAAGGACTTCTCCAGTGTCTCGAAGCCGATGACTTCCTTGATGAAAAAGGATGCACCATTCGAGTGGACAGTCGACTGTGAGAGTTCTTTCTAAGTCTCAAGGACGCTCTGACATTGCACCAGTCCTGACTATACAGACGCTCCAGATGGTTTGAGGTCTATTGCGACGCATCAGGCAGAGGTATGGGTTGTGTGTTGATGCAACACGGGAAGGTCGTAGCTTACGCCTCCCGACAGCTGAAGAAGCATGAAGAGAACTACCTACCCACGATCTAGAACTGGGGTGCATTGTCTTCGCATTGAAGATATGGCGACATTATTTGTATGGGGTAAGTGTGACAATCTATTCTGACCACAAAAGTTTAAAGTACTTGTTCACTCAGAAGGAGTTGAACATGAGGCAAGAAGGTGGGTTGAGTTTCTAAAACGACTACGACATTAATCTACAGTACAAAGAGGGTAAGGCAAATGTGGTAGCTGATCATTGAGTCGCCGCGAGAGCACACTCTCTCCATTCGCTAGTCTCTCATACTGGCTTGGTTGAGAGGTGCGGAGTGCAGATGACGGATCAGTAATGTTGGAGATCAGGCAGAAGCTTATTGATGGCACATTCGAGGGTCAGAAGTACGACTTCAGACTCCACGATGATGAGCTGATTAGGCTGAATGGGCCGACTGTGTATTACGAGGAGTAGCGCTGAGCTGAGCTGAAGGAGCGCATATAAGTGAATCCCACTGTTCTACGACTTCGATTCACCCCGGAGCTTCAAAGATTGTATAAGGGTATGAAACATTATTTTTGGTGGACTGGAATGAAAAAGGATGTAATGATTATGTGTTGAGGTGTCTCATTGCCAGAAGGTCAAGTTTGAGCACCGACGGCCTGGTGGTATGGTACAGCCAATGCCAGTGCCTGAGTGGAAGTTCCATGATATTTCTATGGACTTCGTAGTAGGGCTTCCGCCTACAAGGGAGGTGAATATGATTTGGGTCGTTGTTGACCGACTGACCAAGGTGGCTCGATTCATACCGATGAAGGACACCTGGAAAGTGGCAAAACTAGCAGAGCTCTTTGATAGAGAGATTGTTCGGCACCATGGGGTACCAAAGACTATAGTGTCTGACAGGGATACTAGATTCCTCTCAAGGTATTGGAAATCCACACGGGAAGCGCTTGGTACCGAGCTAAAGCTAAGTACAGCGTTCCACCCACAGACAGATGGTCAGAGTGAGCGTACCATCCAGACACTTGAGGATATGTTACGTGCATGTGCACTTGATTTTCAGACCAGCTGGATTGATAAGTTACATCTGATCGAGTTTAGTTACAACAACAGTTACCATGCTTCGATCAAGATGTCTCCCTTCCAGGCTTTGTACGGTAGACCATGCCGCACGCCATTATGCTGGGATGAGTCGAGTGAGACGGTCATTATAGGACCAGAGTATCTGGAACAAGTTCAGGCAGAAGTTCGCCAGATCCGGGCTAACATGAAGGCAGCTCAGGATAGACAGAAGTCGTACGCAGATGTGCGCAGACGTGACCTGGAGTTCGCCGTGGGCGATCAGGTATTTCTCAGAGTATCCCCCATGAAGGGAGTATTTCGTTTTGGCCAGAAAGGCAAGTTGAGCCCAAAATATGTGGGGCCTTATGTTGTGACGGAGCGGATCGGCCCGGTAGCTTACAGACTTGATTACCCGCCGAGCTCGGCAAGGTACATGATGTATTTCATGTGTCCCAGTTAAAGAAATATATGTCTCATCCGTCTCATGTGCTTCAGCCTGAAAGGCTAACCTTAGAGCCGACCATGCGATCAGTGGAGACTCCGGTACGGATTCTGGATACTAAGACTCGAGACACTCGCCATAAGTCAGTGAGACTGGTGAAGGTTCTTTGGTCTAACCAGGACGTTGAGGAGGCCACTTGGGAGCTGGAAGATAAGATGAAGGCGAAGTACCCGTCATTGTTTACTTCTTAGTGTTTATGTGTATAGGGTACGGGGCGTACCCCTTTTAAGGGGGGTAGAGCCGTTTCGGTTATGTGTGTACGACGTGTATTTAAATACATCGTCTATGTTATGTTGTTATGTTACAGACCGTTGTGTCTGAATGATGTTGATGATGTTGTATGGACCTTGTGTCCGATGTTGTGTTGTATGGACCTTGTGTCCGATGTTATGTTGTATGGACTCTGTGTCCAACGTTATGTAAGCGTGTTGTTAATGTTGTATGGAAATATTGTTTATATGTATTCCCGTGTTCTAACATTTAGGATATGTGGAAGTGTGAACTTTGAGGACAAAGTTCTTTTAAGGGAGGTAGATTGAAGTACCCAAAACCTTAGTATGTTGTTTAAACATTTAAATATGGTATATTAAGACTAAAAATAGAGTCTTAGAAACATTAGTAAACAATTTAAACTATAGAAAACACAAATAAATGCCTTAAAGTCAATTAGGGCTAAAATGTGTTCTAAGCTTGGGATAAGCTTGAGTAAGACCTAATGAGCTTACCAAGACCTTATTTATATACTAATGAACATATTAAACCAATTACCAAAGAAAACCAAGCTTGAAAACAAGTTAAAACACAAAATGTGCTTTAAGGAGTCTTAAAGCACATTTTTGAAAAATTGTCTTGTAAATGAGTTTTGAATGGCTAAATGTCCATCATTACTCTTTAATTAACATGTGTACTATATAGTATCACATTTGGAAGTCTATATCAATGGGAAATCAAAAATTTCACATCTATGTGCCTTGTTTTAGTGAATAGTAACTAAAATAAGCTAGTTTGTAACATATGTTTGTATAAGTAATTAAATTGATAAACAAAGACTAAAATACCCTTAGTAACATAAAGGGGGCCGGTTTTTGTAGTAATGAGTCACCACACATGTAAGTTCATTAAGTGAACAAATGATGACTAATGGTTACTATTTACTTTAAGATATAAATATCTTCTAAAAGCAAAACCAATCTTCATTCTCTCATTTCCCTCCTCATTCACACGTCTTCAAGCTCTCTTCTATCTCTTCTTGCTCTCCATTCACGGTTTGCAATAGTACACACCAAAACTCCATCTTTGACCACTTGTATCTCCTAGCTTATTTTGCCAAATCAAATTCTAAGACCACCATTCTCTTCCTCTC
This sequence comes from Limonium bicolor, assembly GCA_023374045.1. Classification (NCBI taxonomy): domain Eukaryota; kingdom Viridiplantae; phylum Streptophyta; class Magnoliopsida; order Caryophyllales; family Plumbaginaceae; genus Limonium; species Limonium bicolor. The sequence goes on from CM041776.1 coordinate 68,164,760, forward strand.
ATCAAGCTCTTCAATTCTATCCTTTCAAAATCTCAAGAGCTCCATTTTGGTGCCAAGAAGAATCTCCATTGGAGGAGCTTGAGCTCATCTTTTCACATATTGTTGTTCTCCTTTGCTTCAAGGTAAGGAAACTCAAAGAAAAATGATGTTTCCTTCATGTTTTTGTGTTGTCCGAAAATCACTCTTAATGGTGCCCTTATGTTGCTTTGTTCTAGCTTCATTCCAACCTTTCATGGACTAGGTGGAGTCCTCTCTTGATATATATTCAAACTCTCTTCAAGTTCTAAGGTAAACAACTATCTTAATGTTTTTAAAACAATGTATAATCTAGGGTTTACAATGAGATGAAGCATAAAGCTTGAATACTCATTATATTGTTTGTATATTGTTTAGAAGTTGACAAGCAAACCAAACATCATTACCGATTTTAATCAAGGAAACAAGAAAGAAGTTGTGAGGAAAAAAGGTAAATGTGCTAACCTAATGTGGTTTAAAGTCTTAGGAGAAATGAGCTTATGTTGCTTGTTAAAATGATCTAAGGAGCCAATGGTGAATGACTTAGTAAAATGTTCTCAAAGGCTTAGTAAAAGGCATATGTGTTGTTGAGTGTATTTGCAGGTCAAGGGCAAATATAATGTGGGAAATTCAGTGTTTATGACTTATGCATCTTAAGGGCCTAAGAGCCATGTTATTTAAGGGCCTAAGTGCCATGCAATTTAAATTATGCACTATATTGTGATGTAGTGCTAAATGAGTGAAGTTTTGTGTATAAGAATGTGTTTGATGGATTTTAGTGTTCTTGGTTGTTTAATGGTGAAAACAATGTGTTTTGGTTTAGTAATGTTCTAGGAGAGTTCATGTCAAAATTTAGGTAATAAACAAGAGTTCTAAGGGTTTCAAAATGAGTTTGGTAAGTTAGGAAATGTTTAGAATGGTTAAGTGTTCAACTAATGGAAGAAACATGCATTAAGGTGTTTAAAGATGTAAAAAGGGCTAAGGCAATGTTCTAGAGAATTTAGAATGCAAAAGAATGTTTTGGGACATTTAAAGATCATGGTGAGATTGTATTTAGGACTTGTGTATTGTGGGTGAAAAAGGGATGAAGTGATTTGTTGCATGGAAGCTATAAACTTGTAAAGATGTTCAAGGAGTTGTTTAGGAAGAAAAGATGCTTGGGAGATGATGTTGTAGTGGTGAGGAAACATTGTTGGCATAGTGGTTATCATAGGTATGAAACACCACATAGAATACCAAGGAGAAAATATCATAAGTGTTAGGAATTTTGGTATGAAATGAGTAAGTGTTTAAGGAGATAGAAAATGGGTTTCATGGATGTTGTATGAGGGTGTAAGTGTACCAAATGATGTTAGAAAACATTAGGAGGCTTTAGGAGAAGTTTGGTGAAGATTTGACAATGTTTGGGCAAGTTCTGGTGGCGTCCGACCCAGGGGTTGGAACCAGGTTTGGGTCGGACAGCCTCTGTTAGACGCCAGTAAGAGTTCTGGAACGGTCCGACCCAGAGGGCTTGGGTCGGACATGGGTCGGACGTGTGTATGTTTAAGGCAGTAAGAGTTCTGGAATGGTCCGACCCAGTCGAGTGAGTCGGACATGGGTCGGACAAGTAGAGTTTTTCAAACCCGGGAGTCACTGGAAGGGTCCGACCCAGTTGGTGGGTCGGACGGTGGGTCGGACAGACCGAAAACTAAAAAAAAACAGTATGGAATGTGGCAAATGTAGTTAACCCTAGGGGTATAATGTAGGTAATGAAGGATTAGTTTGGGCATTAAAACATGTCATATAATCATGTTAAACATTTAGTAAATTTGAAGTTAAGTAAATTAATTAACCGACGTTATTAATCATGTATAGGAGTGACCTACGGTGGAAACAATCGAAGCAAGGACCAAGGTATGGTTTTCTTGCAGTCTGTTGCCTACCGGTTTACACCGGCTTGTGTGTTGTTTGTTTTCTGTGTGTTTATGACGTTATAAGACTTAATCATGTAATGAGTTTACAGTTGTTCATATTATTGTGATGTTGTGATGTGACTCATTTCCCTTGTGTGTGTCTAACATGACTTACCACCTGTTGTGAATTGTTTGTTAAGTTCCACCGTTGAACTTCTAACAAGTGCTAACTGGGAGTGAGGAATCCGGTTGTCCGGTCATGCATGTAAGTTTAAGAGTAGATATCTGAATCAGATTCGACTCTTATGTTGTTAAGATTGTTCTCCTTAATTTGGCGTTCGATCTCCCGCTTTCCTCCAAAGCTTACCTATTCTGACTTATGATCGGTTTAGTGGGAACATGTGTTTGTGTGGTGTGTTCGGGTCACTATATCCGAACCATCTGTGACTTAAGTTACTCGTTCGAATAACAGAACGGTAATGAGTGTGTGTAACGAGCTTAACATGAGAGTGAATCATTCTCTAGGCTCTTATGTTGTTTAACCTTCTTGGTTTGTTATTGTGGAAAGAGTATCCACTGTGTTTGTGATGTTGTGCTATGCAATGATGTTGCTATGCCATATGTTATGTTTTGTTGTGTATAAATGAATGCCATGTCATCATGACAATTAGTTGCGCGTATCCCGGTAGCCGATGGGCTGCGCGTTAACCATACCAGCCAAGGGTTGCTGACCCCCTCGGGGGCTCCATATTTTTACTGCAGGATGAGGATCGAGGAAGCAGAGTGGCTGTAAGTTCTAGTCTGCAGATGTACTTTTGGATTATTTTGGATGTTGAGCCCGGGATGCGCCTGTGCTCCCGTGGCATTATATTTTGATTCCGTTGATACTACTGTGGCGGTATATTGGCAGTTTACAGTGAAGAAATGTAATTAAATAATCGGTATTGTATATGATGTATTTATGGTTTTAGTTCTGTGCTCGGGAGTCTGATCATCAGACCGGTACACTTGTATTTATTCTGCCTTGTTAACCACGTGGGTGGTTGGCGGCGTTGTAGCACCGAAGCGTTTAGTTATTGTTTAGTTGTTTATTTCCGCTGCGATTTCAATTAGTCGTGAAGTATGATGTAGGGGGTTACATGCCAAATTTGTTATCTGTTGTATTATTGTGATTTTTTTATTTTTATATGTTTAAGTTGATACACTAAATGATGATATTATTTATTAACTTTGGTATTATGATTCATTAAAATTGATATTATGATTCATTAACTAACAAGTGGTGAGTTAGATAACAAACTTCGGAACCGATAAAAAATCATTATTATTGTTTTGTAGTGTATTATTATTGTTGTATGGTGCAATTTAAATCTTCGATGGTGAATCATGTATTTTCATATATACCAAATATTGTTTTGTGTTTTATTATTGTTTAAATTTTTTTATTTGTATATGTTTGCAATGATACACTAAAATGAAGATACAATTCATTAATTTTGATATTATGATTCATTAATTTTGATATTATGATTCATTAATTTTGATATTATGATTCATTAAAACTGATATTATAATTCATTAACTAACAAGTAGTGAATTAGATAACAAACTTCGAAACTAATAATGGATCATTATTGTAATGCGTTATTATTACATATCCCATCCGTGGGACCTAATGAAACATGAGACACGTTCAACGGGTCCCACAAATCATATATGAGCTTAAAAAACTTTGGATTTCACGTTTTACCAAAATATAACACTTTAGTATCGTCCATGTAAAGTTTCATCAATTTTGGACAACATTTAGCCATCTTTTAAGTTGATCAAATATTAGAAAAGTTGCTGGATGTAAGATTGTGGAAACCACATGGGTGGGCAAAGTAATTTTTGAAACCTCATAGGTGGGGTGTGTAATTTCACCAAACGTCATGGGTGGGGTATGTAATTTTCCCTTATTATTATTTATATGACGTATTTTAAGTCTTATATAGTGAATCATATATGTTTTTAACATATCGATTTCAAAACAGATAATGAATCATTATTGTTTTGTAGTGTATTATTATTGTTGTATGATATATTTTAAACTGTATAGGGTGAATCAAGTATGGTTGATATGTATAGATATATACATATAAAAATATTAAAATTTTAAAGTTGTTGAAACATATCAATATCTGGTTTTGTTTTGAAGAGCTAGAAGTTAGATGAACAATGATATAATTTTTTTTCATTATGGACTTATAGTAAAAAAACAACCCAGTCAGCAAAACTGAAATACCCCGTAATTAAAAACAATGATTAATTAAACTAATTATAATTTTAAAGGCCTAATTACACTTAAATAAATATAAGGGAACAAATCCCGAAGAAAACGGACTCTTAAAATGGGTTAAAAGCATAAACGAACCTTAAAGCGCGCCTTTCGAGAAACCGGGAAAACGCGACTTTAAGCGGGTCAAATAGACTCATAACAATTTTAGTCAACTAAATAGTCACTAATAAATATTAGTGGAGCTTTAGAACCAATAAAATTAATTAAACAAGAAAATTCCGGAAAACGGGTTCCGGTTAGTAAAACTGTCAAAACCGAGAAGTTGTGGGGTGAGAATGCAAATAAAGAAACTTAGTGTGTCCACTTTACAAATAAAAAGTAAAAATCTGATTGTGTGTGTGTGTGGGGGCGGCCAGCACTCTCTCCCACTCTCTTTATTTCTCTTCTTATTGACTAAAGGACAAATCTAATTAGTAAAAAGCAAAAAGGGAGTCTCTCTCCTACTCAGCCCCACCAGAACTCCTTCTTCCTCCTTGAGCTGGTAATGGCGATTTCATGAACCCCATGGAGCTCCCACCTTCTCTCTTCTTGTTCTAGCCCAATCCTTGTCCAAATGCAATAAAAATTACACCATTGGAATCCCCTTGTAAAGGAGAACACTTTCATCCTTCCAAAAATCGAAAACGACCACTTTCATTTCGATGGGTATTCTCCATTTGAAGATTCAAGTCCACCATTAGAAGCACCTTCACCTCCTTATCATCTTGAGGTAAAAAGAAATTCGAAAATCCATCATTTCTAGCCCTTGTTTGCATTATAAGAATTTTCAGATTTTGAACTCTTTGTTCCTTCTTGCTCCAGCCGATTTTGGCTTCTTCTTGGGCTAGAAATCTTGTTATCTTGCTAGTCAAGAACTTCATTCATCCATTGGAAGGTAATACTCATTTCTAAACCCTAAAACATTTAAATTCTAGGGTTAGTATAAAATTAATACTAAGTAGTTGTGTGTATTGGCATGGGGTGCTGTAGCATTGCCCATTCCTTGAGCAAAAACCGAGAACAAGGAGAAAGGAAGAGGAAAAGAAGAGAAGGAAAGGAAAGGAAGGAAAACTAGCAAGACAAGGTAATTATGCTTACCTGAACTAGTTTGGTATTGTGTAATGTAACAGTTTTGAGTAGTAAAGATGAGTAATGGATTGAGTAATGAGTAGTAAGTATGTTGTAGTATAATGAGGAATGATATTGTAACAACTTTGAAGTTTTTAAAAGAGGTTTAAAAGCTTGGGTAAACCTTGGGTAGTGAATGTGTGTGTGCAGGAATTTTTATGGTGTTGTAGTGGAGTTGAAATGTGAGTAAAATGCATTGTATAAACAGGTTGTGTGAATGAGCATATGTGGACTGAAATAGTGTGTGAGCAAAGTAAGAATTATAGGGGAGACTATGTCAAATTTTGTGTAGGAATGAGAGGACTTAAGTGTTCAAGAAGAGGAAGTAACCTAGGTGATAACTAGGTGTGTTTGGGGAGTGTAATGGGAGTGTTTTGTAGTTTGGAACAGATTTGGAAATGAGTGTGTTAATGGGAAGAAATAGGGTGTAAAGTAATGTATTTTGGATGATAGGAATAGCATTAGTTGAGGGAGTAATGGAGGATAGAAGTTGGATTAAAATCTGTAGCATAAGAAGGAAAACAAAAATCTGTAGCAATAAGTGAAAAGGAAACTAGTATAAGTGTTGAGAAGAAGTGAGGAAAAATGTGTAAGTGAATTTAGGAATTGAGTAGTGAGTTTGGTGGATGAACTAGGGTGATTTAGAGGGCTTAATTAGTGCTAAATCATGTGGGGAAGTATTGGTAAAGATTGGGGAAAAATGGGTAAAGAAACCAACTGAAAATAGATTTTTAAACTGAAGTACTGGGCCGGACCGGACTTGCGACCGGACTTGCAAGTTCGGTCGAGCCCAGAATCACAAGGACGGGAACCTTCTGGAATGGACCGGACTTGCGACCGGACTTGCAAGTTCGGTCGGACCAGAAAATTCTCCCGTCTGAAACCTTCTGGAATGGACCGGACTTGCGACCGGATTTGCAAGTTCGGTCGGACCAGAAAATTTTTCCCGTCTGAAACCATCTGGAATAGACCGGACCTGCGACCGGACTTGCAAGGTCGGTCGGCCAGAAAAATTCCCTTAATGAAAGCTACTGGAATGGACCGGACTTGCGGTCGGACTTGCAAGGTCGGTGAGCCTGGAATGTTGCCGTATCGAAACTTACTGACTTGGACCGACCTTGGGGACCGGACTTGCAAGGTCGGTCGAGTAAAAAAAATGTTTTATATAATAGTGTCATATGTACATATATAGCTATATACTATATGCATATATATGCCTATATACATATATGCATATATATGCCTATATACATATATGCATATATATGCCTATATACATATATGCATATGTATGTAGTAATATACCATTAATGAAGTAGTAATGGTAAGAAAGTAAGTACATGAGTAAGGAAGCAAGAATAAGAGATATTGAGAAAAGAATGGGTCTAATGATCAAGTATGAATGTAAAGGAGTAGCAAGTGTACATTAGGAGTATTAATGGAAGAGTAAGTTGGATCATTGATCATACAACTTCATGTATGTATAGGATCAAATAGTTGAACATCAAAGGAATCCGGTAGTACATTGCGACGGTGACCGGTATGATTTCTTCATGCCCTGTATCCTAACTTGGTTACCCCGATTTGTGTGCTTATGTGATCACCAATAAGATAAATGCACGAATCGGACTTTTATTGCACTTAGCTGTGTTTGAACTATTTTGTTCTTGTGGATCTTCTTGAACATTTAGTTTGTATAATTCATGAAAGGTATGAATGAGAATGAAGAGTATGTGTAAGTAGTGTGTACTTGTGTATTGTAGGGATGTATGGAAATGAAGTACTGACTTCTACTAATTCCTAACAATAGTGTGTACTTGTGTATTGTAGGGATGTATGGAAATGAAGTACTGACTTCTACTAATTCCTAACAATCTAACTCCTAACATGAGTAATGAGTAAATGGAATGAGTAGAAGTTCGATATAGTTTTGGCCACGCGTGAGGATAAGGAAACACAAGAGGTTGGATCCGAATCCTGGCTGTAATCTTTTCCATGGACCAAATCCCTTGAATGGGCAGCATCCTGGATTAGTGGGCCACCCTAAAGCCTGGTGGTGGGATGTAGTAATCCCTGCCCTGAGGTCATATGTAAGAAGTAAGTATTGTATGTGTATCGGTCTTGACTATTGTAAGTCATTGACCTTGAGTAAAAGAGTATTGAACACCCGATTAACCCGGGTGTGTAATGAAGCTAACATGACTTCTGCTTGGAATGGAGAATTGTATCTCCGTAATGCGGTGAGTAGACGGTAAGTGTGAACGGTTGACTTGTAACGTCTTCTATGCATGTATTGAATGTGTGTATGTGTGCCTTGTGAATTGAATGTATTGAATTTTTATTGTATGAAGCATGTATGTATGTATGAATGAAACGAACCGCATGTACTCGACCAAATAGTTGGCGTACCCTCGCTAGTATGCGGGGTATGCGGTTATCATATTCAGCGTAAGCTGACCCCCTAGGGGGAATGTTTTTATTCTACAGGTACCTGCGAGGCGTGATGGTAGAGTAAGGACCGGATGTGATTCTTTTTGGTATAGTTAGTAGATTTGGATGGTGTACTGAGTTGTACACGGCTAAGGCCTTTTTGAGTAGCCGGTGTACCACGTGGTACACCTTTTTGGACAATGAATTCATGATTGGATAGAAAGGAGTAGGTGTACAAACTCTTGATTTTTGGGAAGTAGTATTGGAATGTAATTCGTATAAGTTGGATACTCGGTAATCAAATGTAAGTAAGTATTTGGTATTGTAAAGTAGGTAATATGTATTCGGTTTATTCTAATCGTCAGACCGTTACTGTAAGTAGTAGTAGCCTTATTAGTCTCGGATGGCTAACGGCATTGTATCACCCGCCGGGAGTAAGTAAGTATTCCGCTGCGAGTAAGGTAATTATGGGAACGATTAGAGGATAACGGAAGGATTAGCGGTTGGGGTGTTACAAAAAGAATCCAGTCAGCAACTAACTGGACTGCCAAATGGACGGGGCTGCACCCATTTGGACATGGGCAAGCCGCACCTTCTACCGTCAATTGGTTAACTAATAGTAGTTGAACACATATATACTTTATATTGTTGAGTTTAGATTTTAGCCAATCTGTAAATGACACAAGGCTCTTAAAAGAGCTTAATATTTCAGATGCGACCATCGGACGAGACCTTGAAAAGGAAAGAGATGATATTAATTCAAAATGTTGAAAATAGAAGAGGGAAGTCATTAAACCAAACACCTTCTAGTGATCCATTCATCCTAGGTTAGCCTGGAGATGGGCTTTCAAATTCTTGATTCTTGGGACATATGATCAAGAAGTTTGCATTATTCTTAAAGACAAAGGTTTGGCTTCCTCTAACAGAATCGCCACATCTGCATGACATCTCTCATGCCTTTTAGATAAATAACATTTGCAAAACAATCAACATAGAGATGAACAACTGGGTGGCCAAGATTCCAAGCCATCTCTAGACCAAATTGATTGCTCTAGCTTCGATGATCTGCGGTGACCATAAGAGCGGGTCCTTTTTTTAATTCCTGCCGAAGGATAGTGCCACTAGAATCTGTACACACAACACCTATGCTAGATCCTTCTGTTGAGGTTCTCCTATCTAGAAAGACTTTAACCGAGTTCAGCGTCGGACGATCTTTCAACACAATCTGATCTCTAGGTGGGCTAATGGGGCTAGCTATCTCCAGAAAAGACAAGGCCTGGTGTTATTGTAAAGCCCCTACTCTGTAACCTCATATTAGTTAACATTGTAGCATAATTAAAGATGATTTGCATCGAAAAATTAAAATTCAATCGTTCTAACTTCTGGTGCTACCTCCATCACTCACCTATGTGAGTAATGAAACGTCCAATTACCACATAATATATAGCCACTGTGATGACTCGAGATAGATCACCGAAATTGTATACAACATCAAATCCATAACTAAATCCATAATCATGTGAGAAGCCTAAGTGTAACACCCCTACTTAATCGGCTCTTAATCGTCATCCAAAACTCGTACTTAACTAATAATCGTAGAGATAATCTAAACACAGTCGAACTACTGGTGTTACCGTTCTCACTCGCCCATACGAGTAATAACACATTTGTTGAAATAATCATAATACGAAACAATTTCCTGCAGTGACAACAAGAGATAGACTTCACTTTACATTCCAATTCAAAATATAATCATTAGTGAGCATTCTAAGTGTTCAAGTCCTATACACGTTTCTACATTTGTATCATAATATAACAGTACATATTTAAATAACTGTGACTAGCTACCCAGCGTGTCCCGCTCTCTGTCGACACCGGAAGCTGCATACCAGAAAGTCTATCTGATTAAAAAAATGTTGTTATTTCTAGCGATGTGAATCGTATGGGTAGCAACCTCCTCTCTTTTAGCAAATATTTGGCTCGTATTAACATATGACCCGTATCTACGTTAACTGATTTGTCGTCGAATTCACCATCATCTTCACCCTAGGAAAGAACAATTAACACTTCCGTTCAGTCACGTGATACTACTCGTAAATGGGAAAACTACATACTTAAGAAGAAATAACACATTAATCAAACAAATAAATAGCAAAATGAATCATAACGAAGTAGATGAAAAAAGGAACGCGTCGGCACAAACGGATTCACAAACAGGGGTATAACAAAGAAGATATAGCGATTTTAAGACCAGAACCCCGGCGTAGACGCCAACAGAGAAGAATTGGCTCTGACGCCAGTAACAAGAGGGTGGCGCCGACGCCGGGGAGAAGAAGGGCGCACCGGCGCCGGGAATGAAGGGGCCACGCAGACGCCGGGAAGAAGAGGGGCGTGCCGATACCGGGTAGAGATGGGGCACCACTAGTAGAAAAAACATTTTAAATGACGACACTTAAACCACGGTTAAATGAAAATCGTGGTTTAAAGTTTATAAACCACGGTTTCTAGGGAAACCGTCATTTATAGTACACGCCGGAGAGAATAAACCACGTTTTTGGAGAACCGTGGTATATAGTTTACTTATAAACCACGGTTTGTAGGGCAACCGTCATTTATAGTACATGCCAGAGAGAATAAACCACGGTTTTTGGAGAACCGTGGTATATAACCGTCATGCCGGAGAGAATAAACCACGGTTTTTAAAGAACCGTGGTATATAACCGTCACGCCGGAGAGAATAAACCACGGTTTTTGGAGAACCGTGGTATATAGTCTGAGCGGGAATTTTAATTTTCGGCCCAAATTAACGCGGCTCTCTTTGTTCTCTTATATATTTCTCTCACTGTAATTGCAACCCACAATTGCGAACAAGGATTGAACGCTCCTCTTCCTCATTCTCTTCACCTCCCGGTAACTTTTACAACCCACGCCGACGAACATGGAACATGCTCTACGCCATCTCTTCAACCTCCCAGTAATTTCGCAACCCATACTAGTGAATAAGGAACATGCTCTATGCCATATCAACCGCACTGTAAATTTGCAACCCATACTGGCGAACAAGGAACATGCTCCTACCTTTCTCATTATCTTGTTTTCATGGTAATTTTTGCAACCCACACTGGCGAACAAGGTACGTGCTCTGCGTCTCATCCTCATCTCCACTCATTGTAATTTTTGCAACCCCAGCCGGCGAACAACGAACATGCTCTACGCCACATCCATTCTCTTCAACCTCACGGTAATTTTGGAACCCACCGGCGAACAAGGAGCATACTGCGCTTCCATTCTTCACTCACGATTTTGCAACCTTAATTCACAAACAAGGAACATACATAATCTGGCATCTTCATTGTCTTGTATATGTGCTCTGTTGAGATTTCAAGATTGAAAGCGAAGATTTGAAAAATTCATGGACTATAAACCACGGTTTCATGTATAACCGTGGTTTATTCGTTGTTTTTTTTCACCTTATATACCACGGTTATTAGAATAACCGTCATTTATTACAAATCGTGAGGTTATATACCACGGTTCTCCAAAAACCGTGGTTTATTCTCTCCGGTGTGACGGTTATATACCACGGTTCTCCCAAAACCGTGGTTTATTCTCTCCGGCATGTACTATAAATGACGGTTGCCCTACAAACCGTGGTTTATAACCGTGATTTTTTTACATTATATACCACGGTTTTTAGAATAACCGTCATTTATTACTCACTATAAATGACGGTTATTGGCATAAACCGTGGTTTATAGTTAATAAGTTCCACGCGAGAAATACTTTAAAATGACGGTTTATAGAACCGTGGTTTTTATCTTCATTTAAAACCACGGTTTTGAACCGTGGTATATAATATTTTGGCATTTGCGACGGGAGCAAATACCACGGTTGAAAACCGTGGTATATAAGCGAAATAACCGTGGTATATAATGAGTAAGGAAGCAAGAATAAGAGATATTGAGAAAAGAATGGGTCTAATGATCAAGTATGAATGTAAAGGAGTAGCAAGTGTACATTAGGAGTATTAATGGAAGAGTAAGTTGGATCATTGATCATACAACTTCATGTATGTATAGGATCAAATAGTTGAACATCAAAGGAATCCGGTAGTACATTGCGACGGTGACCGGTATGATTTCTTCATGCCCTGTATCCTAACTTGGTTACCCCGATTTGTGTGCTTATGTGATCACCAATAAGATAAATGCACGAATCGGACTTTTATTGCACTTAGCTGTGTTTGAAACTATTTTGTTCTTGTGGATTCTTGAACATTTAGTTTGTATAATTCATGAAAGGTATGAATGAGAATGAAGAGTATGTGTAAGTAGTGTGTGTACTTGTATTGTAGGGATGTATGGAATGAAGTATGACTTCTACTAATTCCTAACAATAGTGTGACTTGTGTATTGTAGGGATGTATGGAAATGAAGTACTGACTTCTACTAATCCTAACAATCTAACTCCTAACATGAGTAATGAGTAAATGGAATGAGTAGAAGTTCGATATAGTTTTGGCCACGCGTGAGGATAAGGAAACACAAGAGGTTGGATCCGAATCCTGGCTGTAATTTTCCATGGACCAAATCCCTTGAAGGGCAGCATCCTGGATTAGTGGGCCACCCTAAAGCCTGGTGGTGGGATGTAGTAATCCCTGCCCTGAGGTCATATGTAAGAAGTAAGTATTGTATGGTATCGGTCTTGACTATTGTAAGTCATTGACCTTGAGTAAAAGAGTATGAACACCGATTAACCCGGGTGTGTAATGAAGCTAACATGACTTCTGCTTGGAATGGAGAATTGTATCTCCGTAATGCGGTGAGTAGACGGTAAGTGTGAACGGTTGACTTGTAACGTCTTTATGCATGTATTGAATGTGTGTATGTGTGCCTTGTGAATTGAATGTATTGAATTTTTATTGTATGAAGTATGTATGTATGAATGAAACGAACCGCATGTACTCGACCAAATAGTTGGCGTACCCTCGCTAGTACGCGGGGTATGCGGTTATCATATTCAGCGTAAGCTGACCCCCTAGGGGAATGTTTTTATTCTACAGGTACCTGCGAGGTGATGTGATGGTAGAGTAAGGACCGGATGTGATCTTTTTGGTATAGTTAGTAGATTTGGATGGTGGTGTAATGAGTTGTACACGGCTAAGGCCTTTTGAGTAGCGGTGTACCACGTGGACACCTTTTTGGACAATGAATTCATGATGGATAGAAAGGAGTAGGTGTACAAACTCTTGATTTTTGGGAAGTAGTATTGGAATGTAATTCGTATAAGTTGGATACTCGGTAATCAAATGTAAGTAAGTATTTGGTATTGTAAAGTAGGGTAATATGTATTCGGTTTATTCAATCGTCAGACCGTTACTGTAAGTAGTAGTAGCCTTATTAGTCTCGGATGGCTAATGGCATTGTATCACCCGCCGGGAGTAAGTAAGTATTCCGCTGCGAGTAAGGTAATTATGGGAACGATTAGAGGATAACGGAAGGATTAGCGGTTGGGGTGTTACAAAAAGAATCCAGTCAGCAACTAACTGGACTGCCAAATGGACGGGGCTGCACCCATTTGGACATGGGCAAGCCGCACCTTCTACCGTCAATTGGTTAACTAATAGTAGTTGAACACATATATACTTTATATTGTTGAGTTTAGATTTTAGCCAATCTGTAAATGACACAAGGCTCTTAAAAGAGCTTAATATTTCAGATGCGACCATCGGACGAGACCTTGAAAAGGAAAGAGATGATATTAATTCAAAATGTTGAAAATAGAAGAGGGAAGTCATTAAACCAAACACCTTCTAGTGATCCATTCATCCTAGGTTAGCCTGGAGATGGGCTTTCAAATTCTTGATTCTTGGGACATATGATCAAGAAGTTTGCATTATTCTTAAAGACAAAGGTTTGGCTTCCTCTAACAGAATCGCCACATCTGCATGAACATCTCTCATGCCTTTTAGATAAAGAACATTTGCAAAACAATCAACATAGAGATGAACAACTGGGTGGCCAAGATTCCAAGCCATCTCTAGACCAAATTGATTGCTCTAGCTTCGATGATCTGCGGTGACCATAAGAGCGGGTCCTTTTTTTAATTCCTGCCGAAGGATAGTGCCACTAGAATCTGTACACACAACACCTATGCTAGATCCTTCTGTTGAGGTTCTCCTATCTAGAAAGCCTTTAACCGAGTTCAGCGTCGGACGATCTTTCAACACAATCTGATCTCTAGGTGGGCTAATGGGGCTAGCTATCTCCAGAAAAGACAAGGCCTGGTGTTATTGTAAAGCCCCTACTCTGTAACCTCATATTAGTTAACATTGTAGCATAATTAAAGATGATTTGCATCGAAAAATTAAAATTCAATCGTTCTAACTTCTGGTACTACCTCCATCACTCACCTATGTGAGTAATGAAACGTCCAATTACCACATAATATATAGCCACTGTGATGACTCGAGATAGATCACCGAAATTGTATACAACATCAAATCCATAACTAAATCCATAATCATGTGAGAAGTCTAAGTGTAACACCCCTACTTAATCGGCTCTTAATCGTCATCCAAAACTCGTACTTAACTAATAATCGTAGAGATAATCTAAACACAGTCGAACTACTGGTGTTACCGTTCTCACTCGCCCATACGAGTAATAACACATTTGTTGAAATAATCATAATACGAAACAATTTCCTGCAGTGACAACAAGAGATAGACTTCACTTTACATTCCAATACAAAATATAATCATTAGTGAGCATTCTAAGTGTTCAAGTCCTATACACGTTTCTACATTTGTATCATAATATAACAGTACATATTTAAATAACTGTGACTAGCTACCCAGCGTGTCCCGCTCTCTGTCGACACCGGAAGCTGCATACCAGAAAGTCTATCTGATTAAAAAAATGTTGTTATTTCTAGCGATGTGAATCGTATGGGTAGCAACCTCCTCTCTTTTAGCAAATATTTGGCTCGTATTAACATATGACCCGTATCTACGTTAACTGATTTGTCGTCGAATTCACCATCATCTTCACCCTAGGAAAGAACAATTAACACTTCCGTTCAGTCACGTGATACTACTCGTAAATGGGAAAACTACATACTTAAGAAGAAATAACACATTAATCAAACAAATAAATAGCAAAATGAATCATAACGAAGTAGATGAAAAAGGAACGCGTCGGCACAAACGGATTCACAAACAGGGGTATAACAAAGAAGATATAGCGATTTTAAGACTAGAACCCCGGCGTAGACGCCAACAGAGAAGAATTGGCGCTGACGCCAGTAACAAAGAGGGTGGCGCCGACGCCGGGGAGAAGAAGGGCGCACCGGCGCCGGGAATGAAGGGGCCACGCAGACGCCGGGAAGAAGAGGGGCATGCCGATACCGGGTAGAGATGGGGCACGCCGGCGTCGGCTTCCATCTGTTACTAGGAATCCTTTTTTGCTATTTTTGGCCAGTTTTTTTTAACAAATTTTGCCTATATTATGCCCCAAAATTATCAAAAACTCTGAAAAATATCTCAGAATGAGCCCCTCGTAAATACTCCTTGATATTAACATCATCTGCGCACTCGTCGTGGATTTCCGGATTGCCACCTTCATTATTTCCTCCACTTTTTTGCTCTTCTTACCAAAAAATTTCTTCAAACCTTTCAAAACCATTTTCTCTCTTCTTCTCTCTAACTATAATAATTTTGAATATGAATATGATATCATAACGTATTCAACTTCTTTATATAATTGAAATACCCCAAACCTAAGTATGATAAGTAAACATCAAGTTATGATTTAATAAGGCTAAATCATGCCTTAGAAACATTGGTAGACAATTTAAATCAAAGAAAACACAAGAAAACACCATAAAGTCAAATTAAGCAAAAGCTTGCTCTAGACTTGGTGTAACCTTGATTAGGACCCAAAGGTCATTCCTAGACCTTATTAACATACTAATGAACATGTCAAATCAATTACCAAAGAAAACCAAGCTCAAAAACAAGTTTAAACACAAATTGTGCTCTAAGGAGTCTTAAAGCACGTTTTTGAAAAATTGTCTTGGAAATGAGTTTTGAGTGGCTAAATGCCCATGATTATACCTTAATAAACGTTGTACTACTTAGTATCACATTAGGAAGCCTAAATCAATGAGAAACCAAAAATTTCACAAATTTGTGCACTAATTATGAATAGTACCCAAATAGTGCCCAAAATAAGTCAAATGACTTTCTTAAGTGGTCAATGGTCAAATAACACCTAATTATCTAAGGGAATAAGAGGGGGCCGGTTTTGAGAGAGTGAGTCATCACCAAGGCCAGCACACTTAAAGAAAGAAGAGGGAAAAGTGAAAAAAGTAACTATTTACCTTTTTAGCAAATATCTCCTTATACCACTCTTCTCTCTCCTCTCTTCTTCATTTCTTCCTTTCTCCACCGTATTCTTCTTCTTCCCTCTACTCCAAACCGTAAGTTGCAGCCCTCATTCTCCTCCATCTTCACTTGCTCACCAAATACACAATATTGCTCCAAATAAAAAACTAAGCTTAAATTATTCTTAGTTGGAGCAAGCCCTTTAGTTTATCTTTTCAAAACTTCAAAAGCTCAAGTTTGATGCCATGGAGAAACTCCATTGAAGGGGGAAAATTCAGTTTGAAGAGCTCCTTTTCTTCTTCTTTCATTCAAGGTAAGAAAACTTAAAGAAAAACTAAGTTTCCTCAATTTTCTCTTAATGTCCGAAAATCACCATTTGGGACACCATGTCTTGCCATTGTTCAAGCTTTGTTTCGACCTCCAAAGGACTAGAAGTCTAACCTTGCTTCATTATCAAAGCCATTCCAAAATTCAAAGGTAAACATCCATGTAACACCCCATCTCCAAATACAATGATTGTCACCCTAAGTCCATCTCGTACACTAACAACGCAGCGGAAAAGTTCTACTAAATTGGTTGTGGGTGACTAGGCCTAATCTCTTTACAAGTCACGGTCTGATTGATAAGTGTAAAACATATAGGCTTTTTAGGGTTTAAATATCTTATAATTTGTAACAATTCAGGCAATGTTTCCCACTTATTATGTGTTTTTCCTAAAATTGATGCTTTGATAA
This sequence comes from Limonium bicolor, assembly GCA_023374045.1. Lineage (NCBI taxonomy): Eukaryota > Viridiplantae > Streptophyta > Magnoliopsida > Caryophyllales > Plumbaginaceae > Limonium > Limonium bicolor. The sequence goes on from CM041776.1 coordinate 68,181,662, forward strand.
GAACTGATGTGTTATATATGTTAAATGCAGGAAAAACCCAGGAAATAAAGATTATACATCATAAGGATTACAACACAACAAACGGGGAACAAATCAGGAGAAGAGACAAAAAAACTGGTCTTGTCCGGATCAGTTTGGCCGGACACAAAGCCGGACATCTCTTGTCCGGATCTGAATGGGCCGGACGCAAGCCGGACATGACTAAAATTCCAGATCCAAGAGTTCGCGTATCAGATCTAAAACTCTGTGTCACGTCCGGGTCCGGACACAATCCGGACACGATCCGGACGTCACACAGAATTGAAAAATAAAAATGCACGCACTGATAATTAGCCTTTCGGCTAATTATCGAACAGACAGGCGGCGAATAAACAGGAAGCGGCGCATTAATGAAGAAGGCTCCAAGCTCAATCAAATTTTTCTCACCAACTACACCAAACTCCCACTAATCTGTGTTTCCCTTCTAACCCTATATAAACCCCCTTCTACCTTCATTCCAATTCGTACCTGACTTCACAGTCATCTCTTCCTCTCTAATCCTCTCACTCACCATACGCTCCATCTCCATTCATCTATCTCCTCCATAAACCTGCATAGCTCACTCACGATTCACTCACGAATTCATCTGCTATCTCACAAACACCTTCGTAAACCTCCGCTCACATCCCGTATCCATTTCGCTGCATTTTAGCCTTGTCCGACCCTTGTCCGACCCTTGTCCGGATCCGGACAGGCTCATTCCACCCACGTCCGAATCGCGTCCGACCCAGACAGATCCGGACATCTCACGTCCGACCCTGTGGACCCGGACACCTCACAAACCTCACCAAAATTTCCACTTTCGCCCCATTTCACCCAATCCACTCCATTATCACCGAGGTCAACCTTCAAGCTAGGACGGAGCAAGGACAAAGGACGGAGCGAGCAAGAAGATCTTCGTAACAGATGATTTCTTCTAACTCTCTCTCATTTATGATTATAATTGATATGTCTAGCTAAAAGGATTTACTCTAGGGGAAGGGATGTGTAATTAGTTAAACTCTGCATTATTTTGCTGCTTGTTGAGACAATTTGGATTGTTCAGGTTAAGCTTCTAAGTGCTTTTAATAAACGTTGCTAAGTTATTATAAGCCCTCGAATCATGTTATGATCAGATAAGGTGATTAGCATTGACGGTCCTATTAACCTGTTACCTGTGATAATTGCAATCGGATAGATTACTTTAGTCACTAGGAGCTTTAGTCCGGATTGAACCAACCAGACTAGTAATTCTGTACATTAAAGCCATCTAGAATACTTGATAGGTCTAGACTAGAACTACATGCCCTGTCTAGATGAGCTATCGGAATTAAGACTTAATACAGAATAGATAATTGAGAATTACAAGCCGATCCAAGTCTCCACTTAAGCAGTAGATTATGCAGAACCTAGCTAGTGAAACAACTCCCGAACCTAGAGTACCGTTCACACTCCCAAAACTATCACTTTACTTTATCTGCTATTTACTTTCTTGTTATTTATTTGCAACCCAAAACCAAAACAAAAACCCCTTTTTGAGTTAACCAATACCTAAGGCTAGACTTACTTATCGAGTCCCGTGGATTGACACCCTGGTCGCTTCATTGAATTACTATACTATTTCGACGGGATTTTTGCAACCTGACGATATATTATTGAACTATTGAATTCTAGGATTATTTCTTAGTTTTTAATACACCAAATAAATCGTTTGCACTGACTAACCGGATAATTACTCGAGCATCTAAACATTACAATCCACAAACCACAACCTATACCGAGTATCTCATATCCTAATACATCATAATAACATCTCATCAATTTACTAAACGAGTGTACATGCACAACTCGTGTAACTAATGTAAAAGCAACCCGAAGTACTCTACCCGCTCCTACTCTCAGGTTGAGTCTTCGTCCGGTACCTACCTGCAAAGTTAAAAATCACAGGCCCCAAGGGGCTCAGCACATGTCTGGTACAGAAAACGTGCAGCCCACAAGCTAGCCGGGTTACACACGACTACTTTGTCGTATACATGCAATTGTTTATTCATACACAATAATAATAAGAAGTACGATAACAAACAACACATTTATGTGAAACATTCACTGCTCAAATAAATTGAACGTCGTAATGGACGCCCATTAATGATGTAAGTTAGATTGCTAACTCCTGAGGCCTGAGAATTGTTTAGTTCTCGTGTTTGACCATACCTTATAAGTGTCAACCGTTCTCTTATTAGAACTGGTTGTTCTCTAACTGAATTGTTTATTTTTGTCGGGTCATGGTAACCCTAGCCAATGAGTTATTAGCTCCATTGGGTTACTAAACATTATTTCTTAAGTTATGAGGGGTGTAGGCTTGACCCTCCTGCGCCTCCTGAATTTGCCTCCCATCTCGAACTGTTCACTCGAGATGGTCGGGTCAGTTTGTCGACCCTAGGCGGAAGACAGATCTGATATAGATGCCGGCCTCCTAACCTGAACATGCATGACCGGAGTCAGTCCCGGATTCCACTTCTCCCAAGTTCTAGTTAGCTGAAGTCTCATTGACAATTTGTTAGTTAAACCTCTCTCGGTATTAACCAACTAATAACAGGGAGTATTTATAACCTTATATAATTGCTTACTAAACATAGTTAATGAAAAAGCTCTGAATCAATTTGTGTTAGTGTGCAATGGACACACAATAACAATACAATAAATCAGTTTCATGCTTAATCCTGTTTAGTCGTATCACGATAACACATAGCACACAAACCGAGGTAGACCTCGTTAGCAAACAAGCTACAAGAATCCCATATCGTACACCGGAGATTGGCTAGCTCTTAATCCCTCGTTCGCCTAATCTGCCGAGCGCCTCTGACTTATCTAGATCTGTAACCAGAACTAGTATTAGTATCCTGTGTCTTAGAACTATTTGGGTTCTCTTTTCAACTTAAACCTCTTCCTAGGTTAACCCGGGTATAATAGTATACCGTTAAACAGGTTCGTTCATTTAGGAGCATTTTCAAGCTCAATTCCAATTCATTAACTCACTAACATCGTTAGCAGTTATTTAGTTGCACAGTTAGCAACTTTAGACTCATACGGACCTTGTATTTGATTTTCGTATTTTCACTATTCATCCGTATTTCACTATTCATTTATACGGTCCCGTATTCTACTATTCATTTATACGCCTCGTATTTTACTATTCACCATATTTCACTATTCACGTATACGTATTTTACTATTCACATATACGTCTCGTATTTGACTATTCATATATACGTAGTTACTATTCATGTATACGTATTTACTATTCATGTATACGTATTACTATTCATGTATATGTATACTATTCACATATACAAGTACTATTCATGTACACTAAAATTTTTCGTATACGCCCGTATGATACTCCGTATCATACATATTTATTTCTTTTTCCAATATAACTTGTATTTTCATTAAAATACCTTAAGTATTGATTTTCTCCTATACTTATTAAATTACGGGTATACCCCTCGTATACCTTAATTTATATATGGGACTCATTTAAACCCGTCTTCACGCTGTTTCTTTTACAACTTGTTTCTAAATTCTTTATTTAATTTCCTTAACCTTCTTAAACACATAAAAATGTGTTATTTATATTACTTACCCACAGTTTTCTCTTAATTTCTATTTTACTCATAATAAGTTCTAAACTTGTTATTTATATTTCTAATTTCTTCCAAAGTCTTTCTTATTTAAATTCCTTTATACTTTTGGTCAATTACCAAAATATACCCAAGTATGACCAGTCTTTTATGGTCAAACCCCCTAACTTTCCATTATTTACAATGTTACCCTAAAGTTAATTTAACTTAACTTCTTATTCCTTTATACTTTTATTATCTAACCTTTTGCTACAAATTTTATTCTAGCTCCTCTAAACCTTTTATAAACTGTCATTGACCAAGTTTGACCACGTTTGACCACCTTTGACCAGGGAAATTACCATTTTACCCTTATGGTCTTTTCTTTTATCCTAACTCATTTATTAACTAATTTAACTCCAATTAATTTCTAATTTTCGTAACTAATTTTCTTACAGATTTTTGAACATTAAAAATCATTTTAAACATCTCTAAACCACCAGATTTAATTATATAATGTTATAGTATATGTATACCATCCTTTATTATTCTTAAATATACCAAAAACCTTATAAATTCCTTATAACACTTATAAACTCTTTATAAATTGTAAACTTAATTCTACAATTATTTTCTCATCATCTAAACTCTCAAAAATTCCATATTGACCTCATATATTTTTGGTAATCACCATTAGGTACTAAAACTTCTTAAATTTTACATATTACTCTTAATTATACTAATTCCTTTAATTTAACTAAGTTAGATATTTTTTCCTAACTCAATTAATACCCTTAATTTTCGGCCATAATATAAACCATAGTTTATGAATTTTTCTTGTATATTATGATAGCTTATATTGAAGCTTATATCATAAGGAATATAAATCTATTCTTAGATTTAATAAACATTAACTTTTAATAAGCTAAAAACTGAATATTAATCACCAAAAATTTGGCAATAAATAATAAGATGACAATATGTTAGATCATATATAGATCAACAATTAGAACCTTGAAATAGGTAGTTGTAGGATTTACCTTGTATATTAACCATTAGCTTAATATTTAAGCTTGATTTCCTTAGAAATTTTGACAGCAATTTGCTAGAGAAATTGGCTCCAAAATTATACAACAAGATGAAGAATATGGGTTAGTATCCCATGCCAATCGGCTGTAACAAAAACCAAAGAACAAGAAGTTTTCAAGAAGGCAATGTTTTACCTCGAGAATCAAAGACACTTCTGCGTGGTTTTTCTTGAGAATCTGGGGGCTCATGAGCTATGGTTGTAAATCCTTGAAAAGAGGATTCCAACGAGCTTTCAAGCTTGTGATTTGGAGCAAGTACGAGAAAGTTATGATTTCTACTAGGCAAGGTGTTCTTTAAGGCTCAAGACTAAGAACATCGAGTTGTTTTGTGTTGTTTCTTCAAAGAGAGGATGAGCTACGACCTTGGGAGCTCTCATTTGACAGGTAAGAGTCTGATTAATGATTTACCAAGGGGACAAGATGATATGGCAATCCAAGGAAGTCTTGGTTGTTGAAATAGTAAAAATAAAGCATTTTTGTCCATGGTGACTCACCATTGAGGTCGGCAGCCTTATGGCTTGTTTGACCTGAATTTTTTTGTTTCTCTAATGTGTTTATGTAATATTTGATACATTAAACTCGTTCCTAATGACTTATACCATGTGATAGGTATGTTACAAGGCCAAAAATGCCTTAAACACATTTTATGTGCTTCCGGGTTCACATTGATTTTGCAATTTGTTTTGGCTAGTTTAAATGTGTTCTTAGTACATTTACAACCTTTAGAAACTTTGTTCATGAAATATCATGTTGCTAATTCCAATTTAAACCAAGTCGTTTAGTGGTTTCTCCTTGACTTTCGTCAGTTTAGTACCTGTTTACTGTGGACTTTGTATACTTAATTTGTGAGTATACGCTATGGCTCCTATGACCATTTTGTTGGTGTTCCCTTATTCCTTATTGGTATTTAGGCTCAGTAGCCTTTTAATTCCATGTATAAATGCTTAAGGCACATTTTCTTTTAAAGCACATTTTTCTTTAAAGCACATTTTTGTGCTCTAAGGTGCGTTTTCGGTTTAAACTCTAATTCTGCTTAATTGTATTACTAATCTTAGAGGTATTTCACATTTGAAATCTCTTGGGAACTTATTGGTAGTTCCCTAATTTATTTATACTCTTTAAAACACCTTTTTCTCTAATTGTTCCTAAAGCATGTTTTGGTGTAAATTGTTGTTTAACACTTCTTCTAATGTTTCTAAGGCACGTTCTAGCCTTAGTATATCCTAATTAGATAGTTCATTAATATATTAAGGTTTGGGGTATTTCAATCTACCCCCCTTAAAAGAACTTTGTGAAATACCCCGTAATTAAAAACAGTGATTAATTAGGCTAATTATATTTTTAAAGGCTTAATTACACTAAATAAATATGAGGGAACAAATCCCGAAGAAAACGGACCTTTAAAATGGGTTAAAAGCATAACGAACCTTAAAGCGCTTTTTCGAGGAAACCGGGAAAACGTGACTTTAAGCGGGTCAAATAGACTGTAACAGTTTTGGTCAACTAAATAATCATTAATAAATATTAGTGAAGCTTTAGAACCAATAAAATTAATTAAACGAGAAAATTCCGGAAAACGGGTTCCGGTTAGTAAGAACTGTAACAACCGGGAAGTTGTGGGGTGAGAATGTAAATAAGAAAAATTAGTGTGTCCACTTTTGTAAATAAAAAAAAACAAAAATTGGATTGTGTGTGGGTGTGGGATCGACAGCCCCCCTCCTCTCTCACTCTCTTTATTGTTCTTAATTGCTAAAAGACAAACAAAGTAAAAGGAAAGCAAATTTTGACACTCTCTCTCCTCACAACCCATTCCCCCTTTGCTCTCTCACGTAGCCCCTCTCTCTCTTTTCTCTTCTTCTTCCTTGAGCTCCTCCATGGCGATTTGAAGAGGTGAGTGCAGCCCTCCTCTTCTCTTCCATTTTTGAGTGACCAAACTACCTCCAAATGCAATAAAAACTACACCACAAGAATCCCCTTGCAAAGGAGAACACCTTCATCCTTTCAAAAATCAAAGAGCTTCATTGTTGATTTTATGGGTATTCTCCATTTGAAGATTCAAGTCCACCATTAGAAGCACCTTCACCTCCTTGTTACTTTGAGGTAAAAAGAATTTCGAAAATCCTTCATTTCTAGCTCTCATTGGCTTTATAAGGATTTTCAGTTTTTGAACTCTTGGTCCTCCTTGTTCCAGCCGATTTTGGCTCTCTTGTGGGGCTAGGAATCTTGTTCTCTTGCTAGTCAAGAACTCCATTCATCCATTGGAAGGTAATACTCTTGTCTAAACCCTAAAACACCTAAATTCTAGGGTTAGTATAAAATGCTTGCTAAGTGTTTGTGTGTATTGGTATGGGTTGCTGTAGCATTGCCCATTCCTTGAATAAAAACCAAAAACAAGAAGAAGGGAAGAGGAAAAGAAGAGAAGGAAAGGAAAGAAAGAGAAAACTAGCAAGTCAAGGTAATGCTCTTACCTTGGGTTAGTTTGTGTATTGCATTGTAACAGATTTTAAGTATCTAACAATGAGGAATCTATGTAGTATGAGTAGTAGTAATGTAATAATGTATTGGAGAAGAGAATGTAACAGTTTTGAAGCCTTTTAAAGATGTTTAAAAGCTTGGGAAAACCATGGGTAGTATGTGTATGTGTGCAGGAATTTATGTTGTTGTAGTAGTGTTGGAATGTGTATAAGAAGTGTTGTGTAAACAGGTTGTGAGAATATGAATATGTGAGCTGAAATAATGTGTGGAGAATGTTAAAAATATAGGGGAGACTATGTCAAATTCTATCTAGGAATTTGAGGACTTAGGTACATTTGGAACAGATTTTGGAGAGTTTAAAATGAGTGGTTTTGTAGTTTGAAACATATTTGAAAATGAGTTTGTAAGTGGGATGGAGTTAGGATGTGAACTAGTGTACTTAAGATGCCAAGAGTGACATTAGTTGAGGGAGTATTGGAGTATAAGTTAAGGTAAAAATCTGTAGCATAATGTGGAAACCAAAATCTGTAGCATTAGTGTGAAGAAAAATAATGTAAGTGTTGAATTGAGATGATGAAGATTGGGGTAAGTTGTGTAGGAATTGAGTAGCAAGTTTGGTGGATGAATTAAGGTGATTTAGAACATCTAAATGAGTGGTAAACATGTAGGGAAGTATTGGTAAAGATTGGGGAAACAATGGGTAAAGAAAACACCCAAAAACAGATTTTTAAACTGAAGTACTGGGCCGGACCGACCTTAGGACCGAACTTGCAAGGTCGGTCGAGCCCAGACTTACAAAGACGGGAAACCTTCTGGAATCGACCGACCTTGCGACCGGACTTGCAAGTTCGGTCGGACCAGAAAATTCTCCCGTCAGAAACCTTCTGGAATGGACCGAACTTGCGACCGGACTTGCAAGTTCGGTCGGCCAGAAAAATTCCCGTAATGCAAGCTACTGGAATGGACCGACCTTGCGACCGGACTTGCAAGGTCGGTCGGGCTAAAATTCTCACGAAGGAAACTTACTGGAATGGACCGACCTTGGGACCGGACTTGCAAGGTCGGTCGGCCCTGGAATTTTCACACGATGTAGCCTACTGACTTGGACCGAACTTGCGACCGGACTTGCAAGTTCGGTCGAGTCAAAACAAAAAAAAAATTTTATTATATGATTATAGTTATCATATGTATATATATGCCTATACAAATATAAGCATATATATGTAGTAATACACCATTAATGAAGTAATAATGGTAAGAAAGTAAGTGAATGAGTAAGGAAACAAGTTTAAGAAGTAGTAAGGAGAAGGATGGTTTTATAACCAAGTAAGAAGGTAATAAAGTAGTAAGTATACGTTGAAAATAACAATGAAGGAGTGAGTAGATCAATAATAGATCATTGATCATACTACTTCATGTATGTATAGGAATCAATAGTTGATCCTCGAAGGAACCCGGTAGTACGTATACGACGGTGAACGGTATGATTTCTTCATGCCCTGTATCCTAACTTGGTTACCCCGATTTGTGTGCTTATGTGATCACCAATAAGATAAATGCACGAATCGGACTTATGTTGCACTTAACTGTGTTTGAACTATTTTGTTCTTGTGTATTTTTTGGAACATTTAGTTTGTATAATTCATGAAATGAATGAATGGAAATGAAGTGTATGTGTAAGTATGAGTACTTGTGTATTGTATTGATGTATGGAAAGTAAGTATGGACTTCTACTAATTCCTAACGATCTAACTCCTAACATGAGTAATGAGTAAAATGGAATGAGTAGAAGCCCGATATAGTTTCGGCCACACGTGAGGATAAGGAAGCACAAGAGGTTGGATCCGAATCCTGGCTATAATCTTTTCCTTGGACCAATTCCCTTGAATGGGTAGCATCCTGGATTAGTGGGCCACCCTAAAGCCCGGTGGTGGGATGTAGTAATCCCTGCCCGGAGGTCATACCGACTTAACTGGAAGTAAAGCATGTAAGAAGTAAGTATTGTATGTGTATTGGTCTTGACTATTGTAAGTCATTGACCTGAGCAAAAAGTATTGAACACCCGATTAACCCGGGTGTGTAATGAAGCTAACTGGACCTTTGTATGTATTGGAGAATTGTATCTCCGTAATGCGGTGAGTATGGGTAAGTATGAATGGTTGACTTGAATTGTCTTCCTTGTATGTATTGTATGTATGTATGCCTTGGGTATGGAGTGTATTATATTGTATTGTATAAAGCATGTATGTATGTATGAATGAAACGAACCGCATGTACTCGACCAATTAGTTGGCGTACCCTCGCTAGCACGCGGGGTATGCGGTTATCATATGCAGCATAAGCTGACCCCCTAGGGGGAATGTTTTTATTCTACAGGTACCCGCGAGGCATGATGGTAGGGTAAGGACAAGATGTAATTCTTCTGGGATAGTTAGTAAATTTGGATGGTGTACCGAGTTGTACACGGCAAGGCCATTTTTGAGTAGCCGGTGTACCATGTGGTACACCTTTTTGGATAATGAATTCATGATTGGATAGTAGGGAGAGTATGTATAAACTCTCAATTTTTGGGAAGTAGCATTGGAATGTAATTCGTATAACTTCGATACTCGGTAATCAAATGTAATTAAGGATTTGGTATTGTAAAGTAAGTAGTGTGTATTTGGGTTATTCTAATCGTCAGACCGATACGGTAAGTAGTAGTAGCCTTGTTAACCTTGGATGGTTAACGGCGTTGTATCACCCGCCGGGAGTAAGTAAGTATTCCGCGCGTAAGGTAATTATGGAAACGATTAGAGGATATGGAAGGATTAGCGGTTGGGGTGTTACAAAAAGTGGTATCAGAGCGAAGTCTCGCTCTGATGATTAGAATCATAAGTGTAGTGATTACCGAGTTAGGATTTCAACCGTTTTAAGACGGATACTTAGAAACCTAACTAGGAACTACCGTTGATAACAACGGATACCCTTGACGTATGCAAAGACGATACCATTGTTTGAATCAAGACCATGAGGTCATAGTATCATGACATCTAATGTAATCCACACTTGTTCAGATGTCAGGAAGAGGTCCGGGTCGTCCCAGAGGAGGGACTAATGACGGACCAAGCGCGCAGACGATAGCTGAAATCGTCGCCGCCAAGGTAGCACAGATGCTACCGGATGTAATCACCCCTGTACAACAAACACAGCAAAACCAGCAGCAGCAGCCCGACCCACCTCATCCCCGGGAAACGAATTGGGTAAAAGTAGTCGCCGACCTTCGACCTCCATGCTTTAGAGGCGAGAGCGACCCCGCCAAGCTCGAGGCTTATCTCTCTGAGATGGAGACGGCCTTCGAGACACTTGAGACTCCCGCTGGAGTTCGAGTGAGGATAGCTGCGTACTACCTCAAAGATGCGGCTATGGACTGGTGGAAGCTCATTAAGGCCGAGCATGTAGCTGATCCCGCATTCGGTTGGGAAGCATTCACCTCTTTCCTCCGATCTAAGTACTACCCCGAGCATGTCAAGACCAAGAAACGGCTTGAGCTCAATGCACTGAAAATGACCGAGAAGATGACAGTTGATGAATATTACCGCACCTTCACCTCTCTTCTCAGACTTCTACCCGACCTTGGGTATACCGGCCAAGTCTTGGTCGACCGCTTCTACGGCGGATTGAGCCATCGACTCCAGTATGGCATGGGCTTCACACGGTTTACCTCCCTTCCGGTAAACACCGTTGAACCCTTAAGGGCCATGAGTAATGTGAATTAGTATTCCCGTATGTAAGTGTAACCTAATGCCTAAGTAATTCAGGAGTGTTACCACGCTGCATCTCGAGTTGAGATCACTTGCCAGCTAAGAGATGAGGAGCAAGCGCTGAAGCGCAAGGTGAGCGGCAAGGGTAACACCTCTGACGACCAAAACCAAGCCAGACCTTGGAAGAAGAAGGGGAAGCATTCCCACCATAAGAACATCTCAGGAGACGGCGGAGCCCATACTGAGAAGGGCAAGGCAGCTGAGCCATTACAGATTGCCTACACTGCACCAGTGGCAGCGAAGCCACTGAGGTCTCATCCCTACAAGGGTAAGAACCCGAAACCGAATTAGTACACTTGTGAACACGTATGTATATAGAGTATTGTGAGTATACCAAACCTTGCTAACTTGGAAGCTATAGGTTCTGGATTTGGCCAAGGCAAGAACCAATCTGATGGCCGCAGCTACATATGCCGAAACTGCAACAAGGATCATCCCGGCACAGATTGCCAAGGAAGGGAGATCCGCTGCTACACTTGCCAGAAGCCGGGGCACCGTGCTAATGCATGCCCAGAAAACTCTAAGCCCAAGGGCAACTATCAGGGCTACAAGCAGCGTGAGGGCAAGGAAGCTGCATCTGGTGATGCTTATTGTAACACCCCATCCGTAACCTTAACACTTAATCAAGAATCGCAGCGGAAAACATACTTAAACATATACCAAAAAGGGCGGTGTTACACGCCGTTGGCCACCCACGTGGCTAACAAGGCTGTTCGCAATATGTATCGGTCTGATCACACGAGTCCCGAGCATAATTACAACCTTACAAATTCACTATCCAAAAGGAATGACGATATACCGAGTGTGATTGTTCAAAAATCACTAACCGTCTTTACATCCACCAAAATAAACAACCTCGAGTGTACAAACACTACTCGGGTTCAACATCCAAAATAACCAAATATCAACAACCTAGGATCTAAAGCCATTCTGCTTCCTCGATCCTCATCCTGCAAATAAACATAGCCCCCAGGGGGTCAGCAGCCTTTTGCTGGCATGGTTGACGTGCAGCCCGCTGACTACCGGGATACACGCAACTATTTGTCATTATTACATGGCGTTGATTTTATCATACAACATGCATATATATAGCAGGAATTATTGTTGAACAAAACACACACATACATGGTGAAAACAGTTCACTTTAAGTACAACCAATATGGTTAGCCAACTGTAAGCCTAGAGGATGTCTTCATCCTCATGTTAAGCTTAACACATATAACATTACTGTTTTGTTAGTCAGATGAGTAACTTTAACTTGAAAGATGAGACGGGCGTAGTGACCCGAACACATCAACACATAATTTCCACCTAGCCCGAGTGGAAGTCAGGTAGGTAGCTTTGGCTAAGCTATAGGAGGTCGAATTCCCCATAAAAGGAAAACTACCCTAACATAAGGAGAGAGTCGAATCTGATTCAGATGTCGACACCCGTACATACACGCGCGACCGGAACGACCGGATTCCTCACTCCCCGGTTAGCACTCGTTAGAAGTCCCACAATGGGAGCTTAACATCATCTCACACAAATTAAGTGTTTAAGTCCAGTTAGACATACAAAGAAAATGAGGCATAAATCAGTAACACACATCACAACAACAACACGCATAGCCGGGTTAGAACGTTCCTTAGGTTGAGGGACATTATTATACCGGATACCGTCCTCGTACGTTTCCTAGTTTTGGTTAATTACAGTTAGCACGCAATCGAGGTTACCGGTATCGTACACACACGTCATAATAATAATAATAACGGTAAACTCGTTTCATGAATTAATCTTACAAGGTTGTAAACACACAGAAAAACAAACAGCACACAAGCCGGTGTAAACCGGTAGGCAACAGACTGCAAGAAAACCATACCTTGGTCCTTGCCGCTCTAGTGTTCACCGTACGTGGTTCCTAAACACGATTAATAACGTCGGTTAATTAATATACTAGACCCTTGATAAACTTGTTACTTCACATTCCTTGTTTATTTTTCTTTCATACTTTATTATGATTTTTTTCCCCCCCTTTTAGTTGTTATTATAGTCCACCAACATGTTCTAGACAAACCCCCGCAAACGGAAGTCAAAACGGGGCTCACACGAGCAGTTTATGTTAAAAACAGTGACATGTCCGAACTTGTGTCCGGACATCAATGTTCGGACACAAGCCGAGACTCAGAAGTTGAAAACTGGCATTTGTCCGAACTTGTGTCCGGACATCAATGTTCGGACACAAGTCGAGAGCAAATCTGGGAAATTTTTAACATGTCCGAACTTGTGTCCGGACATCAATGTTCGGACACAAGTCGAGACTTTAACCCGTGAAAATTTTGATGCGTCCGAACTTGTGTCCGGACATCGAAGTTCGGACACAAGTCGAGGGTTAAAACCTGTGAAAATTGAGGTGTCCGAACTTGTGTCCGGACATCGAAGTTCGGACACAAGTCGAGACTTAAAACTTGTGAAAATTTTTGAGTGTCCGAACTTCGAAGGTCGGACCGAAGTTCGGACATCACCCAAAGTTCTGAAAACTTATAACTTAACGAGGCATGTCCGAACTTCCAAGTCCGGACGGAAGTTCGGACAGACCCAGAAATGCATTTTTTCAGTGGCGTTTTCAACACAGAATTACACCCAAACTCAATACCATTCTTGGCATGACTTCCCCATAGTTATTACATGTTTTCCCCACATTATCTAGCCCTCAAAAACACTTTGACAACAACTCATTTAAAAAAAAACACCAATTTGTATACAAATCCATCAATTTGACAACAACACCACAATGTATATACCTTTAGAGTGTGGCACTTAAACAACCACAATTTAAACACTGAATTTCCTCATATTATTAGCAACACCTGCATTTCACTGAACATTTATTTACACAAAACAAAACACATTCCATAGCTCACACATTGGTTTAGGGTAAGTTTATTACCTTTGGTTTTCCTTCCCAAACCTTCCCTTCTCTTTACTCCTTGTTCCACAATCGGTTATCAACGGGATTTTACCGCTACACTAATGACCAAGCCAAGATAGCCACAATGAGTATTTAGGGTTTATAATTCATTAACCCTAGGATTTAGAATTCACTAGAACACTTGAAAGGAATTACCTTCTATTTCAAAATGAAATGCTTGGTAATGGAATTATGGCTAGCTCCAACAACTCTTGCAGATTGAACAAGCTAACAAGGAGAACAAGCATGGTGTTCAAAATAGGGAAAATCGATTTCAAGAAGGAAGTGAAGGAATGAGTGAGTTTTTGATTTCCTTCTTACCTTAGAACAACAAGAAGATGCTGGGCTTCAAGAATGTGGAGTTTTATCTTCAAAATGTGGAACACCCCATGGAGATGAAGTATGGAGTTTTGAGATTTTGAAAGGTACAAAATGATCCCCAATGAGAGGAGTATTTTGGTGAGAGAATTTCTTGATTTGGAGCTAAGATGAAGGAGTTACAAGGGAAAGAAGTTGGGGTTTTCCTTTGGCATGTGAAATCGCCATTGCTGGGGAACAAAACAGAGAGAGAGAGAGCTGGGAGAGGGGAAGGAAACGTGAGAGAAGAGAATGAGAGGAAGAGGGAGAGTGAGAGAGAGTTTTGTGTGTGAGAGGGAAATAAATGTATTTTATTGTTTTGTAGTTTAGTAAATGAGTAGTATTAATAGAATAGAGAGGGAAGTAAAATCTGGTTTTTATTTTACAATGTGAGAGAGTGGCACTTGGTCATTAGCAGATAACACCCGTTAATTCCCGAACTGTCGGTTTTGACAGTCCGGGTCCGGTTTCCGGAATATATATTTTTGATTCTAAAAATTCTTAGACTTTAATTAGTATATAATTATAGTTATAAAATCAAATATAATTTATACAAGTCCGCTTTAGGCATTTAACGTCACGTTTTTTAGTTTTCTTGAAAAACGTGTTTAAAGTCTCGTTTGTGCATTTAATCCATTATATGGATTCGTTTCTTTCGGGAATTTCTCCCACATGTTCTTAATGACTAATTAAGTCTTAAAATATATTAATTATGTAATTAACTAACATATTAAGGTTTGGGGTATTTCACTTATGCCCAGCATACATCACAGGGACAGGGATCCCGGGGTCCGCAGAAGGGCGCACCGCAGAGGCAGCCGGCCTTACACATCATTGACCGTGATGGGACCGAGACTAAGTCCGGCCCAGGTAACTACCGTAACCTTTAATCCTTGAAGAGCATGACTAAGTATTAAAGTAATTGTATGAATGGGAGTATGAATGCGTAAGTACTTGAAGTATGGAATTGAACATGAATAAGTAACATGGAAGTATGTATTGATTATGAAATGAATTAGTAAGCCTAGAACTCACTCTAGATATAATTTACCACCTTAGGGAAATTCCTTATCTGTTACCCAATACCTTCGAACTCACCTCATGAAGAGACCGACATCGCCACTCACCACTTCAACAATAATCAGTGTCAGGTCATCCGCCCAGGTATGATTTTATTAAAAGGATACCTGACACCCGAAGCGCAGATCTCAATCATCCGACGATGCAACGAGTTAGGAATGGGTCCAGGAGGATATTTATACACCCGAATTCCCCTGTGGAGCTACAATGAAGCTGAAAATGATGTGCTTGGGAAAGGATTGGAATCCTTATACCAGGCATACCAATGACGCGAGCAGGAGACGGAGCCACACCTCCAGCAATACCCCCTGAATTCCAAATGCTGTCACCCAGCTGTAGAACTTGCACAACAATGTGAAGATGAACCATCCCTGCACTTACGACGCTGATCTATGTATCGTCAACTTCTATGAGAAAACAGACAACTTGGCTTGCACCCAGATAAGGATGAGACAGTGGAATCTCTTGAACTAGGAGTGCCCGTAGTGTCTTGGTCCATTGGTGATGACGCCGTATTTTTGTATATCGAGCAGAAGCGTGTGGACCTCGCAGAGAAATTGGTATTGAGATCAGAGATGTTCTAATCATGGGTGGAGAATCAAGGTTGCTGTATCACGGGATCCAGAAGATCAAGTTGAATACGGCCACCACCGGCAATAATCAATGCCACACACATGAAACCAGGACGCCTGAACCTTACCTTTAGAAAGTATTAATCTTGTAGTAACATGTAATCCAGTAGTAACGTGTATTAGAGACACATGTAGATGATGGTTGGTTATTCAATAAAATCAGTGTTGGTTATTAAATTCCACTTGCGTTCCACCATCTTTACTTATAATCTCATAAATCAATAGGTTGTGGACTCGTACCGAAGGTAACCTGAGCATCCTCACCGAAGAACAAGCCGGCAAAAGCGGCACCATTCTAACGGGAACATTCCCAGTAAACGGCATCGAAGCCTCAGTAGTATTCGACTCCGGCGCCTCTCACACCCTTTGTATCGCCATCATTCGCTACAAGGTTGGGCTAGACGCAGATGAGCTACCCAAATTTCTTGGTTACTCTTCCGTCGAAGAGAGCAGGTAAAATGTACTAAGTATTACCACACCACCACAATTCAAATCAAGGGTGAAGCGTTTCCCATCTCATTCATTGAATTCAACGGGTTGGGATTCGACTTGATTGGAATGAACTGGTTGGAGCGGCACAGGGGAGAATCCTATGCGCCGAGCACCGATTGCTGCTCAAGAGTCCATCTGGGGTCACTGTTTTCATACCGCCAGAGACCGAGAGAGCCTTCAACTACAGTCATCTCCGCTATGGCCATGTATCGGGAGCTCAGAAAGGGACATCTGAAGTGTATTAATGCCATGTGCAAGATCTGGAGAGAGATCCAAAATTCAGTGATGATGTGACCGTAGTCTCATAATTCCTTGATGTATTCCTGAAAGAGCTACCTGGTATGCTGATAAGTGAGATACATAGACATTTAAGGGTTTAATTTACCCTATACTTACTCACTTAGGATAATATTTTCTCACTTATCGTATGTTTTTCCTAAGATTTATGTCTTGATATGGACTGATATATTTTATGTATCAAATATAGGAAAATGTTGGAATCAAATAGTTTATCTCACAAGCTTTCCAACGCAACAAACGGCGAGTAAAACGGACTTATAACGAAGATTCTGGAGCCGGTTGAAATCGCGTGAAAATAGAAAACATTTTCATTCTGTCCGCATGAGGACGTCAGCTGCGTCCGCATGATTCTGGGTGGACGACAGTGGCGTCCGCGTGAGTTGAGGCGGACGGAGGCGCGGACAGAGGGCGGACAGAAGCTAGGCGCGCAGAACATCAGCAGCGTCCGCATGAATTGAGGCGGACGGAGGCGCAGACGCCTCTAAAAATGCACACCCGAGAAACAGATTTCACGCGGTGCTGTTTATTTCTCCGCGACTTATCCATCTACCCAGATGAGAAATATCAGGCGCCTACCGACAGTTATCTCACGCGTTCAGCCGCCCCCAATCCTCTCCTAAATTTCCTCACGCGGTGTTCCCCTTGTTCCCTCTGTCTTCTTCCTTCCTCTCCAGCCTGTCCCCAGCTTCTTCTCCCTTCCTTCTATAAATCCACGAGCCTTCTGCTCAAAAATAATCCATCCCATCCAGTAAATAATCCATCGCTCACACCTACGATCTATTCCATCTTCTTATCCCCCGCTTCTCCATTTTATTTTCTTTCTTCATCAGCCTTATGCTGTTAGTTTCCAGAGAACCAACGAAGGAATCGATTGTCTGTTCGTTCTTCTTCGTTGTTCCAACTATTTTATTTCTTATGTTTTACTGTATAATTATGTGTGATTAATAAATCTAGCTTCCCGGTTAGAAGCAAGCCTATTTTATATATTGTGTTATATAAACTTTCCAGTATAATTTATCTAAGCAGTATTTTGATTCCTCTCCTTAATGCGCTTTAATTCTCTTGTACAATTATTAAAGTGATATTTGTAGTTCTTTGTTAAAATGCAGTGCTGGACAAGGTTCTAGACACAGGAAGTCAAATGGGTTAACGACTAGAAGCGATATTCCTCGCCGTATAGGTTAATCTATCTCCAATAGGAATTGTTACTAATGCGATTAATTTATTTATGACTTGAGCAAGATTTGTGCTTGTTGTTTAAATTAATCAGGGTTTATTAGACAGGGAACGGTCAATAAACTAATTAAGATTCTTGAGTTTATTGTTAAAATGGGAGAGTTATATTATATGATTAAATTAAATAGGTGAGCAGAACAACCCGGGATGCTTCTTTAAAACACAAAAAAGATTTATATTTTTCTATTTCTTTTCTGTTTTGTTTAATTGTTTTTATTATTGTTTTATCAGTTAGCTGTTAATTCTTTCCCTAAAATGATAAGATCTGTTTATAGAAATCTCAGTCAATTTATTATACTATCAGTTATCCACAGCGAGGTCCCCAGAGTACGACAACCCACATTTCCACTATTCCGCAAAACGATAGGTACACTGCCTAGGTTGAAGAAGTAGTCACATATTTCTCCAACAAGTTTTTGGCGCCGTTGCCGGGGACCTCCGGCAAGGTTAATTGGTAGTTTTTAATTTTACTGAGTTTTCTGTTTATAAATTTGTGATATGTTTTGCTTCTCTTTAATTTTTGTTTCTGTGTTATATTTTGTTTCTATTATTCTGCTAATATTTTAATTGTGTAAATTTTCTATTATATCTATTTAATTTTCTTTTTATTTTTGTTTTATGTTATTTTACATACCTTTTTTTTAGTTTTCTTTTATCTCTGTGTTTGTTTAATATTTGTTTTTTCTATTTAGTTAATTTTGTTTTTATGTTTTTTTCTATTTTTAGTTCTATTCTACTTGGTATTTTTATTTTTGTTTTTTGTAGGATAGTTACTGATTATGGAGAGCGGCGACGATGAGGTGAAGAGATTGTTGATCATTTGGAATGGACTCACAGCAAGAGGAGATGTCCTCATATCAAAGGTTGGTCAAGGATTATCAATCACCTCAACAGTCAAATCGAGAGCCGTATTGGTGGGAAGTCGACCAGGCTAATACACAGTACCAAGAAGCTCAGTTGGGATACTGCTACTTCAATCAGAATGAACAACAATCTACACAAGGGCCAGACGAATTTCTCCCGAGTCAAACAAGCCGCTAGAAGATTCCAGTGGTAAGTCCAATGAGTGAAGATCGATTCGAGCCAGATATTATTGAAGCTACAAGTTCTGATGAGGAGATAAGAAACTTATCAGGACATTTTTCTCCGACGCCGAGTTGGAGCAAATGTTTGAGAGTTACAATTTTCCTCCATCTTTATCCCCCAGCACAAGAGGAGCAATTAAAATTTGAAGATATTTTGTGTGAGTCTCATCAACCGGAAGAGGATATTTTATTCTCGAAACTAAGGAAGGAACACCGCTACCACCAGTCTCTCATCAACTCTCACCCTGCCTCCATAAGCCTCAACAACAAGAGGAGGATGTTACATCCTCCAATTTGAGGAAGAAAATTCATCACCACCTGGTCTCCTGTTAGAACTACGTTACCGGCAGTACCTCCTCAAACACCAGGTTTTGTGGAGTATACATTTTCCTATTTTATTTGCCGACTTAACGTTCTGTTTTGATCCAGGTGGTTTGCTCTTAATTACTGCTAACTTCGTTTTCCTGGCGAAGCTGTTGTCTACTTTTATTTTTGATCCAGGATAACGAAGCGGGAGTCTAGCCAAAGACTATAAATACGGGCAGCTTACTGGGAGGCAACCCAGTGGTTAAATATTATTTCCCTACTATTTTTGTTTTATGTTTTGTCTTTCATATTATTCCTATATATGTTTTTTTATAAATAAAAAAAAGAGAGGAGAGAGAACGAGGAGAATTAACTTGAGTTCTTCTGGCTGTTTAGAATAATTATTACAGGAATCTTACACATTCCGACAGCTGAACTCAAGTGTGGGGGAGCTACACTACATACTCTGCCAAACTCTAGGGAGTACACTATCCATACCTTGCTCTTTAAATTTGAATCTCTTATTACCATGCTTTTTGATCATTACCCAGGTAGTTTGCATGCCCTGTTATTTTAATTCTTTCTATGCAATGAGGGCATTGCTTTGGTTCAAGTGTGGGGGGAGATAGTAATCAAAAGCTTGCTCTTAAGTTTTCTTTTTCGACACTGTGTTTAAATTTGTTAAAGTGATTAATAAACAAAGAAGGAGCCATAGAGGGAGTAATGCTGGTATTAACAGGTTTAAAAGGGTACACAAAAAAACACTCTGCTCCTTACTCAAAAAAAATTATGAGGAATTATCATTTGAATTTTGTTTTGACTTTGAGCCTGGAATTGAATTGGAATGAAATGGTGGAAAAAGAACAAGGCAAGGTACTCCTCTGATCCAAACAGGTATATTCTGATCCTAAACAGGCCTCGTCCACTCGGTTATTAAGTTCTTAGGGTGCTCCATCACCCGGCTACCTAAGGTACTCGGTATCTGGGATAGTAGACCCAAAACCGCTACAAGGGTGGAGAGAAAAGTCTGAGGTGAAAGAGAGATGAACTTCAAAATTGAAGTATCTGTGCATTCGGTACCAAAATGAAAATGAAAAAAATCATCAGTACGGATCATGAGTATGTGGCATTGAAAGGTACAATGGAATAAGATTTTACTTCATGCCCCTTGTCATTCAAGGAAATGTGAAAGAAAATGGTGGATTGGCTCAGGGTTAAAAGCACAATTCTCATGGTACTGCTCCTCTTTCTTTTGTAGGATTTCAGAGTTATTCTCGGAAATAGAGAAATATATCTAATAAAATTAATGTTATTAGTCCCCTTTTAAAATCTGAAAAGATTGGCAATTACCTCTTCTTTCTGTGCTCTCCTTACTTGATTATTGTCTGTTTAATTGTTTAAACATTATGTCAGAAAGATTTGCTTGAGGACAAGCAAAGATAAGTATGGGGAGTTTGATAAGTGAGAAATACATAGACATTTAAGGGTTTAATTTACCCTATACTTACTCACTTTCAGGATAATATTTCTCACTTATCGTATGTTTTTCCTAAGATTTATGTCTTGATATGGACTGATATATTTTATGTATCAATATAGGAAAAGGTTTTGGAATCAAATAGTTTATCTCACAAGCTTTCCAACGCAACAAACGGCGAGTAAAACGGGCTTATAACAAAGAATCTGGAGCCGATTGAAGATCGCGTGAAAATAGAAAACATTTTCATTCTGTCCGCATGAGGACGTCAGCTGCGTCCGCATGATTCTGGGCGGACGGGAGGGTGGACGACAGTGGCGTCCGCGTGAGTTGAGGCGGACGGAGCCGCGGACAGAGGGCGGACAGAAGCTAGACGCGCGCACGGAGTTCTGTCCGCGTGAGTTTAGGCGGACGGAGGCGCGGACACACAAGCGGACGCCTCTAAAAATGCGCCCCAGAACCAGATTTTCACGCGGTGCTGTTTATCTTCTCCGCGACTTATCCATCTACCCAGATGAGAAATATCAGGCGCCTACCGACAGTTATCTCACGCGTTCAGCCGCCCCAATCCTCTCCTAATTTCCTCACGCGGTGTTCCCTTGTCCCTCTGTCTTCTTCCTTCTCCAGCCTGCTCTCCCAGCTTCTTCTCCTATAAATCCACGAGCCTTCTGCTTAAAAAGAATTCGATCCCATCCAGTAAATAATCCATCGCTCACACCTACGATCCATTCCATCTTCTTATCCCCCGCTTCTCCATTTTATTTTCTTTCTTCATCAGCCTTATGCTGTTAGTTTCCAGAGAACCAACGAAGGAATCGATTGTCTGTTCGTTCTTCTTCGTTGGTTCCAACTATTTTATTTCTTTTGTTTTACTGTATAATTATGTGTGATTAATAAATCTAGCTTCCCGGTTAGAAGCAAGCCTATTTTATATAATTGTGTTATATAAACTTTCCAGTATAATTTATCTAAGCAGTATTTTGATTCCTCTCCTTAATGTGCTTAATTCTCTTGTACAATTATTAAAGTGATATTTGTAGTTCTTTGTTAAAATGCAGTGCTGAGATAAGATTCTAGACACAGGAAGTCAAATGGGTTAACGACTAGAAGCGATATTCCTCACCGTATAGGTTAATCTCTCTCCAATAGGAATTGTTACTAATGCGATTAATTTATTTATGACTTGAGCAAGATTTGCGCTTGTTGTTTAAATTAATCAGGGTTTATTAGACAGGGAACGGTCATAAACTAATTAAGATTCTTGAGTTTATTGTTAAAATGGGAGAGTTATATTAATATGATTAAATTAAATAGGTGAGCAGAACAACCCGGGATGCTTCTTTAAAACACAAAAAAGATTTATTATTTCTATTTCTTTTCTGTTTTGTTTAATTGTTTTTATTATTGTTTTATCAGTTAGCTGTTAATTCTTTCCCTAAAAATGATAAGATCTGTTTATAGAAATCTCAATCAATTTATTATACTATCAGTTATCCACAGCGAGGTCCCCAAGAGTACGACAACCCACATTTCCACTATTCCGCAAAACGATAGGTACACTGCCTAGGTTGAAGAAGTAGTCACATATTTCTCCAACATATGCCACCACAGAGAGCAGTAGAGTTTGAAATCGACCTTATACCTGGTACTGGTCCCATTGCTAGGGCACCATACCGTATGGCACCAGTAGAAATGACGGAGTTGAAAGAGCAACTACGTGACCTACTCGACAAAGGGTTTATACGCCCGAGCGTATCACCCTGGGGAGCACCGGTCCTCTTCGTGAAGAAGAAGGACGGCAGTCTCCGCCTCTGCATCGACTACCGCGAATTGAATGCGGTCACTGTAAAGAACAAGTATCCATTGCCACGCATCGACGACCTGTTCGATCAGTTGAAGGGAGCTTCGGTCTTTTCTAAGATTGATCTCCGATTCGGGTACCACCAAATTGCTATCAAAGAGCAAGATATTGAGAAAATAGCATTCCGAACAAGATATGGCCACTACGAATTCACAGTGATGCCATTCGGTTTGTCTAACGCACCAGCCAAATTCATGGACTTAATGAATCGATTATTCAGTGATCAGCTGGACACTTCAGTAGTAGTATTCATCGACGACATCCTTGTGTATTCGAAGTCAGCATAAGAGCATGAAAACTACTTGAGAAGAGTACTTGAGACACTGCGCGAGAACCAGCTGTATGCGAAGTTCTCCAAATGCGAGTTTTGGCTAGATCAGGTATCATTCCTCGGTCATGTCATCTCGAGCGCCGGCATTTCAGTATATCCATCCAAAATTGAAGCAGTGCGATCATGGCCTAGACCTAAGACTGTTACCGACATCCGGAGCTTTCTTGGTCTAGCCGGTTATTACCGGAGGTTTGTAAAGGACTTCTCAAAGTCGCTAAGCCCATGACGTCATTGATGAAGAAAGATGCACCGTTTGTATGGACAAGCGAGTGCGAGGTATCCTTCCAGAAACTAAAAGACTCATTGACCTCAGCGCCAATTCTCACACTTCCAGAGGGCACAGAGGGATTTGAGGTGTATTGTGATGCATCGGGTAAGGGCATGGGATGCGTACTCATGCAGCATGGCAAGGTAGTAGCATACGCCTCCCGCCAGCTGAAAAAGCATGAGGAGAATTACCCGACACATGATCTAGAGTTATGAGCCATTGTCTTCGCCTTGAAGATATGGCGACACTATCTCTATGGGGTAAGCATCACCATCTACTCTACTCCGACCACAAAAGTTTGCAGTATGTATTTACCCAGAAAGAACTGAATCTAAGACAGAGAAGGTGGATGGAGTTTCTATCAGATTACGACATCAACCTCCAGTATAAAGAAGGGAAGGCAAACGTTGTAGCCGACGCCCTGAGTCGTCGAGCACACTCGCTCCATTCGCTACTCGCTTCTTCTAGCTTGGTTGACGAGGTGCGAGACGCTCAGTTGAGCGACCCTTACTTCACAAAGGTCAGACAGAAAATCACAGATGGTACCTTCGAGAACCGAAAGTACGACTTCAAACTGCATGAAGATGGTCTGATCCGATTGAATGGCAGATTATGCGTCCCCCGAAGCAATGCTGAGCTAAGGGTTCGCATTCTGCGAGAGTCACATTGTTCGACATTGCATGTCCATCCGGGAGCCTCTAAAATGTACAAAGACATGAAGAGGTACTTCTGGTGGTCAGGAATGAAATCCGACGTGACTGAGTATGTTCTGAGGTGTCTCACATGCCAGAAGGTGAAGTTCGAGCACCGAAGACCGGGAGGAATGGTGCAATCCATGCCCATTCCGGAATGGAAATTCCATGATATCTCTATGGATTCTTTTGTTGTTGGGACTCCACCTGCTAGGGGAGGACTCAACATGATCTGGGTAGGTAAGTCGATCGCCTCACCAAGGTTGCCCGATTCATACCGATGAAGGACACCTGGAAGGTGGCGAAGCTCAGCGGAGCTATTCGACACCACGGAGTCCCGAAAACCATTGTATCTGACCGCGACACCAGATTTCTTTCGAGAATACTGGAGGCAACACGGGAAGCGAGGGGGGTACCGAATTGAAACTTAGCACCGCCTTCCATCCACAGACCAACGGTCAGACAGAAAAAGACCATCCAAACACTAGAGGATATGCTTAGGGCATGTGCTTGGACTTCCAGGGGAGCTGGATTGAGAAGCTTCAATCTTATCGAGTTTTCGTATAACAATAGCTATCAATGCTTCGATAAGATGTCGCCATTCCAAAGCTTGTGTAGTAGTAGACCTTGCCGTACCCGTTGTGTTGGGATGAGTCAAGCGAAGCGGCATTCATAAGACCAGAGTATTTAGAGCAAGTGCAAGCTGAGGTACAGTAAATCCAAGCAAATATGAAAGCAGCCCAAGATAGACAGAAATCCTATGCGGATGTGCGACGACGCGAACCTGAGTTCACCGTGGGCGACCAAGTGTTCTTGCGTGTCTCACCTATGAAGGGCGTCTTTGATTTGGCCAGAAGGGCAAACTGAGTCCGAAATTTGTAGGCCTGTATGCCATTACCAGAGGGATGGAGCCGTAGCTTATAGGCTAGCATTGCCTGAAGAATTGGGACGTGTTTCATGATGTCTTTCAGTATCACAACTCAAGAAATACATAGCCGATCCCTCTCATGTATTAGAACCCGAACACTTATCCCTAGAGCCGACGATGAGATATGTCGAGACTCCACTACGAATCCTTGATACAAAGACAAGAGACACTCGCCATAAATCTGTACGAATGGTTGAAGGTCTTGTGTCTACCACGAGGTTGAGGGAGGAAGCGACTTGGGAACTAGAAGACACCATGAAGGCGAAGTACCCGAATCTATTGTAGACTAGATGTCTAGTATCCGTATAGTACGGAGGGTACGGGGACAACCCCTTTTAAGGGGGGAAGAGGCCTTTTGCTTTGCATTGCTTGGGTTAGCATTTGTTAGTATGTATGTACTGTAATGGTATTTTGTTGGCACCATGTAGTGCTATTGCATCTTATGGCAAAAGTAGTGCTAGTAGTATTCAGTATTGTGGTGTTAATGAGTAATGCATTTGTGTTGTACGGTATATGACACGAATGACATGTGAAATGTATGTGAATGTATTGTGGAATGTGCGAATTGAATGGAGTATTGTGTATGGATTGAGTATTGTGTATGGCAATTGAACTGAGTATGATGTATGGTATCTGAATTGTGTATGTGGTAGTGTAAGAATTGTGAAACACCTTGTAAGGTGGTAGTGGTAGAATTATGGTGGCAATTGACTTACCAAATGAGTAGAGTAGTAAACCGTAAACCTTGAGCAACTTTGAGGGCAAAGTTCCTTAAGGGGGGGTAGATTGAAATACCCCGTAATTAAAACAGTGATTAATTAGGCTAATTATATTTTTTAAAGGCTTAATTACACTTAATATAAATATGAGGGAAACAAATCCGAAGAAAAACGGACCTTTAAAATGGGGGTTAAAAGCATATTAAACGAACCTTAAAGCGCGTTTTTTTTGAGGAAACCGGGAAAACGTGACTTTAAGCGGGTCAAATAGACTCGTAACAGTTTTGGTCAACTAAATAATCACTAATAAACTAATAGTGAAGCTTTAGAACCAATAAAATTAATAATTAAACGAGAAAATTCTGGAAAACGGGGTTCCGGTTAGTAAGAACTGTAACAACCGGGAAGTTGTGGGGTGAGAATGTAAATAAGAAAAATAGTGTGTCCACTTTTGTAAATAAAAAAAACAACAAAAATTGGAGTTGTGTGGGTGTGGGATCGACAGCCCCCCCTCCTCTCTCACTCTCTTTATTGTTCTTAATTGCTAAAAGACAAAACAAAGTAAAAGGAAAGCAAATTTGACACTCTCTCTCCTCACAACCCATTCCCCCCTGTGCTCTCTCACGTAGCCCCTCTCTCTCTCTTTTCTCTTCTCTTCTTCCTTGAGCTCCTCCATGGCGATTTGAAGAGGTGAGTGCAGCCCTCCTCTTCTCTTCCATTTTTGAGTGACCAAACTACCTCCAAATGCAATAAAAAACTACACCACTAGAATCCCCTTGCAAAGGGAGAACACCTTCCTCCTTTCAAAAATCCAAAAGCTCATTGTCGATTTTATGGGTATTCTCCATTTGAAGATTCAAGTCCACCATTAGAACCACCTTCACCTCCTTGTTACTTTGAGGTAAAAAGAATTTCAAAAATCCTTCATTTCTAGCTCTCATTGGCTTTATAAGGATTTTCAGTTTTTAAAATCTTGGTCCTCCTGTTCCAGCCGATTTTGGCTCTCTTGTGGGCTAGGAATTTTGTTCTCTTGCTAGTCAAGAACTCCATTCATCCATGGGAAGGTAGTACTCTTGTCTAACCCTAAAACACCTAAATTTAGGGTTAGTATAAAATGCTTGCTAAGTGTTTGTGGGTATTGGTATGGGTTGCTGTTAGTAGTATTGCCCATTCCTTGAATAAAAAACCAAAAACAAGAAGAAGGGAAGAGGAAAGAGAAGGAAAGGAAAGGAAAGAGAAAGAGAAAAAACTAGCAAGTCAAGGTAATGTTCTTACCTTGGGTTAGTTTGTGTATTTGCATTGTAACAGATTTTAAGTATCTAACAATGAGGAATGTATGTAGTATGAGTAGTAGTAATGAAATAATGTATTGGAGAAGAGATGTAATAGTTTTGAAGCCTTTTAAAGATGTTTAAAAGCTTGGGAAAACCATGGGTTAGTAGGTGTATGTGTGCAGGAATTTATGTGTTGTAGTAGTGTTGGAATGTGTTAAGAAGGTTATGTAAACAGGTAGTGAGAATATGAATATGTGAGCTGAAATAATGTGTGGATAATGTTAAAAATATAGGGGAGACTATGTCAAATTCTATCTATAATTTGAGGACTTAGGTACATTTGGAACAGATTTTGGAGAGTTTAAAATGAGTGGTTTTGTAGTTTGAAACATATTTGAAAATGAGTTTGTAAGTGGGATGGAGTTAGGATGTGAACTAGTGTACTTAAGATGCCAAGAGTGACATTAGTTGAGGGAGTATTGGAGTAGTATTAGAGTTAAGGTAAAAATTTGTAGCATAATTGGGAACACCAAATCTGTAGCATGTGTGAAAAAAAATAATGTAAGTGTTGAATTGAGATGATGAAGATTGGGGTAAGTTGTGTAGGAATGAAGTGAGTAGCAAGTTTGGTGGATGAATTAAGGTGATTAGAACATCTAATGAGTGGTAAACATGTAGGGAAGTATTGGTAAAGATTGGGGAGGGGAAACAATGGGTAAAGAAAACACCCAAAAACAGATTTTTAAACTGAAGTACTGGGCCGGACCGACCTGAGGACCGAACTTGCAAGGTCGGTCGAGCCCAGACTTACAAAGACGGGAAACCTTCTGGAATCGACCGACCTTGCGACCGGACTTGCAAGTTCGGTCGGACCAGCAAATTTTTCCCGTCAGAAACCTTCTGGAATGGACCGGACTTGCAAGTTCGGTCGGCCAGAAAAATTCCCGTAATGCAAGCTACTGGAATGGACCGACCTTGCGACCGGACTTGCAAGGTCGGTCGGGCTAAAATTCTCACGAAGGAAACTTACTGGAATGGACCGACCTTGGGACGGACTTGCAAGGTCGGTCGGCCCTGGAATTTTCACACGATGTAGCCTACTGACTTGGACCGAACTTGCGACCGGACTTGCAAGTTCGGTCGAGTCAAAACAAAAAAATATATATTTTATTATGATTATAGTTATCATATGTATAAATATATGCCTATACAAATATAAGCATATATATGTAGTAATACACCATTAATGAAGTAATAATGGTAAGAAAAAGTAAGGAATGAGTAAGAAACAAGTTAAGAAGTAGTAAGGAGAAGGATGGTTTTATAACCAAGTAAGAAGGTAATAAAGTAGTAAGTATACATTGAAAATAACAATGAAGGAGTGAGTAGATCAATAATAGATCATTGATCATACTACTTCATGTATGTATAGGAATCAAATAGTTGATCCTCGAAGGAACCCGGTAGTACGTATACGACGTGGTGAACGGTTATGATTTCTTCATGCCCTGTATCCTAACTTGGTTACCCCGATTTGTGTGCTTATGTGATCACCAATAAGATAAATGCACGAATCGGACTTATGTTGCACTTAACTGTGTTTGAACTATTTTGTTCTTGTGTATTTTCTGGAACATTTAGTTTGTATAATTCATGAAATGAATGAATGGAAATGAAAGTGTATGTGTAAGTATGAGTACTTGTGTATTGTATTGATGTATGGAAAGTAAGTATGGACTTCTACTAATTCCTAACGATCTAACTCCTAACATGAGTAATGAGTAAAAGGAATGAGTAGAAGCCCGATATAGTTTCGGCCACGCGTGAGGATAAGGAAACACAAGAGGTTGGATCCGAATCCTGGCTATAATCTTTTCCTTAGACCAATTCCCTGAATGGGTAGCATCCTGGATTAGTGGGCCACCCTAAAGCCCGGTGGTGGGATGTAGTAATCCCTGGCGGAGGTCATACCGACTTAACTGGAAGTAAAGCATGTAAGAAGTAAGTATTGTATGTGTATTGGTCTTGACTATTGTAAGTCATTGACCTGGAGCAAAAAGTATTGAACACCCGATTAACCCGGGTGTGTATGAAGCTAACTGGACCTTTGTATGTATTGGAGAATTGTATCTCCGTAATGCGGTGAGTATGGGTAAGTATGAATGGTTGACTTGAATTGTCTTCCTTGTATGTATTGTATGTATGTATGCCTGGGTATGGAGTGTATTATATTGTATTGTATAAAGCATGTATGTATGTATGAATGAAACGAACCGCATGTACTCGACCAATTAGTTGGTGTACCCTCGCTAGCACGCGGGGTATGCGGTTATCATATGCAGCGTAAGCTGACCCCCTAGGGGGAATGTTTTTATTCACAGGTACCTGCGAGGCATGATGGTGGGTAAGGACAAGATGTAATCTTCTGGGATAGTTAGTAAATTTGGATGGTGTACCAAGCTGTACACGGCTAAGGCCATTTTTGAGTAGCCGGGTACCATGTGGTACACCTTTTTTGGATAATGAATTCATGATTGGATAGAGAGGGAGAGGATGTATAAACTCTCAGTTTTGGGAAGTAGCATTGGAATGTAATTCATAAACTTCGATACTCGGTAATCAAATGTAATTAAGGATTTGGTATTGTAAGTAAGTAGTGTGTATTTGGGTTATTCTAATCGTCAGACCGATACGGTAAGTAGTAGTAGCCTTGTTAACCTTGGATGGTTAACGGCGTTGTATCACCCGCCGGGAGTAAGTAAGTATTCCGCTGTGAGTAAGGTAATTATGGAAACGATTAGAGGATAATGGAAGGATTAGCGGTTGGGGTGTTACACTTTGTCCCCAAAGTTCTATGTATCTATATCTCTTAGAACACACAGGTAACTTCACACTAAAGATCATATAGATCACTCAATATCTGTATAGGCATTCTGACTCATAAGGTCTGTCGTATGTATAATATATTTACCACACTTGTCACACAACATGTCTTTTGCATTTTTAGTAATCAAAATACTCTTTTTATATTCTTTGATGTAT
The DNA here is from genome assembly GCA_023374045.1 of Limonium bicolor. NCBI lineage: Eukaryota > Viridiplantae > Streptophyta > Magnoliopsida > Caryophyllales > Plumbaginaceae > Limonium > Limonium bicolor. The sequence continues at coordinate 68,211,696 of CM041776.1, forward strand.
ACTCCTCAAGTAAACGGTCTGGAGACAAAGGTTTTCATGCCCTCGAGTTCATGAGCGAGTAATACAAAAAAATAATGTCAACTCCAATTCACTTTATGCTACTGCATTCTCTTAACGTGGTTAATTGTTGACCACTTGTAGGGAGTTTCAGGAATCATCCGACCCTGATGTGATCAGCATCAGTGTTGAACTATCCTTTCACCCCAATTTGTGTTCAGTTTTCTTGATCTGGCCAAGATCAAGTTCTACCTCCCACGTCAACTTCAAACAATCAAATAATTATTCATGTAGCATTTTATATCTTTTAGTCCTTCTAGTCATAATCATAAATCAATACATCTCCAAATTATGGAACTCAGCCCATCCGTCATCCTTAATTCACCTCTCAGCAATTACCTAGAGAATTTAATTCCTACCAGGTTCTATACCGGTCTCATACCGATTTATACCACATAACATTACCATATTTGGTCTCATATCAATACATATCATAGAGATTTAATTCCCCTGGAGTTTCTACTCCTCTTTTCCTGAATTCTCGCACCGAAGTTAACGAGGTCGTCCTTTAATACATCTGGTATTCACATTTAATTGTGCGTAATAACCACAACCACATAAGAAATAAGAATGAATGTGTTTATATAACATACGTATCAAACATCAAACTAATTGTATTGTGCTATGCACACTGTAGGTTACGTACTGAATACGTGAAATATAGGCTAAGCGATTGTACGCTCTACCCCCCTTAAAATGGATTACGCCCACGTAATCAACATTATATCATCCTTGAACATAGGTTCAAGATGTTTATGTGTTATGGAGCATTCTAGGTTCCATGTAGTCTATCGCACATTATGATTGGGTCAGAGGGTCTTCACCATGGTAATGGCTTAGTCTCTGTATCAAGGATTCTTATTGGTGTTTATACCAATCTACAACTGTGTTCCAGTGTAGTCTCTAAGGCTCCAAAGTATTTGATAGATAAGTCATATATTTTATTCAACTGGAAGATGTGCAATACATCGTTCCTTTTTCCCTTTTGTTAGGCATATCAAACCTTTAAGATTTGGTCCCCTAGCTTCTGCTGTGCGACTCTGATAATCTTGGGGCTTAGTTTGCCCTTCCTATCCTCTTCATATGTTTTCAGCTCCTTTGTATCCTTATAACTTATGAATAAAGTTCTCTTAATGGACGCGTGGTATCTTTATCTATACACGGTCTTTATGAGTTATAGCTATGTCTATCCAGTTCTCTGGAGATCTGATGTTCATGCTGTTATTGCGTGTTCCAGCGTCTGAATTGTTTCCCACTAACTGACCCTCAGTCTTCAGATTCTTGTGTAATCTGGACTTACTATTCAGTGCTTATTTGCTCTTCTCTTCTCAGTTTCCCTTGAAAATCTTGAGACATATAAACTTTTCGTACTTAGTAATCAGTGCTTCTCACACTTCATAATTCTTAATTGTTTCCTCCTGGAATGAGTTCTTTGACTCTTTTAATCTCATTGGTTAAACGAGTTCTTCCTCCTCCATTGTTCACGGTATTTGCTGATCTGGTGTGAGTCTGCATCTCTGACTGTCGTACGGAGTCGACTACTTCTCGTGTTCCTTACACTACTCGTTTACATATATGGGGTACCTTACTGATACATTTCCACTTACCCGACTAACTTATAAATAAGTCCATCAGGCCCACAAGCTCTTTTGGAGTGTGGTCATCCCACATCTCATTTAAGTATGCTCGTAGCATTTGTCGTCCACGCTTAGTTACGACTAATTTGTGAAGTATTCTGTTGTCGATCTCCTCTTTCATCAATCCATTATAACGCACATGTCGTTCTTCTTGAACCTAATCAAGGAATATCCATCAACTGGGTTCATAACTGCATTATACCCTCTGTATTTAGTACGGACTCGATACCTTAGTAATTTGCGGTCTCTTTCCTTAGAGCTCTTATCTTACTTCTCATGTCGATCCACTAGGAATGCACTTCCAGTTCCTCACGGAATGGACAGTGAGCTTCTGTGAAATCTTTCATCACAGGTCCAGGCTACTGGCGTTACTGCACAGTCTGTCTCCCATTTCATCATCTTACTTACTTCGGGTATTAATTCATAAACCTGATTGCTTTCGTGTCAATATTTGATGGCCTATATATAGTGGTTGCTTTGATGCGCATTGTAACTTAATCTACCTGATAGGTATTATTCTCATGGCCTCCACTACCGAAGTAGCTTTAGCTGTCTTTATTGCCCATTGATGGCACAATTCTTCAATCGTTTTACTTCAACGTCTTGTCTTATTTTCAATCCGTGGTAAGGCCATGATCTGCAGGGAAACGGATCACTCATTCTTCCACTGGGGGTTCTCTAATTTCGATGTTTGGCAGTTGCCATATCGTGTGTAAAATGGTTATCTGTTAATATGATGGTGTTCTGCTTCAATCTCAGGTTCGTAAGTAGGCTAATTTCTCTTACATTCTTTCATCCTTCATGATGTTATTTACCATATAATTTAACCGGTTACTGAAGAAGTCTTTCATTGAATCACAAACTCTTTTGAGCGTTGGTCACTTGACGTGCCATACTGCGCACTCACAATGTTTATCTCTCACGATGCTGATTCTTAAATCCTGGGTGTTGGATATGAGGTCTGTCTCTGCAGCCTTCCATATTATTTATGTGTAACTGGAATGTTCTAAGGTAATTTCAAGGTCTACGGTTACCCATTCTCCAATAGAGAGTATTCATCTCTAAGAAGTGAAAGCCTTTTTTGAGGGGTTTATTCTCACTCATGGCCTCACAACAGGGAGAGGTATTCCCACCCTAAAAGGATGGTTCGTTCTCCGCCCCTGTCAATAGCACAATCTCACATTCTCATTGGTGCCCTTTTCTAGCATTCCTTCTCAATTTAGTATAGGTTTTCATAACCACTCGTATGTACGAGTTGTAGTTCATTCATGGCCTAGATAAGCCTTTTTATGCTTTCCTTCCTGCGCCTCGAGCTCTGATGTATTTAACATCCTTGGCTCGTAGGCCCTTATGCTTGATTAGTCTCAAGTGATAGCCAGTGTTCGGTTCACTGCTGTTGTGAGCCTCGATTTTAAACCCTATCCTATGTTATTAAAGCTGATTAGGACTTAACCGGTTTTAGGTCCACTTATAACCTAAGATTATAACTATGTCATATAACAATAATTATTAAACCTAAGCTAGCTCACTGGAACCTATTATGAGTCGCCACCTAATTTTAACCTAGATCAAATTAGGAAGGAGAGTTCGTTTCGGGGCTTGGTATAACGACTTGGTTTAGGGTTTCAATTACTTTCATTACCCCTAGAAGTCGTTTTTCCTCTACTTAGTTTAATTACGGCTTATACGAGTCGTTTTAACCTAAGTGCGCGAGCTTCTGTTTTTTTGTGTTTTTTAGCGTTTTTTTTACTGAAAATAAAAGTGAAAGTTGAAATTACTTAAACTAGGGTTTCGGAGGCAGAATTAGGTCAAATTTGTTTCCGTCCGTAGCCACGACCTAATGTCCGTAACCACGGACCCTAGTTAACCTATGTGAAAATAAAAGTCGAATAAACAGAAAACAAAAATTTGAAAAGTCCGGGGCCACGGACAGGATGTCCGTAGGCCCGGAATAGTTTAACAAAACCTAAATTTTTAAGATTTTAAAATCCCGCCGCCGTCCGTGGGGTGTCCGTGGCCACGACAACCCGTCCGTGGTCCCGGACCATAGGTCCGAGATCCCGGACCACCCACGGTCGGGGGTTTTATGGTGGTTCCCGAAGGTGTTTTCGGCTCAAAATTTATGCACGTGTAGCCTGAAGGTATACAATTCGTAGTAATTGAAAGATTGCAATTTGAACTCGATTATGTACGAAACTTGACGAACAAGTAACAAGCAGAAACAAAAGTAATTAGCAATACAGAAGCGTAAAAAGGTTAGTTTGAAACCAAATTTGACAGAGAGTTAATAAGGCGTGGAGAGTTAGAAAAGTAGAATTGCAACCTGTTTTACCTTCGAATTCAGGAGGATTCTTCACGTCGGGATTCTTCGGAGCTCCGATGGTGCCGTTCCGGATTGAGTTCGACCCGAGCTTCTGGTTGTTGATTGTTGAAGGTGTTCTTCACGTTTTGGAGGTGGTTTGGTTGATGTTTGATGATTTTTGATGTGTTGGGAGTTGAAAATGTGGTTTGGATTGGTGATTTCGGGGGATTTTTGATGTGATTTTGGTGCTTGGATGTGTAAAACGTGAAGAGAATGAGATGGCTGCCTTCTTTGAGGGTCCTAGGGTTCTTGAGGTTCTGATTTGATCATGGGATAAGGTTCCTTATATAGGCTTCCTTAAAGATAGAAAAATCCGGTAAAAACCGATTTACCGACGTTTTAGCTCAAGGGCTTCCAAATCGAATTTGATTATGAATTTTCACACATGGGTAAAGGATGATATTTCTGATTTTCTAAAGTGAATCGATTTTTTTGAATATTGAATATTTTTAAATTCAATTTCTTGTCAGATTCAATCAGAAATTGCTAGAAAATTATTGGAAATTCGAAAAATCAAAATTCCAACGCCATTATGCTTCAGATGCCATCCTCTATCATGGTTAAAATTTCAAATCATTTTGAATTGATTTGACCCTTATTTGGAGGAGAGAGAAAGCCTGTAGGGGGCTTAGGAGCCTTGAAAAATTACGAAATGCCCCTGGAGATGACTAAGCTGTCCCGTTAACTCTGAAATGTGCCGATCGAACTGGGAACCCTTGCTACTAGCCTATTATAGACTCTCTTCCGGGGGGGGTTGAAATTTTGGGTATAACAGTTGTATTCTTAATCATCTGTAGGTTATCCACGTAATTCTCTAGTTCTCTGAACTCTGTCAATGTTAGGTCACATCATTGGATGTACTATTAGGTGTAACAATAGTTTTTGTAACTCGCTTCATGCTGTGGAAGTTCACTTCGGTAATCCGATGTTAATCAGGTCTGTGAACAATACCTTCGCTCTCATAGACTTGCGTCTTTTAGCAATTAAGGATTAGTTTTCATTAGTCCTCTGCCTTTAGGTGTCTAAGTCAGATATTTACCCCGGCTTCATGTGCTGCCATGTCAATACTTTGTTCAACTTTCGTTGATTACGCCACCCGTTAATGACTAATCATACTTGGGTGCTAATGTGTTAGGCCAAGCAATACTAACCATCATTCATGGGTCCCCCCCTTTTTCTATTCAACTATACCAACTCTATGGTGTAGTCCTTTTGAGGTTCTCTCTTTTGTGATTGCACGTATTTGATCCTACGTAGGTCATTACTTAAATTTGTTTTCTCTGATTCTGTTTCTGGGGTTATCAACATCCTCAATGAAGAGTGTTGTTAATGGTATTATTCTGGGAATTCGTCCCGTTTTTATTGAAAGTTGTTATATCCTCTCTTCATTGTATGTCGTAATACCTTCCTTGTAGGTTATTACTTACATCTGGTCTTCTCTCACATTGTTGAGTACTCTCTTCGTTTCCTCCATTCAAGGTTAGCTTGGTTTTTGGGCTGATGTTCTTACCTGTAGTGTCGGTTGTCTGTTGCTGGTGCTCACGTCGTTTAGTTTCCTGATCAAGTCCAGCTCCCTGCTGACTGTGTATTGATTTAGTTGTCATGGTTAGGCCGTCAAGCCCTCCCACTGTTTCGCTCTTCAGTCTTAAGGATTTGTAATCCGTGTTAATATGTATTATACCTGTGTGGTTTTTACCGTTTGGTCTTCACGGCTTCCCGTATAGCTTCATTGCGGCAGCACTTGCCAAGGCAAGTGCGCCATACAAGATGGGCTAATGGTACTGTGTACGTCGGTAATGGTACATTCTCCTAATCTCCATGTAGGTGGTAGTCCATGGGACCCTTCTTGCGCCTTTTTGGCTTTGGATTAATTGATTACCTGGGCAGCTTCCTGACTGCTTTTGATTGTATAATTACTTATCAGGGTATTCCTCTTTCTGAGGGAACCCTTTTCTTTTGCTTTCGCCATGGTTCTCACTCTCATTTCCACACCTTCGTCGAGATTATCGAGTATAGACTCTGCTTAGCCTACGTCGTAGACCTATCTTGGAGTATGACTTGCATATGCACTCGTAGTCGTCTTGGCCATTGCAGTTAAGTCTTTGCAACCCCCTTTTTTGTAGGTTCGGAGTTATCCACTGCATAATTGACTTTTAGGTAGTCCTTATGCTCTTGCGTGGAATTATCCCGCTGTTATTGCTTCCGTGGACTGTTGTCCGGTGTTTCTGTCGCTTCTCTTGTCCTCTTATTGCACTCGTAGTGCTTTCCTTCTTACTGGTATGGCGGGGTCATATCGACTGCGTAGCATGTCGACCCAAGTTGCCGGTAATTATTATTCTCTCATTGGTAGGATTCCATGGGTAGCCCTGGTTCAACGTTGCGCTCCAATTAGGACCATCAAGTCTTGAAAAACTATTGCATAACGAGGTGCTTCTTGTATTGCATAATGCTAAGTAATTGCCAGATCAGGTTTTCCCGAGTAAGAGAAAGCTTGTCTTCTCTCTGGCGTTCATTTCTGGTATCTTAGAACCAGGGGCACGGAGGGCGGGTCAGGTATTATAGATATCCGATACACATCGGGGATCCTAACTAACAAACGCACCTCTCGCACTAACACTCAACCCTTATCCCAAAGTCTAAAGTTCCTAACTCGATAATTCCTAAGCTCGGTAATTTCCAGTCATCAGAGAGTAACTACGCTCTGATACCTTTTTTGTAACACCCCATCTCCAAAATACAATGATTGTCGCCCTAATCCATCTCGTACATTAACAACGCAGCAAAAAGTTCTACTAAATTGGTGTTACCAACCTTGGTTACGCGTCGTTAGTCACCCACATGACTAACTAGGCATAATCTCTTTACAAGTCACAGTCTGACTAACCAGATAATTACTCTAGCATCTAAACATTACAATCCACAAACCACAACCTATACCAGTATCTCATATCCTAATCATCAACTACATCATCAACTCTCTCATCAATTTACTAAACGAGTGTACAAGCAACTCGTGTAACAAATGTAAAAGCAACCCGAAGTACTCTACCCCCCGCTCCTACTCTCAGGTTGAGTCTTCGTCGGTACCTTACCTGCAAAGTTTAAATCACAGGCCCCAAGGGCTCAGCACATGGCTGGTACAGAACGTGCAGCCCACAAGCTAGCCGGGTTACACACGACTACTTTGTCGTATACATGCAATTGCTTATTCATACAAATAATAATAAGAAGTACGATAACAAACAACACATTAATGTGAAACATTCACAGCTCAAATAAATTGAACGTCGTAGACGCCCATTAATGATGTATTAGTTAGATTGCTACCTCCTGAGGCCTGAGAATTGTTTAGTTCTCGTGTTTGACTACCTTATAGTGTCAACCGTTCTCTTATTAGAACTGGTTGTTCTCTAACTGAATTTGAAATACCCCAAACCTGATATGTGGTTTAAATATCAAACTATGTTATATAAAGGCTAAAAAGTGCCTTAGAAACATCAGTGAACAATTTAAACCATAGTAAATGCAATAAACGCTAAGATACAGTTTGAGCAAAAACATGCTCTAAGCTATGAGTGAAACTTGGTTAGGACCCAAAGAGCCTACCAAGACTTAATAATATTTAATTATGACTTTATAACGCTAATCAAGTCCTCAGGAAACCTTGGTAGATAATAAAACCAAACAAAACACAAGAAAATACCTTAAAGTCAATAAGAGCAAGATGTGCTCTAAGCTTGGGATAAATTTGTAAAAGACCTAATGGTCATACCCATACCTTATAAATATGTTTATGGAACATATTAAATCAATTACCAAAGAAAACCAAGCTTGAAAACAAGTTAAAACCAAAATGTGCTTTAAGGAGTCTTAAAGCACGTTTTTGAAAAATGTCCTTGTAAATGAGTTTTGAATGGCTAAATGTCCATCATTACTCTTTAATTAACATGTGTACTATATAGTATCACATTTGTAAGTCTATATCAATGGAAATCAAAATTTCACTTCATGTGCCTTGTTTTTGTGAATAGTGATTTTTATATATAAGCTAGTTTGTAACATATAATGTTTATAAGTAATTAAATTGGTCAACAAAGACTATTATACCCTCTAATAATAAGGGGGCCGGTTTTTGTAGTAAAGAGTCACCAAACTGTTAACTTGTTAAGTAAATAAAGGTGACTCAAAGGTTACTATTTGCTTTAAGTTATAAATATCTTCAAAAGCAAAACCAATTTCATTCTCTCATTTCTTCTTCATTCACACGGCTTTCCACTCTTCTTCAACCTCTCTTCTTCTTGTCTCTCTCGGTAATATACCAACACCACCATTAACTCCATCTTTGATCCCTTGTAAAATCAAGCTCACTTGTCCAAATCAAAAACAAACACCACCATTCTCTTTGTCTCATCAAGCTCTCAATTCTATCCTTTCAAAATTCCAAGAGCTCCATTTCGGTGCCAAGAGGAATCTCCATGGGAGGAGCTTGAGCTCACCTTTTCCACATATTATTGTTCTCCTTTGCTCCAAGGTAAGGAAACTCAAAGAAAAATCAAGTTTCTTCCATGTTTTGTTGTTGTCCGAAAATCACCATTATGGTGCTCATGTGTTTTGCTTTGTTCTAGCTTCCATTTGAATCTTTCAAGGACTTGGTGGAGTCCTCTCTTGGTAGATATTCCAATTCCCTTCAAAGACCAAGGTAAAACAACTATCTTAATGCTCTTTGAACAATGTAAAACTAGGGTTTACAATGAGATTAAGCTTCGAGCTTGAATACTCATTCTATTATGTGTATATTGTTTAGAAGTTGGCAAACAACCAAACACCCTACCGGTTTTACAAGGAAACAAGAAAGAAGTTTGTGAGGAAAAAGGAGGTAAACACTATCTCATGTAGTTTAAATGCCTAAGAAGAAGTGAGTTATATTGCTTGTTAAAATGATCTAAGGAGCCAATGGTGAATGAGCTAGTGAAATGCTCTCAAGGAGTTTTTAAGGGCATATGTATTGTTGGGTGTATTTGCAGGTTAAGGCATTATTTATGTGGGAGATTCAGTGTTTAAGATTTACGCAATTTAAGGGCCTAAGAGCCATGTTATTTAAGGGCCTAAGTGCCAAGCAATTTAAATTGTGCACTATATTTGATGTAGTGTAAATTTGGTGAGTCTTGTGTGTGATGGTGTTCTTGGTGGATTTAGGTGTTCATGAGTGTTTAATGGTGAAAACTATGAGCTTTGGAATGTGATGTGCTAAGAGAACCCATGGCAAAATTTGTAAAATGTATAAGGAGTTTTAAGTGTTTTGAATGAACTTGGTGAACTAGGAATTGTTAGGAATGAGTAAATGTTTTCACTAAGGAAGAAAACGTGCATTAAGGTGTTCTAAGGTGCTACAAGGTTTAGGCATTATCTTGGAAGTTCTAGAAATCAAATGAGTGTTTTAGGATGTATAAAGCCTTGGAGAAGTTTGTTTAAGGTCTAGGTATGATTGATGAATAGGAGAGAATGACGTTTGAATAAGTTTTTGAGAAAGGAAATTTTAAGAAGATGTGAAAAAGGAGATTTAGTTAGTAAGAAAAGAAGTTGAGAGATGATGTAAGGTGTAGAGGAAACACCTTGGTATAGTAGTCATTATTGGTGAACTACCACTTAGAAATCTTAAGGAGAAGACTTTCCAAGTGCTAAGAATTTTGTAAGGAGTTTGTGATGATAAAATGGTTTTGGTGAGTGATTTAAAGAGTTTAGCATATGGCTAAAGGTGTGTTTGAAGTGCCAAATGATGTTAGAACACATTAAGAGGCTTGAGGAAAAGTTTGGTGAAGATTTGACAAATTTGGGTAAGTTTAGAGGACGTCCGACCCAGGGGTCCGACCCAAGTTTGGGTCGGACAGCCTCTGTTAGACGTCAGGAAATTGTTCTGGAATGGTCCGACCCAGAGGGTTGGGTCGGACGGTCATGTTTTGGAAGACGGAAAATTTTCTGTAATGGTCCGACCCCAGTCCGTGAGTCGGACGTGGGTCGGACATGTGTGTTCAAAGGGCGGTGAAATTCTCTAGAATGGTCCGACCCAGAAGGTTGGGTCGGACAAGTAAGTTTCTTCAGACCCGAAAATCACTGGAAGTGTCAGACCCAGTTGTGGGTCGGACGGTGGGTCGGACGGCCCAAAGTATGTAAAAAAAAAGAGTTTGTTTAAGGTTATAAGATGATATGTAATGATGGGGATTGATAGTAATGATGTTATAAAGTTGTTAAGGACATGTTAGGTGGTTTAACTGAGAATTAAGTGGGTGAAAAGTTGTAATAAAATGTGAAAGTAAATCAAGTTAAATTGTAAAGTTATATAACTAGGTTAACGGGAAAAGTTATAAGCATTATACATTAATGATCGTGCTACCCCGATGTAATAAAATACAATGTAATGTTATCAGTTGTTCGAGAATTGCTCGAGGAACGTAGTGGACGTGATAAAGTGGACTCCGGTGACAGGTATGGTTTTCTTGCAACCTGTGTCCTACCGGATTACACCGGCTTGTATGCCAATGTGTTTTTTCTGTATGTTGCCACGTTGTAAGATAAAACATGTAATGTTTTACAGTAATTCATATATGTGGAGTGTTCAACTCCGATACCATTAACTCGGCAGCGTTAACCTTAGTTAACTGAGTCTAGGATCACATAAGAGTTCGTATTCGGATTAAACGACCCGAACCATGGGGCGTTCTAACCACGGCTATGCGTGAGTTGATTATGTGATGTGGTGTATGTGAAGTAGGGATCTCCCTTGTATGTTTAAACCCAGTCGTAATACTGTATGTGTGTAGGTGTGATAGACTCCATAGTGGGTTTCTAACTAAATCTAAAATAAGTATGTACTAACAGTAGTGAGGAATCCGGTTGGCCGGTCGCGCGTTGTTTGGGAGAGGGTATCCTTCTTAGCCTTACCCTTCTCTTTGTATGGTTGTTTCCCTCGGGTTATGATCTCCCATTTGCTTACTCCAAAGCTTGCTATTCTGACTTATGATTGGTTTAGGGGGAACAATGTGTTTGTGTGATGTGTTCGGGCCTCCAAACCCGACCATCTTAACTTAAGTTACTCGTCCGACTATTGGGACGGTAATGAGTGTTGTTGTTATTGTATAACGAGCTTACATGAGGGTGACATCATTCTCTAGGCTCCACCAGTGATTTAACTATGTTTGGGTCGGTTCCTAAGAGGACCGTTCCCGTTATGTTATGTGATGTTATTGTAAGCAATCCTATTGCGATGTTATCTGTGCACGTCGATACGTGAAGTGTTGTTAAGTTTTGTATGTGAGGAATGATATATATTGTGAGACATGAAGTGTGTGGATCATGGATATGAATCCCAGTTTGAGAAAGAGACGTTTAAGGATAACCCGATTTAAGGGTAAGTGTCGTTGTTAAGGAAGTAGCTCATTAGAGGAGGAACACTCTAGGGAAATGAATACCATGAGTGACTTATTAAGTAAGGATATATTATCCGTTTGTTGAGCCCGTTGAGGCGAAATCTTATGTGTTGTGTGTTTACAGTTACATGCACGATTAAATATAATCAATCGCATGCTAAGATGACAATTCGTTGTGCGTGGCCCGGTAGCATGTGGGCTGCGGGATTACCATACAGCAAAGGTCTGAGCCCCTTGGGGCCACCCTTTCTCTTCTTTTCTATTTCAGGTACCAGAGAGCTGGAAGCCGTTTCGAGAGTAGGACGGGGTAGACACTGTACATGGGCAATCGTTAAAGTGTATATACAGTAGGTGTAGTAAGACCGAAATTGTTATCGGCATCAATTTATAAATACTCGGTATAGTTGAAAGGTGTATGTTGTTGTTGTTGTTATGGAAAGGATATTAACGTGTAGTTTGCCTCAGGAATTTAGCCCATCAGACCGGTACAATGTATATGGATTAGCCTTGTTAGCCACGTGGGTGGCTAACGGCGTGTACACCAACGCTTTAAGTAATGTGCTGAGGTTTGTATTTCCGCTGCAGTTTATTGTAAGTGTGTTAATGTTGGATGGTGTTACAAAAAGTGGTATCAGAGCGAAGTATCGCTCTGATGACTGAATTACCGAGCTTAGGAAGTACCGATTAGGATTTTAGTACATGGGTTAAGGGTTGAGTGATAGCGCGTGAGAGATACGCTAGTTAGGTATTACCAGTGTGTACTGGAAACCTACAGTATCCATCCCCCCTCCACAATCCCTTTATATAACTTGGGAAACAATGCCAGAGATGAAGTCCACTCTTCTCGGGAATACCCGATTTGGCTGTTATTAAATTACCTCTAAAGGTACGGAGAACCTGTCATACGGTAGATCCCGAAAACTGGAATCCCGGAGACGATTCCATCTGAACATTGTTAACCATTTAATAGCAAAGAATGAAGGATCTTGTGTATAGAAAAATAGATTTCCGGCAACCTGGGTCGACATGCCGAGCAGTCGAGGATAACCAGCTTGCAACGCACCGACCGTGCAACAGGCAAGAAGAGGATTAGTGAAGCCCGAGAGTGTCTACGGGACCACAGTTGTTAAATAATACACCAACGTATATACCAACCGGCAAGGGAACTACAACGTAGTGCCCAAATACGTGGAACGGGCTACAAAGAGAATACAATACTAAGAAAAAGGGTCTCGTCCTCCCAGAATGGGAAACACCCTAGTTGATGATTATCATGTGAAGACAATGAGAAGTCACCTAGAAGTTATTGTCAAGACAGTAGATCAGTGAGGGCCAACAAGGCCACTGATGACAGTGCGGGTAAAAACAATACCACAACCGGTATGTGTTAAACCATAGCCAGTTAGCATGGCGCACTTGCCATAGCAAGTGCTGCTATAACAGGGCTATTCGGGAAATTTATAACCACTACAAGTACTTAGTAAAGTACTAGAAAGTTAAATGTGATTGACATAACAGTGGAAGGGCCTGTTAGCCTAACCCTGTAATTGTAAGTACAACCAGTCAGCAAGAAGCTAGACTTGGTTAAGGTAAGAAGATGTTGTGAAACCATGAAATTTCTTTCAACCCAGATTTATTCAAACCCTTTTCTTTTCAAAAAAATTTCTTTCAAACCAACACTTCTTTCCAACCTTCTTTTAAACCAAACCAGTAAAACAAGGGCAGTTGATAAAGATACAACAGTGGATAAACTTTCCTTCGATTAAGTTCGGGAAGCACGGGACATATATTGTCAAGGGACAATATAAGGGAGTTGACAACAGAATGCTTCACCTAGGCGTGTGACGGACACTACGAGTGTACCAACTGAATTGTGGGATGACCGCACTCCGATAGGAGCTTGTGGGCCTGACAGACCTACCTATGGGTTAGTTGGGTAAGTAGTAATGTATCAGTATGGTAACCCCACATATGTATACGAGTAGAGTACGAAACACGGGAAGTAGTCGACTCCGTTCTACTAACGGTCAGCAGTATAGTCAAACAACAGCTAAGGATTACCATGAATGGTTGAAATAAAGGAACCCAGTTAAGTTAACGAGACTAAAGGAATTAGTGAATTCCTTTCAAGGAAATGTCTAAGAGTCAGGAGGTTTGAAGTACACTAACTGTAATGTAAAGACATCGTATATGTCCTAAGGATCCTCAGGGATAAACATGATAGTGGAACGGTGACCCAGCCTGTGTATGGCAAGGCAGATGCCTAATGTGGACACATTAATGTGCAAAGAACGGGATGAAACTCCCAGAATGAGTACCTACACACTAGGAAATGCTGATCTTCACAGAGGAAGCGATAAAGCCAGCTAAGAACGTAAAACGGCGTGGCTAACTGAATATACCAATAAGTATGAACTAGATGTAAAGGCATAACTTAGCAACACCAGGAGCGATCCTTGAAGGGTGTTTGCATCAACGATAATTGAACAAGATAACGTGATAGAAACACGAGGGTTGAAACCAACACCCAGTTTAGACATAAGTTGTCAGGAGACGGACTGAGCAATCCTAAGGGGCATCCCGAAAAAGGAAACGTGATGCAACGACCTTGTCATGGAGCTCAATATAATATCCAAACCATATAATGTTGTAGAGAAGTACATGTGTGTGGACAGCCTACAATGAGCCCAGCTCAAGGCAAATAAGGCTTATAAGCCATAAGCAAGATATGTTATATAAACTCGATTGATTGTAGAAGTTTATGTTGTATAGGTGAATAGAGTGGTAACGAACCACTGCATTAAGAGTGGGGATACCTCTCGATATTGTGAGACCGCAGGAACGGTAGTTATGTGAATCAAGTTCAAGAAATATGTTAAGGATGGACGATGTTTATTGAAAGAGAGCAGTTAGCTTAGTAGTATGTGTGGTATAAAGTGAAACACCGAGCTGAATAATGCCGGCTTGTGACTCGAATGATCGATGCTCAAGGAGCATTCAGTAGTCATCCAAATGAGTGATGAACCATAATACGAATGATGTAAGTATATGTGTGGAAGTTAATGTGACAGTAAATACCATGTAAGTTAGTGTTATATAATAAGCACGGTGCGCAGTAAGCGACCGTTGTATAAGTGTTGTTGAATAATAATGTGGCAAATAAGACCAGTTGTGAGTTAAACTCAGTGGAGATGCAAGGTAAGCGATGTTAAACGGACTGGGCAATAAGCCAGTGGTAGGTACTATGTGATGAGGAACTCAGTGTCAATTCCATGGTGAATCGCATAAGGGATTTACTGTCAAGAGTTTACGCCTCTGCACTCTGTATGACTGAGTGTTTTGGTATTGCACTTGCGCAGTAATGAACGAGTGGGATAGCAAGAATTGGAAACATGTTAATTGTGAAGGAATAATGTTATAAAGGCCGATGCATAGGAAATGCAAGGCCGCATCAATAAAGGAGTACTTGTACAAAACCAAATGTGGAGACATGATTAACAGTAAGTGACTACAGTAGCACTAACTGCCAAATATCGGTATGGAATATACCCCAAATGTTGTAAATAGCTGAGAGAACACTACACACTAGGTAGTAGCTCAATCTCAACTGACAGTAAGTCGGAAGCGACAAGTCAATCATTGTGAAATACATAGCTGTATACATAGTAATAGAAAGTTTTATAACTCACCAAATTCGCTAACGGTTAAATACCACGCGTCGGTTGAGAAAACCATTGTTACCAAGATGAAGGTGACAATTGGGGATGTACAATACAGTACGAATAACAAAGGGCAATTAAGCTCTACAGTTATTAGAGTTTCGCAGCAAAAACTAGTGAGCCAGTGATTCAAGTGTTGAATGTACATGGTAAACATGAGTGAATGGCTAATTATAATGCCTAGAAGCCTCACAGGCCAGAATCGAAACCAATTAAGAGTTTAAACAAACTCCAATGAGAATTCTTGGTTTAGGAACTAAACCGCAATATGGTTAAGATGATCCTCTAATCGGAATCCATTGTTGTAATAGACCGCGTGGAAGTCAAAACACTTCACGACGGCAGAACATTTTAAGCCAATGTTTAGTGATTGATTACGTGGGCGTAATCCCTTTTAAGGGGGGTAGAGCGCAAAACCACTTAGTGCATATTACCGTACAAGTGTACGTGATTTATGTTGTGCATAGCACAAAATTATTGTTTTGATGATTGGTGGTGTGTTACGTAAACATACACATTCATTCATGGTTTAATTGTGTAATTGCGCACAGAAGATGCGAATACCATTGTGATAAGTGTGTTGATTTATTAACAGTTGTGAGTGATAACAAGTGGTGGGAGTAGAGAAACTCCCGGGGGAACAAACCCCGACAGTGTATAAATGTGAAATTGTGTGTTGTATTTTGATAAAATATATGTGTATATATATACTATATAGTGATTCAAGAAAGGGCATGATACCGACATAGAACCTAGTGAGAATAAGATTCCCTAGGCAACAGGATTAAAGTGAATGGAGGTAACTGATAGACGGAGTTCTATCCTTTGGAGATGTTATGATCATGATTAGAATGATTTAAAAGATAGAAAATTGGAAATGAGTGATTTATTTGATGCTTGAAAATGAAGTGGGAAGTGGAACTTGATTTGCATGTGATCAAGGAAGCCGAACACAAATTGGAGTGGAGGATAGTTCTACACTGATGCTGATCACATCAGGGCTGGATGATTCTTGAAGCTCCCCCCTATAAGTGGTCACAAATAACCACGCTAATAAAAGAGCAAAGAGCTTAAGTTGGACTTGGAGTTGTGTGTTTTCAAAAGGATTTTCAATTGGTATTTATAAACCGTTGATAGATACTTTACATAATTAAAGTTCTCTTACTTAACCTCACAAGGAAATTTAAACTTAAGTGATTGTTTTGATCTCCCAAGGCATGGGACGGAAGGTGTCCATCGAGAACGGGTTCTGCGGGATCACAGTGTATACCAAAGATATTTTTGATTGCAAACATGCTATGACATGTTGTTTGGTATGTGTGATAAATGTTATTTTGACTTGATTCTCCTAAAGTGTATGAGATCAAGACCTATGAGTCTAAATGTGTTGTGTTACATAGACCTATGTGTCTAAATGTTGTTATGTTACCCAAGACCAGTGAGAAAGGGGGTCAAGGGGTTGTTATGTATGTGTAAGTGTTGTTAAGATACCCGGCATGGAGCCCGAGGTTATCATGTGAATATGTTATGGTATGTATCGATGTGAATGTGTTGCCCGGACCAGAAGTCCGAGGTGGTGATGTAAGTGTATTTGGGTATGGAAGTTTATCTCTATAAGTAATCCCCATATTCTAATCCAAGATGTGAGGGAAGTGTAAATTCGAGGACAAGTTCTTTTAAGGGGGGTAGATTGAAATACCCCAAACCTTGATATGTGGTTTAAATATCAAACTATGTTATATAAAGGCTAAAAGTGCCTTAGAAACATCAGTGAACAATTTAAACCATAGTAAATGCAATAAAACGCTAAGATACAGTTTGAGCAAAAACATGCTCTAAGCTATGAGTGAACTTGGTTAGGACCCAAAGAGCCTACCAGACTTAATAATATTTAATTATGACTTATAACGTAATCAAGTCCTCAGGAAACCTTGGTAGATAATAAAACCAAACAAAACACAAGAAAATACCTTAAAGTCAATAAGAGCAAGATGTGCTCTAAGCTTGGGATAAATTTGTAAAAGACCTAATGGTCATACCCATACCTTATAATATGTTATGGAACATATAAATCAATTACCAAAGAAAACCAAGCTTTAAAACAAGCACCCGTTAAAACACAAAATGTGCTTTAAGGAGTCTTAAAGCACGTTTTTGAAAAATTGTCTTGTAAATGAGTTTGAATGGCTAAATGTCCATCATTACTCTTTAATTAACATGTGTACTATATAGTATCACATTTGGAAGTCTATATCAATGGGAAATCAAAAATTTCACCTTCAATGTGCCTTGTTTTTTGTGAATAGTGATTTTTATAAGCTAGTTTAACATATAATGTTATAAGTAATTAAATTGGTCAACAAAGACTATTATACCCCTCTAATAATAAGGGGGCCGGTTTTTGTAGTAAAGAGTCACCAAACATGTTAACTTGTTAAGTAAAATAAGGTGACTCATAGGTTACTATTGCTTTAAGTTATAAATATCTTCAAAAAGCAAAACCAATTTCATTTCTCTCATTTCTTTCTTCATTTCACACGGCTCCACTCTTCTTCAACCTCTCTTCTTCTTGTTCTCTCTCGGTAATATACCAAACACCACCATAACTCCATCTTTGATCCCTTGTAAATCAAGCTCACTTGTCCAAATCAAAAACAAACACCACCATTCTCTTTGTCTCTCAGCTCTTCAATTCTATCCTTTCAAAATTCCAAGAGCTCCATTTCGGTGCCAAGAGGAATCTCCATGGGAGGAGCTTGAGCTCACCTTTTCACATATTATTGTTCTCCTTTGCTCCAAGGTAAGGAAACTCAAAGAAAATCAAGTTTCTTCCAGTTTTGTTGTTGTCCGAAAATCACCATTAATGGTGCTCATTGTGTTGCTTTGTTCTAGCTCCATTTGAATCTTTCAAGGACTTGGTGGAGTCCTCTCTTGGTAGATATTCCAATTCCCTTCAAAGACCAGGTAAAACAACTATCTTAATGCTCTTTGAACAATGTAAAACCTAGGGTTTACAATGAGATTAAGCTTCGAGCTTGAATACTCATTCTATTATGTGTATATTGTTTAGAAGTTGGCAAACAACCAAACACCCTACCGGTTTTACAAGGAAACAAGAAAGAAGTTTGTGAGGAAAAAGGAGGTAAACAAGCTATCAATGTAGTTTAAATGCCTAAGAAGAAGTGAGTTTATATTGCTTGTTAAAATGATCTAAGGAGCCAATGGTGGAATGAGCTAGTGAAATGCTCTCAAGGAGTTTATTAAGGGCATATGTATGTTGGGTGTATTTGCAGGTAAAGGATTATTTATGTGGGAGATTCAGTGTTTAAGATTTACGCAATTTAAGGGCCTAAGAGCCTGTTATTTAAGGGCCTAAGTGCCAAGCATTTAAATTGTGCACTATATTGTGATGTAGTGTAAATTTGGTGAAGTCTTGTGTGTGATGGGTTCTTGGTGGATTTAGGTGTTCATGAGTGTTTAAGGGTGAAACTATGAGCTTGGAATGGTGATGTGCTAAGAGAACCCATGGCAAAATTTGTAAAATGTATAAGGAGTTTTAAGTGTTTTGAATGAACTTGGGTGAACTAGGAATTGTTAGGAATGAGTAAATATTTCACTAAGGAAGAAAACTGCATTAAGGTGTTCTAAGGTGCTACAAGGGTTTAGGCATTATCTTGGAAGTTATAGAAATCAAATGGTGTTTTAGGATGTAATAAAGCCTTGGAGAAGTTTGTTTAAGGTCTAGGTAATGATTGATGAATAGGAGAGAATGACGTTTGAATAAGGTTTTGAGAAAGGAATTTTAAGAAGATGTGAAAAAGGAGATTTAGTTGGTAAGAAAGAAGTTGAGAGATGATGTAAAGGTGTAGAGGAAACACCTTGGTAGTAGTCATTATTGGTGAACTACCACTTAGAAATCTTAAGGAGAGACTTTCCAAGTGCTAAGAATTTTGTAAGGAGTTTGTGAATGATAAAATGGTTTTGGTGTGAGTGATTTAAAGAGTTTAGCATATGGCTAAAGGTGTGTTTGAAGTGCCAAATGATGTTAGAACACATTAGGAGGCTTGAGGAAAAGTTTGGTGAAGATTGACAAAATTTGGGTAAGTTTAGAGGACGTCCGACCCAGGGGTCCGACCCAAGTTTGGGTCGGACAGCCTCGTTAGACGTCAGGAAATTGTTCTGGAATGGTCCGACCTAGAGGGTTGGGTAGGACAGGGTCGGACGGTCAGTTTGGAAGACGGAAAATGTTCTGTAATGGTCCGACCCAGTCGAGTGAGTCGGATGTGGGTCGGACATGTGTGTTCAAAGGGAGGTGAAATTCTCTAGAATGGTCCGACCCAGAAGGTTGGGTCGGACATGGGTCGGACAAGGTAAGTTTCTTCAGACCCGAAAATCACTGGAAGTGTCCGACCCAGTTGTGGGTCGGACGGTGGGTCGGACGGCCCAAAGTATGTAAAAAAAAAAAAGAGTTTGTTTAAGGTTATAAGATGATATGTAATGATGGGGATTGATAGGTAATGATGTTATAAAGTTGTTAAGGACATGCTAGGTGGGTTTAATGAGAATTAAGTGGGTGAAAAGTTGTAATAAAATGTGAAAGTAAATCAAGTTAAAATTGTAAAGTATATAACTAGGTTAACGGGGAAAAGTTATAAGCATTAGACATTAAATGATCGTGCTACCCCGATGTTAATAAAGTACATGTAATGTTATCAGTTGTTCAAGAATTGCTCGAGGAACGTAAGTGGACGTGATAAAGTGGACTCCGGTGACAGGTATGGTTTTCTTGCAACCTGTGTCCTGCCGGATTACACCGGCTTGTATGCCAATGTGTTTTTTTGTATGTTGCCACGTTGTAAGATAAAACATGTAATGAGTTTACAATAATTCATATATGTTGCGTGTTCAACTCCGATACCATTTAACCTCGGTAGTGTTAACCTTAGTTAACTGAGTCTAGGATCACATGAGAGTTCGGTATTCAGATTAAACGACCCGAACCATGGGGCGTTCTAACCACGGCTATGCGTGAGTTGATTATGTGATGTGGTGTATGTGAATGTAGGGATCTCCCTTGTATGTTTAACCCAGTCATAATACTGTATGTGTGTAGGTGTGATAGACTCCATAGTGGGGTTCTAACTAATATCTAAAATAAGTATGTACTAACATTAGTGAGGAATCCGGTTTGGCCGGTCGCGCGTTGTTTGGAGAGGGTATCCTTCTTAGCCTTACCCATCTCTTTGTTATGGTTGTTTCCCTCACGGGTTATGATCTCCATTAGCTTACTCCAAAGCTTAGCTATTCTGACTTATGATCGGTTTAGGGGGAACATGTGTTTGTGTGATGTGTTCGGGCCTCCAAACCCGAACCATCTTAACTTAAGTTACTCGTCCGACATTGGGACGGTAATTAGTGTTGTTGTTATTGTATAACGAGCTTACCATGAGGGTGACATCATTCTCTAGGCTCACCAGTGATTTAACTATGTTTGGGTCGGTTCCTAAGAGGACCGTTCCCGTTATGTTATGTGATGTTATTGTAAGCAATTCCTATTGCGATGTTATCATGTGCACGTCGATACGTGAAAGTGTTGTTAAGTTTTGTATGTGAGGAATGATATATATTGTGAGACATGAAGTGTGTGGATCATGGATATGAATCCCAGTTTGAGAAAAGAGACGTTTAAGGATAACCCGATTTAAGGGTAAGTGTCGTTGTTAAGGAAGTAGCTCAATTAGAGGAGGAACACTCTAGGGATAATGAATACCATGAGTGACTTATTAAGTAAGGATATATTATCCGTTTGTTGAGCCCGTTGAGGCGAAATCTTATGTGTTGTGTGTTTACAGTTACATGCACGATTTAAATATAATCAATCGCATGCTAAGATGACAATTAGTTGTGCGTGGCCCGGTAGCATGTGGGCTGCGGGATTACCATACCGCAAAGGTGCTGAGCCCCTTGGGGGCCACCCTTTCTCTTCTTTTCCTATTTCAGGTACAGAGAGCTGGAAGCCGTTCGAGAGTAGGATGGGGTAGACACTGTACATGGGCAATCGTTAAAGTGTATATATACAGTAGGTGTAGTAAAACCGAAATTGTTATCGGCATCAATTTTATAAATACTCGGTATAGTTGAAAGGTGTATGTTGTTGTTGTTGTTAATGGAAAGGGATAATAACGTGTAGTTGTTCGGAATTTAGCCCATCAGACCGGTACAATGTATATGGATTAGCCTTGTTAGCCACGTGGGTGGCTAACGGCGTGTAACACCAACGAGTTAAGTAATGTGCTGAGGTTTGTATTTCTGCTGCAGTTTATTGTAAGTGTGTTAATGTTGGATGGGGTGTTACAAGAATTGTTTATTTTGTCGGGTCATGGTAACCCTAACCAATGAGTTATTAGCTCATTGGTTAATAAACATTATTTCTTAAGTTATGAGGGGTGTAGGCTTGACCCTCCTACGCCTCTTGAATTTGCCTCCCATCTCGAACTGTTCACTCGAGATGGTCGGGTCAGTTTGTCGACCCTAGGCGAAAGACAGATCTGATACAGATGCCGACCTCCTAACCTGAACATGCATGACCGGAGTTAGTCCCGGATTCATCTTCTCCCAAGTTCCAGTTAGCTGAAGTCTCATTGATAATTTGTTAGTTAAACCTCTCTCGGTATTAACCAGCTAATAACAGGGAGTATTTATACCTTATACAATTGTACTAAACATAGTTAATGAACAAGCTTAAATCAATTGTGTTAGTGTGCAATGGACATACAATAACAATACAATAAATCGGTTTCATGCTTAATCCTGTTTAGTCGTATCACGATAACACATAGCACACAAAACGAGATAGACCTCGTTAGCAAACAAGCTAGAAAGAATCCCATACCGTACACCGGAGATTGGCTAGCTCTTAATCCCTCGTTCGCCTAATCTGCCGAACGCCTCTGACTTATCTAGATCTATAACCAGAACTAGTATTAGTATCCTGTGTCTTAGAACTATTTGGGTTCTCTTTTCAACTTAAACCTCTTCCTAGGTTAATCCGGGTATAATAGTATACCGTTAAACGGGTTTGTTCATTTAGGAGCGTTTTCGAGCTCAATTCCAATTCATTAACTCACTAACGTCGTTAGCAGTTATTAGTTGCACAGTTAGCAACTTTAGACTCATACAGACCTTGTATTAGATTTTCGTATTTTCACTATTCATCCATATTTCACTATTCATTTATACGGTCCCGTATTCTACTATTCATTTATACGGCCTCGTATTTTACTATTCACTGTATTTCACTATTTACATATACATATTTTACTATTCACATATACGTCTCGTATTTGACTATTCATATATACGTAGTTACTATTCATGTATACGTATTCACTATTCATGTATATTATTTACTATTCATGTATACGTATTTACTATTCATGTATACGTATTTACTATTCATGTATATGTATACTATTCACGTATACAAGTACTATTCATGTGCACTAAATTTTTCGTATACGCCCGTATGATACTCCGTATCATACGTATTTATTTCTTTTTCCAATATAACTTGTATTTTCATTAAAATACCTTAAGTATTGATTTTCTCCTATACTTATTAAATTACGGGTATACCCCTCGTATACCTTAATTTATATATGGGACTCATTTAAACCCGTCTTCACCCTGTTTCTTTTACAACTTGTTTCTAAATTCTTTATTTAATTTCATTAACCTTCTTAAACACATAAAAATGTGTTATTTATATTACTTACCCACAGTTTTCTCTTAATTTCTATGTTACTCATAATAAGTTCTAAACTTGTTAATTATATTTCTAATTTCTTCCAAAGTCTTTCTTATTTAAATTCCTTTATACTTTTGGTCAATTACCAAAATATACCCAAGTTTGACCAGTCTTTTATGGTCAAACCCCCTAACTTTCCATTATTTACAATGTTACCCCTAAAGTTAATTTAACTTAACTTCTTATTCCTTTATACTTTTATTATCTAACCTTTTGCTACAAATTTTATTCTAGCTCCTCTAAACATTTTATAAACTGTCATTGATCAAGTTTGACCACATTTGACCACCTTTGACCAGGGAAATTACCATTTTACCCTTGTGGTCTTTTCTTTTATCCTAACTCATTTATTAACCAATTTAACTTCAATTAATTTCTAATTTTCGTAACTAATTTCCTACAGATTTTTGAACATCAAAAATCATTTTAAACATCTCTAAACCACCAGATTTAATTATCTAATGTTATAGTATATGTATACCATCCTTTATTATCCTTAAATATACCAAAAACCTTATAAATTCCTTATAACACTTATAAACTCTTTATAAATTGTAAACTTAATTCTACAATTATTTTCTCATCATCTAAACTCTCAAAAATTCCATATTGACCTCATATATTTTCGGTAATCACCATTAGGTACTAAAACTTCTTAAATTTTACATATTACTCTTAATTATACTAATTCCTTAATTTAACTAAGTTAGATATTTCCTACTCAATTAATACCCTTAATTTCGGCCATAATATGAACCATAGTTTATGAATTTTTCTTGTATATTATGATAGCTTATATTGAAGCTTATATCATAAGGAATATAAATCTATTCTTAGATTTAATAACATTAACTTTTAATAAGCTAAAAACTGAATATTAATCACCAAAATTTGGCAATAAATAATAGATGAACAATATATTACATCATATATAGATCAACAATTAGAACCTTGAATAGGTAGTTGTAGGATTTACCTTGTATATTAACCATTAGCTAATATTTAAGCTTGATTTCCTTAGAAACTTTGACAGCAATTTTCTAGAGAAATTGGCTCCAAAATTATACAACAAGATGAAGAATAAGATGGGTTAGTATCCCATGCCAATCGGCTGTAACAAAACCAAAGAACAAGAAGTTTTCAAGAAGGCAATGTTTTACCTCAAGAATCAAAGACACTTCTGCGTGGTTTTTCCTGAGAATGGGGGCTCATGAGCTATGGTTGTAAATCTCTTGTAAGAGGATTCCAACGAGCTATCAAGCTTGTGATTTGGAGCTAGGATGAAAAAGTTATGATTTCTTCAAGGCAAGGTGTTCTTTAAGGCTCAAAACTAAGAACATTGAGTTGTTTTGTGTTGTTTCTTCAAAGAGAGGATGAGCTACGACCTTGGGAGCTCTCATTTGACAGGTAAGAGTCTGATTAATGATTTACCAGGGGACAAGATGATATGGCAATCCAAGGAAGTTTTCGTTGTTGAAATAGTAAAAATAAAAGCATTTTTGTCCATGGTGACTCACCATTGAGGTCGGCAGCCTTATGGCTTGTTTGACCTGATTTTTTTGTTTCTCTAATGTGTTTATGTAATATTGATACATTAAACTCGTTCCTAATGACTTATACCATGTGATAGGTATGTTACAAGGCCAAAATGCCTTAAAACACATTTTATGTGCTTCCGGGTTCACATTGATTTTGCAATTGTTTTGGCTAGTTTAAAGTGTTCTTAGTACATTTAACAACCTTTAGAAACTTTGTTCATGAAATAGCAGTTGCTAATTCCAATTTAAACCAAGTCGTTTAGGGGTTCTCCGAGACTTTCGTCAGTTTAGTACCTGTTTACTGTGGACTTTGTATACTTAACTTTTGTGTATACTCTATGGCTCCTATGACCATTTTTGTAACACACCAACTACTAACAACACACTTAATAACGTATACACAAACTTAATTCCATTCTTCTTAGAGAAACATAAACTTTACTTAGGGAGTGCCGGGGTGATATAAGTCCGAGCACAACATACATACATTTCTTTACTTAGGTATGGCGGCCTCATATAGGACCGATCACACCTTGCACAATTTCCCCCTAGCTCCAATAATGATGAGGTAGGTAAGCCTTGGTTAAGCTTGTGGGTGGTTGTAATTCAAGGAAGAAAAAAACAACCGCAACATAATAAAGAGGGAGTCGAAGCGAACTTAGGCATCAACACCCTACCAACATTAAACATGATTTCCCCCTACTCGATTGGAAGTTGGGTAGGTAAGCTTTGGCTAAGCTAATGGGAGGTCGAAATCCAATGAAGGAAAACAACCCTAACATAACAGGATGGGAGTTAATTCACATATATACATCAACTCCCAAACAATACGCGCGACCGGAACGACCGGATTCCTCACCATACATAACATATACATATTAGTTAAAGGTTCCTTTATGGAACTTGTCACATACATACATCACATAGTGTTACTAACTCTGTTAGACACATAAGGGAAGTAACATCCCTTTTTAACAAACATGGATAACTGTATCCGATAACAACAACACACAAAACAAAGTCACATACATCACACATAGTCACAACATACACAAACGCACGGATAGCCGTAGTTAGAACGTTCCCGTGGGTTAGGACGTTTATTCCGAATACCGATCTCTTATGTGAACCTAAGGTCGGTAACTATTATTTAACACATAATTAGGGTTAAACGGTATCGGAATAATTACGCCACAATAATGAATTACTATAAACTCATTTCATGCTTTATCTTGCAAGGTGGCAAACACACAGAAAAACACATTGGCATACAAGCCGGTGTAATCCGGTAGGACACAGGTTGCAAGAAAACCATACCTGTCACCGAAGGTGCACTCTAATGTGCCATCACATGTTCCTTGGAAACCTTTGAACAACTCGTAACATTATAACCATCTTTATTAACATCGGGGTAATATAATTATTTAACGACTAATGCGCCCATGGTTAACCCCGTTCAGTAGTTTTATAACTTTACATTTTTAACTTGTTTTACTTTCACATTTTTTTATTTCAATTCTTCACCACTCAATTGTCATTATAACTCACTTAACATATTCTTCATAACCTGATAACATCATCACTTATCAATCCCCATCATTGGTTATCGTTTCCTAACCTTAAACAAGATTTTTGGTCAAAATTACACTGTGTCCGAACTTGTGTCCGGACATCCAAGGTCGGACACAAGTCGAAGCAATTTCTGGGGAAAATTTCAAAGCGTCCGAACTTGTGTCCGGACATGTAAGGTCGGACACAAGTCGAACAAAAATCTGGAAAAAATTTTCGACACGTCCGAACTTGTGTCCGGACGTCTAAGGTCGGACACAAGTCGAAACGAAAACCGGGGAAAATTCATTCAACGCGTCCGAACTTGCGTCCGGACATCGAAGGTCGGACACAAGTCGAAGCAAAATAACCTGGGAAAATTTTCCAAGTGTCCGAACTTCCAAGTCCGGACGGAAGTTCGGACACAACTTAAAACTCCGAAAATTTATAAAACGACGGGCATGTCCGAACTTCCAAGTCCGGACGGAAGTTCGGACGTACCCAAAAATTCAGCTAATGAGGCAAATTCTTCCCAGAATTGCACTTCTAATAAACCTATACTCAATCCTTGTTTCACAAGTTACAAACACCCATTCTTTTCCTTGAAATCCCAAATCATCAAGCACCATTTTGCTATCATTCTTGCACTCTCTCAACACTAAACAACCCAAGTAACACCTAAATTCTCTCATCCATAAAACCATCATCAACACTCATTTTCTACCAGAATTTTGCCATAACCTCCCCATAAACCTTATACATCCAAATCATCAATTTCATCCTTATCATTCTTAGTCTAGCCACACCCTTACAAGGGTCCTAAAAGCACATAACAAAACCTCAAACTCATTAACAACAATACAATCACCATAATCTCAATGAACCACAACATAAACACAACCTCCAAACATTTGGCTCTTAAGGCCCTCAATTCAACATTACTTCACAAACCTCTCCAATACCAATTAAACACATTTTCAACATAAATTTAAATCCATCATTTTGGGTTCTTAATCTGTTTACCCATCCCAAACACTTAAACAATTATACACAAGGTTTAAGGTGAATTCCTTACCTCAATTTTACAAGCCTCTTTAATTCTCCTCTTGTTCCTCATCTTCTCCAAAATCGGTTAAGAGGGTATGGAGTTTCCAACTCCATCCCAACATCCAAGAACACAAAAACATACTTAATTAATTATCTAAACCCTTGGAATATCTCAATTCAATAAAAGGGCTAGAATACAAAGTTGGGTTTACCTTTTTGAAGTTTATAAGAGGGATTCTCACCCTTGAATCAAGAAGGAAATTACTCCACCATTGAAGGGTCAATTTGGAGCTCAAGAACAAGAAGAAAAACAAGGTATCAATAATGGTGAAAAATCGATTACACCAAGAGATGAAGGAAAGATGACTTTTTCTTGGAATTTTTACCTTAGAAGGAAGAGGAGTCTCCAAGCTTCACATTGGTGCCATTTTCTCTTCAAATGGGGAAAACCCATGGAGGTCAACTTCATCCTTTTGGAATTCTGAAAAGAGAGGATGATAGAGGAAGATGAGAGGAAGAAGAATATGTGATTATTTTTGTGATTGGAGCTTGTATGAAGCTTGGACATGAAGACAAAGAGGGAGGAGCCATGGGAGGAGCTCACTGCCGTTCAAAACAGAGAGGGAGAAGGGAAACCGGTGGAGGAAGAAAGAGAGGAAAGAGAGGAAGAGAGAGAGAGGAAAAAGAAAAATAAAGGAGGAGAGAGAGGGAGAGGGTATTTGTGCCCTTTGTTATTTTGACTCTCTCTTGACTTAATTAATTAGCTAACTGGTCATGTGTGGGTGGGCTGTCTACATTAATGAAACAGGCCACTAATATAAACACGCTGAAGCGTTTTTCGTCTTTTAACAGAAAACGCTTGTTTATTTACCCGGTTTAGCACTATTCACTAACCGGGACCCGGTTTCCGGAATTTTCTTATTCCTTTAATTTTAATGGTTATTAAACTCCCATTAATGTTTAATCATTGTTACATAATCAACTATTATTTTTACGGGGTCCTCTAACTGTTTAAAGTCACGTTTTCGGGTTTTCTCGAAAAACGCGCTTTAAGACTCCGTTAGCGTTTTAACGCATTGTTTGGATCCGTTTTCTTCCGGAATTTTTCCCACATGTTCTTAATGTGTAATTAAGGTATAAAATATATTTATAACCCTAATGAAGGTTATGTACCACCTAAAATAATTAAATACGTATTTTCACATTTTGGGACTTTTACGCATTTCCCTTTTCTTTTTGGTTTTCCTTTCTTCACCAATGACCTTAAGGACTTAATTAGCCTTAGAAAATTATAATTACATAATTAATTAGCACATTAAGGTTTGGGGTATTTCAATCTACCCCCCTTAAAAGAACTTCGTCCTCGGAGTTCACACTTCCCTAGCGTCATTTGAATTAGAACACAGGGATTACTTGAACACATAAACTTCCATAACAAACATACTTTACATCACAACCTCGGACTTAATGGTCCGGGTAACACATCCATACATACATAACATGACATAACCTACTTACGTAGTATCCTCGGACTTAATGGTCCGGGTACCTTAACAACATTTGCACATACGTAACAACCCTTAGACTCTTGGTCTGGGTAACATAACAACATTTAGACCCGTAGGTCTTGATAACACCACATCCTTTAGACACATAGGTCTTGATAACATAACACTTCCGGAACTTAACCACATTAGGACTCAAGGTCAAAATAATAATTATTACACATACCACACAACATGTCATAGCATGTATATTAACCAGAAATTCCTTTTTCCATCTCTTCATGGGTTCGAGACCCATGCTGAGTACATATACACTGTGATCCCGCAGAACCGGTCGCGATGGACGCTCTGGTCCCCGTTCCTTTGGGAGATCAAAACAATTGCATACATCTTTAAAAATATACTTCTCATGTCACCGTTCCGAAGACAAAGGCTCTTACGTCCTCAGCTCGTGAGCAAGTAATACGAAAATACTCTATGTGAGGTTAAGTATTACAAATCCTTTATTGAAGGATACTACTTGAAATTCCTTTACAAGGTCACA
The DNA here is from genome assembly GCA_023374045.1 of Limonium bicolor. Classification (NCBI taxonomy): domain Eukaryota; kingdom Viridiplantae; phylum Streptophyta; class Magnoliopsida; order Caryophyllales; family Plumbaginaceae; genus Limonium; species Limonium bicolor. The sequence goes on from CM041776.1 coordinate 68,240,884, forward strand.
TAAGGTAGCCCTTCCTTTGAAAATACCACTAAGAATCTTAAAATACTAATTGAAGTCTTGAAATACCAATTGAAAATTTGAAACCCAATTTAAAATTCTTTTGAAACACCATACAACTCCAAGTCCAATTATTGTTAACTGCATCTTATTCTTGATTGATTATTTGTGACCACTTATAGGGAGTTTCAAGAATCATCCAACCCTAATGTGATCAGCATCAGAGTTGAACTATCTTTCCACCCCAATTTGCGTTCGGCTTCCCTTGATCTCATGATAATCAAGTTTCACCTCCCACTTCATTTTCAAACAACAACTAATTCAAGCATATACCATTTCTATCTTTTTAATCCATCTAGTCATAATCATCACATCTCCAAGGGATAGAACTCCGTCTATCAATCATCATCCAGATTCCACTTAATCCGGGTTACCTAGGGAATTTAATTCTCACTAGTTCTACTTCGGTGTGATACCTCCTCATAAATCACAATACTGTATATATATATATATATACTTTATCAAATACAATACACGGTTTTACCTTTAGTATTATATGAACATACTAGTCGGGGTTTTTCCCCGGGAGTTTATTACTCCCTTACACTTGTACTCTCACACATACAGTTAACAAGGTACATACATTTATCACAATGGTATTCGCATCTTCTGTGCGCAATTACCACAATTAAACCATGAATGAATGCGCATGTTCATATTATATACGCACCAATCATCAGAACAAATTATTTTGTGCTATGCACAACATAGTTCACGTACACTTGTACGGTAAAAACACACTAAACGGTTTTGCGCTCTACCCCCCTTAAAAGGGATTACGCCCACGTAATCAATCACTTAGTCACTGTTCAAACGTTCTATTCTACCGTCGTGAAGTGTTTTATCTCCACGCGGTTTATTGTACAAGTGTTCTGGTTTGAGGATCTTAGCCATATTGGCGGTTTAGTCCCTAACCAAGAATTCTCCTTAGGGCTTATTTAATTCATAACCAGTTTCGATTCTGCCTGTGAAACTTCTAGGCGTTAATAATTGCCATTCACTCATGTTCACTATTCACATTCAACACCTGAATCACGGCTCACCAGTTTTCTCCTGCTTAACTGCGTAGATAACTTTAGAGCTTAGTTTGCCCCATGCGTCATTCTTACTGTATTGTACATCTCCGATTATCACCTTTATCTTGGTAATAACGGTTTCTTTCTCTACCGACGCGTGGTATCACTTACCATGAGTGAACTCGGTGAGTTACAGACTTACTATCCACTTCCATGATAATTTACTGTATTCCATAATGACTTACTTGATTTCTTCCGACTTACTGTAGGTTGAGTTTGAGCTACTACCTATTGTAGTGCTCTGTCGGTTATTTCCAACACTTGAGGTATATTCCATACCGATATTTAATGATCGTGTTACTGTAGTCACTTATGCCAATCAAGTATCCTTTGATTGGTACAACCATGCTCCTCTTATGCATCGGTTTTATCACACCATAATTCTTGTTCCTACATCACAATTGACATTACCCAAACTTCCTAGCTATCACACTCGATCATTACCGCGTAAGGTAATACCAAAACACTCAGTCATACAGAGTGCAGAGGCGTAAACTCTTGACAGTAAGTCTCTTATGCGATTGCAATAGGAATTTATACTGTTCCTTATTACATAGTACCAACCACTGGCTTACTGCCCAGTTTGTTTATCATCACTTACTTGTATTCTCTCGAGTTTTACTCATCACTGGTCTTATTTGCCCTACAATATTTAGTAATACTTATACAACGGTCGCTTACTGCGCACCGTGCTCTTACTCATTGTATAACATTAACTTACACTGCATCCACTATTATTTTAGTTTCCGCCATTACACTGTGTTTTGCCACTTATTCGGCTGACTGCTGAATACTCTATCCTTCGAATCTTATGCTCCTTGAGCGTTGTTCATTACACATTTAGCATCCCACATCTATGGTGGTTGCTATTTGACTTATTACTCTTCCGGTCTCCACAACTGGTACGAACACTTCATTTCGTAAGACGACTACTCAAGTCATTCTTGGGTAGTAACAACATGGTCGACTCTTAACACATTCCCTGAACTTAGTTCACATAACACTACCTGTTGCGGTCTCACAATATCAAGAGGTGTCCCCACTCTTTAAGCAGTGGTTCGTTATCCGCTTACTTACTTATATATAACGTAAACTTCTGTGATCAATAACATTTTCTTAACACATTCAATTTGTGGCTTTTAAGCCTTATTGCCTCGAGCTCTGTCCCGTTGTAGGCTGTCCACCCACATTACATGGTTTAGATTGGTATTGGGCTCCATGACAAGGTCGTAGTATCACGGTTCCTTTCATGGGATGCCCCTCAAGGATGTCAGACTTCCCTCTAGCAACTTGTGTTTAAGCTTGGTGTAATTAATTTCAGCCTTTGCGTTTCTGTCACATATCTTGTTCAACCATTGTTGACCCAACACCCTTTTAAGGATAACTCCTGGGTGTTATTAGGTTTATGCCTTTTCATCTGGCTTGCACTCATTGGTATGTTTAATTTCTACTTCGCCCCGCGTTCTTTGCTGGGTTGAATATTATCCTTAGTGAGATTGATCTCTAGTGATCATCTCGGGAGTCTCATCCCGATCATTGCACATTAACATATCCATAGTAGGCATCTGCCTCACCATATATAGGTTGGGTACTTACTCCGGCTATTGTGTTCATCCATCCAGATCCTTGAGACGTATGCGATGTCTTTACTTACTAGTCAGTGCACTTCACACTTCTAGATTCTTAACCATTTCCTCGCAATAACTCACTAATCCCTTTAGTCCTCTTAACTTAACTGGGTTCCTTTACTTCAACCATTCGATGGTAGTTTATTACTTTGTCTGACTTTTACTTCGGACCGTAGTATGGAGTCGACTACTTCCCGTTTCCAGACTCCACTAGTATACATATGTGGGTAACCTACTGATACATTGCTACTTACCGACTACCCCATAAGAAGGTTTGTCAGGCCCACAAGCTCCTATCGGAGTGCGGTCGTCCCACATTACTGTTGGTACACTCGTAGTGTCCGTCATACGCCTAGGTGAAGTATTCTGTTGTCAACTCCTCTTATATTATCCTGTGATAATATGCATTCCATGCTTCCCGAACTTGATCAAGGGAAATGTATCCACTGTTGTATTATTATGAACTCAATCCATTCCTCGGGTTGTTACCCTTGGTTTACCGTTTCCATCCGATTTATTTTAAAAGTAACTGAGTAAAACTTACCTACCATGTGGCACTGAGGCCCGTGTAGGTCTTCTGGTTGGTTTAAAGAAAAGGCAAATTAAAATAAAATGGGTTTGAAAGAAAATCTGGTTTTGAAAAAGTTTTGAAAATGGATTTAAGTTGAAAGAAAAATTCTCCTGGTTTTACAACGTTTCCTTGCCTTAACCGAGTCGAGCTTCCTGCTGACTGGTGTATTTCCAAGTATTGAGGTCAGGCTATTAAGCCCTTCCACAGTTATGATAATCCCACTTAACTTCATGGTACTTTACTAAGTACCGGTAGTTGTTTAAAATTTTCGTACCGCCTTGTTATAGCAGCACTTGCCATGGCAAGTGCGCCATGCTAACTGGCTACTGGTTCAATACACATCGGTTGCGGTACTGCTTTGACCCGCTCTGACATCATTGGCCTTGCTGGCCCTTGCTTGATCTTACAACCTTAGCAATAAATCTTTTGGGCACTTCTCACTTTTGCACCCGATAACTATCAATAGGGTGTTTCCCCTTCTGGGAGACCCCTTTCTACTTAGTATTGTATCCTCCTCGCACTACGTTGTAGTTCCTTGCTCGGTTGGTCTACCGTTGGTGTGTTAGTCAACATTGTAGTCCCGTAGACACTTGTCTCGGTTCTACTACTCCACTTCGCCATTGTTGCACGGTTAGTGCTTGCAAGCTGGTTGTCCTCGACTGCTTCGCATGTCGACCCAGGTTGCCGGAAATTCCATTCTCTCATGCATAAGATTCTTCACCTTTCGCTACCTCATGCGGCAGACATTGTTACAATGAGACCGTCTTCGGGATTCACACCTTTTGGGATCTACCGTGTGACAGGTTCTCCGTACTTATAAGGACATTTAATAACAGCCAGATCGGGTATTCCCGAGTAAGAGAGGACTTTCATCTCTCTGGCGTTCTTTCCGAGTCATAGAATAGGGTTTATGGAGGGCGGGATGGATATTGTAGGTTCCCAGTACACACTGGTATTTCCTAACTGGCGTACTTCTCACGCTATCACTCCCCCTTAACCCATAACTAAACTCTTAACTCGGTACTTCCTAAGCTCGGTAATTCAGTCATCAGAGCGATACTTCGCTCTGATACCACTTTTTGTAACACCCCAACTACTAACAACACACTTAAAATAACGTTACAAAACTTAATTCCATTCTTCTTAGAGAACATAAACTTTACTTAGGGAGTGCCAGGGTGATATAAGCCCGAGCACAACATACATACATTTTCTTTACTTAGGTATGGCGGCTCATATAGGACCGATCACACCTTGCAACAATTCCCCTAGCTCCAATAATGATGAGGTAGGTAAGCCTTGGTTAAGCTTGTGGGTGGTTGTAATTCAAGGAAGAAAAACAACCGCAACATAATAAAGAGGGAGTCGAAGCGAACTTAGGCATCAACACCCCTACCAACATAAACATGATTTCCCCCTACCCGATTGGAAGTTGGGTAGGTAAGCTTTGGCTAAGCTAATGGGAGGTCGAAATCCAATGAAGGAAAACAACCCTAACATAACAGGATGGGAGTTAATTCACATATATACATCAACTCCCAAACAATACGCGTGACGGAACGACCGGATTCCTCACCATACATAACATATACATATTAGTTAAAGGTTCCTTTATGGAACTTGTCACATACATACATCACATAGTGTTACTAACTCTGTTAGACACATAAGGGAAGTAACATCCCTTTTTAACAAACATGGATAACTGTATCCGATAACAACAACACACAAAACAAAGTCACATACATCACACATAGTCACAACATACACAAAACACGGATAGCCGTAGTTAGAATGTTCCCGTGGGTTGGGACGTTTATTCCGAATACCGATCTCTTATGTGAACCTAAGGTCGGTAACTATTATTTAACACATAATTAGGGTTAAACGGTATCGGAATTAATTACACCACAATAATGAATTACTATAAACTCATTTCATGCTTTATCTTGCAAGGTGGCAAACACACAGAAAAACACATGGCATACAAGCCGGTGTAATCCGGTAGGACACAGGTTGCAAGAAAACCATACCTGTCACCGAAGGTGCACTCTAATGTGCCATCACATGTTCCCTGGAAACCTTTGAACAACTGGTAACATTATAACCATCTTTATTAACATCGGGGTAATATAATTATTTAACGACTAATGCGCCCATGGTTAACCCCGTTCAGTAGTTTTATAACTTTACATTTTTAACTTGTTTTACTTTCACATTTTTTTATTACAATTCTTCACCACTCAATTGTCATTATAACTCACTTAACATATTCTTCATAACCTGATAACATCATCACTTATCAATCCCCGTCATTGGTTATCATTTCCTAACCTTAAACAAGATTTTTGGTCAAAATTACACTGTGTCCGAACTTATGTCCGGACATCCAAGGTCGGACACAAGTCGAAGCAATTTCTGGGAAAATTTCAAAGCGTCCGAACTTGTGTCCGGACATCTAAAGTCGGACACAAGTCGAACAAAAATCTGGAAAAATTTTTCAACACGTCCAAACTTGTGTCCGGACGTCTAAGGTCGGACACAAGTCGAAACGAAAACCGGGAAAATTCATTCAACGCGTCCAAACTTGCGTCCGGACATCGAAGGTCGGACACAAGTCGAAGCAAAATAACCTGGGAAATTTTTCAAGTGTCCGAACTTCCAAGTCCGGACGGAAGTTCGGACACAACTTAAAACTCCAAAAATTTATAAAACGACGGGGCATGTCCGAACTTCCAAGTCCGGACGGAAGTTCGGACGTACCCAAAAATTCAGCTAACAGAGGCAAATTCTTCCCAGAATTGCACTTCTAATAAACCTATACTCAATCCTTGTTTCACAAGTTACAAACACCCATTCTTTTCCTTGAAATCCCAAATCATCAAGCACCATTTTGCTATCATTCTTGCACTCTCTCAACACTAAACAACCCAAGTAACACCTAAATTCTCTCATCCATAAAACCATCATCAACACTCATTTTCTACCAGAATTTTGCCATAACCTCCCCATAAACCTTATACATCCAAATCATCAATTTTCATCCTTCTCATTCTTAGTCTAGCCACACCCTTACAAGGGTCCTAACAGCACATAACAAAACCTCAAACTCATCAACAACAATACAATCACCATAATCTCAATGAACCACAACATAAACACAACCTCCAAACATTTGGCTCTTAAGGCCCTCAATTCAACCATTACTTCACAAACCTCTCCAATACCAATTAAACACATTTTCAACATAAATTTAAATCCATCATTTTGGGTTCTTTAATCTGTTTACCCATCCCAAACACTTAAAAATTATACACAAGGTTTAAGGTGAATTCCTTACCTCAATTTTACAAGCCTCTTTAATTCTCCTCTTGTTCCTCATCTTCTCCAAAATCGGTTAAGAGGGTATGGAGTTTCCAACTCCATCCCAACATCCAAGAACACAAAAACATACTTAATTAATTATCTAAACCCTTGGAATATCTCAATTCAATAAAAGGGCTAGAATACAAAGTTAGGGTTTACCTTTTTGAAGTTTATATAGAGGGATTCTCACCCTTGAATCAAGAAGGAAATTACTCCACCATTGAAGGGTCAATTTGGAGCTCAAGAACAAGAAGAAAAACAAGGTATCACCAATGGTGAAAAATCGATTACACCAAGAGATGAAGGAAAGATGACTTTTTCTTGGAAATTTTTACCTTAGAAGGAAGAGGAGTCTCCAAGCTTCACATTGGTGCCATTTCTCTTCAAATGGGGAAAACCCATGGAGTTCAACTTCATCCTTTTGGAATTCTGAAAAGAGAGGATGATAGAGGAAGATGAGAGGAAGAAGAATATGTGATTTTTTTTGTGATTGGAGCTTGTATGAAGCTTGGACATGAAGACAAAGAGGGAGGAGCATGGGAGGAGCTCACTGCCGTTCAAAACAGAGAGGGAGAAGGGAAACTGGTGGAGGAAGAAGAGAGGAAAGAGAGGAAGAGAGAGAGAGGAAAAAGAAAAATAAAGGAGGAGAGAGAGGGAGAGGGGTATTTGTGCCCTTTGTTATTTTGGCTCTCTCTTGACTTATTAATTAGCTAACTGGTCATGTGTGGGTGGGCTGTCTACATTAATGAAACCGGCCCACTAATATAAACACGATGAAGCGTTTTTCGTCTCTTTAACAGAAAACGCTCGTTTATTTACCCGGTTTAGCACTATTCACTAACCGAGACCCGGTTTCCGGAATTTTCTTATTCCTTTAATTTTAATGGTTATTAAACTCCCATTAATGTTTAATCATTGTTACATAATCAACTATTATTTTTACGGGGTCCTCTAACTGTTTAAAGTCACGTTTTCGGCTTTTCTCGAAAAACGCGCTTTAAGACTCCGTTAGCGTTTTAACGCATTGTTTGGATCCGTTTTCTTCCGGAATTTTTCCCACATGTCCTTAATGTGTAATTAAGGTATAAAAATATATTTATAACCCTAATGAAGGTTATGTACCACCTAAAATAATTAAATACGTATTTTCACATTTTGGGACTTTTACGCATTTCCCTTTTCTTTTGGTTTTCCTTTCTTCACCAATGACCTTAAGGACTTAATTAGCCTTAAAATTATAATAAATAATTAATTAGCATATTAAGGTTTGGGGTATTTCAATTTTGTTGTTGTTCCCTTATTCCTTTTTGGTATTTAGGCCCACTAGCCTTTTAATTCCATGTATAAATGCTTAAGGCACATTTTCCTTTAAAGCACATTTTTCTTTAAAGCACATTTTTGTGCTCTAAGGTGCGTTTTCGGTTTAAACGCTAATTCCGCTTAATGTGTATTACTAATCTTAGAGTATTTCACATTTGAAATCTCTTGGGAACTTATTGGTAGTTCCCTAATTTATTTATACTCTTTAAAACACCTTTTGCTCTAATTGTTCCTAAAGCATGTTTTGGTGTAAATTATTGTTTAACACTTTTCTAATGTTTCTAAGGCACGTTCTAGCCTTAGTATATCCTAATTAGATAGTTCATTAATATATTAAGGTTTGGGGTATTTCAATCCATTTAGAGCATTAAGCAATTCTTGTAAACCTAGGAAATGATTCCTTAAGTTTAGGTGCAATATTTAGCACTTATTACATTATTTGAATGTTGATTAGAATATTGGCAAGTGAACAAGTCCTTGGCGGATTTCAATCAAGGAAACCAAAGGAAGAGAAAGTGAGAAAAACTTGAGAAAACAAGGTAAATTACTTACCTTAAGGTGGTGTAATGGTTAAGGGTGGGATTTGGATAGATACCAAATGTAGCTTAGAGCTGACAATATATAGTGAGTTATATAACCTAGGAAAAAGGATTTGAACAAGCTTGTGAACTTGTGATTAAGGAGCCAATGGAAAATGAGTTAGTAACATAAGCATAAGATGGATTTTAAGAGTATTACAACTACTATGAGATTGATGGGTGTAATTGCAGGTTGAAAGCTTTTATATATGGGAAATCCAGTGTTTAAGTTTAAGTCATTTAAGGGCCTAAGAGCCATGTCATTTAAGAGCCTTAGTGCTATGCAATTTAAGATTATTGCACTATATTGAGTTTGTTATGAATGGTTTGATTTGGGTGAGAAATATCATGAGAAAGGGGTTTGTTGAGTGTGAGATGATTGAATGAGAAAAACTATGCATTGGGCATGATAATATACTAGAGAGGCTATGGAAAATTTTGAGTATAAACCAAGTGTGTTTAGTGGTTTTGTGAGTTTTTATGACCTAGGTTGTACTAGGAGTCATTAATAGTTAAATTGGTGGAAGTAAAGGAATTAAGGTGATCTTGAGATTTAGAAAGACCTAAAGTGTCTAAGAGGAATTAGAGGTTAGGTAAGTGTATTAAACACACCCAAAATCATGGTATGAAGAATGTTAAGACTTGAGCAAAAATCTGGAGGAAATGATGTATAATGTCTTATGGTGATTTAGGTATGAACTAGAGAATATAACATTGAGAATTTTGGGTAGCTTGTGTAAGGAGCTGGAGATGCTAGTAGTGAATCAATAAGTGTATACCTTGGATGGTAATGAGTGGACTTGGGTGATGGAGGTGAAAACTATAAGAGAATGTAGTAGCTTGTCAAGGGAATGACTAGGAATGGATAAGCGTGGATAACCATGTTAATGTTGGGTAAATTGAGTAAAGGAGATGGAGATGTTTAAGAGGAATTTAGAATGGTCAAGTTGAAGGAGTAAAGGTGTGTTTAAGAGGAACAATGTTAAAGTATTAAGAGGATGGCTAGAAATGCATGATTAAGTACAAGTTTAGGAATGATGAGTAGTAAGTATAAAGGAGAAAAAGTTGTGCATAGATATGCAATATGACCTTGAGAACTTTGAGAAGTTTGAGTTAAGGAAATAAGGATGATTGATGATGCATTAGGTGTGGCTAATAAGTGAGTTGGTAATGTTGGTAGAAGGTTATGAAACACCAAGAGAGGTTGGTGATGCACTAATGTGCATAGGTGTTGAAAATGGAAATTGAAATGGGTGGAATTGAACAAGGATTGGATGATGAGTTTAACCAATTATTTAAGTAGGTTTTAAGAGTGTTTAAGGTGTTTAAACATGTTTAGAAAACATGTGAAAATATTAGGGAAGAAACAGGAAGAAGAACGGAGTTGAAACGAGTTAAAATGAGTGTTTTCTGACTTCGGCCTACCCAGGGCGTTGGGTCGGTCGCTGAATCTTCAAAACCGAGTTTTCGTTCGACCCACCCAGGAAGGCGGACCATAAAATTATAAAAATAAAATAAAGAGAAGTGGCATTAGTAGTCCACCATTAGGATGGTAATGATGATTAGAAAGATAAGCAGATAAGGACTTAAGAGATTAAGTTAAGTAAAGTGATTTAAGTGGTTAAGATTAAAACTATATGGACTTAGTAATTACCAGTGGGTAACATTAGTGTCTAAGTAAGTTAGGTCGATTGAAAGTAATTAACTACCTAAATTGAATGAATGTTTTAGGATTTGAGAATTAGGACTCGGAAGGAGAATAGGCAACCGAAACGACCGACGGTGTACGGTATGGTTTTCTTGTAGCCTGCTTGCTAATGAGGTGTCCCTCGGCTTGTGTGCTATTTGTTTATGTGTTCCGACTAAACAAGATAAAGCATGCAACCGATTTATTGAATTGTTGTGTATTGTTTGAAACTAACACAACTTATCTTGAGAACTTACTATCAATGTTTAGTAAAGAATTGTGTGAGAATAACGAACCCTCCTTAACATTAGTTTGTTAATAACCGAAAGAGGCTTAACTAACAAACATTGTCTTCGAGACTTCTACTAACTGGGACTTGGGGGGTGAGGAATCCGGAATGGTGCCGGGCATGCATGTTATTGGTAGGTTGTTGGTACCTATAGTTGGTCCAACTTCCTTTGAGACTTGTCTTCGGACTTGTTGCCTAGAGTCGAAGGTCGACTCAGCCACCTTGATTATAGTTCAAGGTGGGAGGCAAGATTAAGATGGTGCGGTGGGATCACCTAAATCCCAATTTAAGATAAGTTGTTTATTGAACCAATGGAGTTAATAGCTCATTGGCTAGGGTTACTTTTGACCCGACAAAGATAAACATTGAGTTAAGATACAACCATTCTAATTAAAGAACGGTTGGTATAATGAGACTGAGATAAGACTTGAGACTGAGATAAGACTTGTAATTAGATAAGACTTGGACTGAGGAGAAGGAAATCATAACTTAAGGAGTTAAAAGATTAACTCACTTACTTAAAGAACGCTTTTAAGTCGTTCATTGTGTTTGAACTATATTTGTTCATATGTGGTGTGGTGTTTATTGCACTTCTTATTTATGTTATGTTATTAATCAACCACATGCTATCGACAAGTAGTCGTCGTAGCCCTGTTAGCTTGGGGCTATAAGAGAATTGTACCAGCGAAGGTGCTGAGCCCCTAGGGGCATCCATATTTATTTTGCAGGTGAACGACAGAAGACGACCGTCCTGAGAGTGGGATCGGGTAGAAGTACTTCGGGTTGTTTTCCTTTTTGTTATACAAGTTGTGCATGTACACTCGTTTAGAAAATGGTATGAGATGTAGTATGATGTATTAGGATATGAGATACATGTATTAAAGAATATGTAATTGGTTAAGATTTTAGTATACTAACGTTCAGTATATTCGGGTCCATCAGACCGTAGCTAGATCTTGGAGTATTTAGTAGCCTAGTTAGTCACGTGGGTGACTGACGGCGGTAACACCAATCATTGTAAGAATTCCGTTGTATTGTTAATATAATTGGTTGGAGGTTTATGAGTTGAGAATGGATTTATGAGATGGGGTGTTACAATAATGAAATTTGGGTGCCCCTTGTAATATGTCACAAATTGTGGGTAAATTTGGTAATTTTATTAAATTATTAAAGCAGGGGCATAATGGTCATTTTCAAACTGAGCGAATTGGAATTTCGACCGCGTAGTGACCCTCTAATAAAGACACATACCTAGTTCAATCGAAAACCTCTCTCTCCAATCATTCTCTGTTTTCACTCATTTACACTGTCAATTCAAAAAGGACGAAAGGCGTTCGACTCCTTTTACTAGGTAAGAAAAGACAACAATAGAGAGCATTTCTTAGGATCTAAAGAAGACTCCCTGGGAAAATATACATTTACACATATAAAAATAGACAGTTCTAAAAATACGTTTTTAACACTAAGAAATATCAAGAGCTTGTGCATTTTAACAATTTTGCATTGACTTGTCGATGTGATCAGTTAGGACCATTCCCTGGAGTCAAAATTTTGGGTGTAACAAAATATATTACCATAGATTAATGGTGCTAGAAAAGATTGCTAGATCTCAAAGATGAGATTGTAGTCAAAGGTACGTGATATGATTTCCTCAAAGTAAATAGGATCTGCTTGAAGGCTATGTTGTGGAATAAAGTAGCTATTCCGAGAAAAACAGTTTTATATGATGGATGGTGATGAATAACTGATCGAGTACTTGGGATAGAATGATGAATATTGGTCTAATTGCTGCTAATGAATGTGTATTATGCAAGAAAGAAGAATCACAAGATCATTTATTCTTTGATTATGAGTATTCTAGATTGATTTTATCTCGATTTCTAGGGAGTGGGACATGTATCTTCCTCATGTGTTAAATGATTGTATGTTGAGTATCTTAAACATGAACGGAAAAACGGGGAGTTAAAAGTGTTGTAATAGGGTGCTTTATTCACATAAGATGGAGATCCGTAAATAGTAAAGTTCACAGGAATGAGAATATTAGTGCTCAAGAATGTTTAGTGATGATTAGGTCCGACATAAAAGGGTAGAGTGAGTAGATTGATTAAAGGTGATAATATAAATTGAGTGATATGTTTCTCTATTGCTTAATTTTAATAAAACGATATACTTGTCTGGTATGAAAATAAAATAAAATAAAATAATTAAGCATAATCATCAGAGGAGTCAACTGAAAAGAGAGGTGGGCAATGCTAAGAAGAGAAACACGGGAGTCCGACACAATCACAGTAGGGTTTCTTGAGACACACCGATCGTGGCCTTTAGATGAAGTCCATCGCTGCATGGCACCTGTTGCATGCACAAGTGCTGAAACAAGTTTCATCCGCTTGGCTTACACGACCTCTTCACTATTCAATTTCGAGAAATGAACACTTTTTTGAAGGTTTTTCTCCTTCTTCATCATCTTCTTTCTAGGAGAAGGAAAAAGAGCAATAGTAATGATGTTGTAAAGCCAAAGCAGCCACAAAGAGGGATTAGTGTTGCTCAACTGGAGAAGATCAGGCTGCACTCTCTACAAGAAGAGATGCGAATGAAAGCTTATGATGCAATGTAGCCGCCGATAACAGGAAGACAATATCATCAGTCGCAGGACTTTCCTCTAGCAGCAGCTTTACCGTACGAAAAATTATCAGGCCCATTATCAAACTCCAACGACTTACGATTATCATCCAAGCATGATGCAGAACCCTACTTTTTTCAACGCCATCTGGACAATTTGGAATCAACGAAACAAACGGGTGTTTGAAGGATCCTCCCAACCATGGCCTGAGGTAGCTGACTCAAGAAAACGTGCAAGTTTAGAATGGAGCCGTCAAGGCGTACACCTCCCAGCTCACGTTGTTCTTTTTTCTAGAAATCTGTTTCACCTCTTATATGTTAAGTAGTTTTGGTTATGTTTCGTTTTTCTAATCGGCGAGAAGGGCTTTACACCATAGTTATTGCCATTGTAACTGGTTCACCAGCACTATAAAAAAAAAACAACACGGCTAAACATAACTTCAACACATCTTCCGGAGGAGATTACCTTGTACAGATTCATGAACTTCATCTTCCTTTTGAAGGCATTAGTCTTCAAATACAATCACTATGATTGTTAGTTGAGTGCAAGTCATTCCCCGAGGAATCTACTGACTGACCACAAACATGAACAAGATTATACAAATATTCAACTACACATGGAAAGTGAGGAATACACATCTAGATCTCTTCGTAAATGATTGTATTATACAACAAACGACCTGTCGTCTATTAACACTTAAAATACTACCTACTTACAATACAACAAAGCAGCCAACGGCAACAAATACCAATCCAATGTCTTCTTCTAAGAGACTCTAGTCCTAACCAAAGAGCAACATCTATTACACAACAAGAAAAAAATTATCCACATAATGAATGTAGTGATATAGTTTAAATGCAGATGACAATGCCCATTTCACCTTACGCGAGGAAAATGGATAAAAACCCTTGTTTGAGGTCATTCAACCATGCATTGCCGAGACTTGTACTTCCCATCCTTGAGAATCTCTACCAAATTATTCTCAAGCCTCTTGGCACCACGCCCAGGCCTCATGATATCAACATCACCCCAGTCCGAGCACGTATCATTCTCAGGTCCTAAACACCACCCACCAGGCACAACCTTGCCCAGATCCCTCCCTAGAATTTCCAGATCGATCAGATCAAGTAAGGGTTCGTCCGGCTGGAGCTGGGTGGTGAAGGCTGATCCGCTGCGAACCATATCTTCAAAATCCGAACCATTGAGTTGCTTAGGGTATGAAGCAAACATCAGGTTATGGTTAATGACGGTTTTAGTGAATTCTGGGAGTTGCAAATGATGGTTGGGAAGTAGTTTAGATGGGAAGACTGGGTGTTAGCGAAGTATAAGAGAAGAATTCTAGGAAGGTTGTCTGCGCTGATTATAGAAAAGTCAATGAATCTTCTGCTCATTATTGCCATTGAAGAGCCTGCATACATCAACGGAAGTGTGAATGTACTCGAGCTCAGGTCATCAAATCAAAATTTGAGGAAAAAGATAACTTGTGTGTTTTGAGAGGATCAGAGTCGTCTTACCAGTAAACAACTGATGAGCAGTCGGCAAAGGCCGCTTTGGCGTGGCATAAAACATTGGTTGCTTGTCAGAAAGGTAAAGCCCTGGATCCACAATGACTGGCTTTAACCTTCGAGATCTGCGTTAACCCAAAAAACAATACATTATACCAAACAATAAATTACCAACACAATTAATGATGGGCGCACTAGCTGAATCGTGATAGTGAATCAGCCAAAGATTATGTAGTAGCAGTAAATGGGTCCGACGAAACGGCAGAAGAAGCAATATCTTACTCTTTCCTTCCAATGTAACTGGAATGACTCACAAAATTGAGCTCTTTTGGCACAAATGAGAATATATGAAGCAAATCTGGAAAAATCCAACAAAAAAACCAAAACTTCAGAAAACCCACATAAACCCCATCTAGGCGAATTCACAATTTGACTTCAAACAGGTGGGGTACGTAGCCTGACCATCTTGTGTGACAAGTGGATAATCCTGAGCGGAAAGGTTAACAAACCAGTCCCAATCATTGGAAAGCTTGAGCAGAATCGAGGCACCATGTAGGACGGAAGCAATGCGGGAAGAACCTTTGGTGTAAGAATAGTCAGCCTTACCAATCACATGGACATTCTTTGCGGCCGCAGAAGATGGGTACGGAGAGAACAGTGCGAGCAAGCTCGTCTCGGTCGGATTGAGGCGCAAATCTATCGAGGTGGAGAAGGTAGATGTTCTTGGGATGGTAGACGGCGAACAGGAGCCGTATGATCCGGGACAGGTCGCCGGCGGATCCGGAGATGAAGTATGCGAAGGAGGGCGGGGAAGGAGGGAGTGGTGAGTGATTTGGGTCGGAGGGTGAGGATTTGGGGAGGTAGAGAGTATGGTGGGTGTGAACAGCTTTGGGTCGCGCCAGGAAGTGGGTGAGGGTGAGGTTGGGGTGGAGTAGATGGAGAAGATGAAGAGTAGAGAGAAGAAGACTGTGGAAGCAATGCAATAGATGGTTGTGGTGTTGTCTCGTGGAGATTGGGACGGGGGTTGTAAGCCCTGCATAGTTTATGCGATGATTGGTTCTGGCGGGCGGCGTGGATTTTTGGGTGGGTGGTTGCTCATATACGTTTCTTCTCTTTAAGATGGTTTTCACATTTTGACAGTAGACATATGTAGAATTTAAGTAGCAGATTCGGGTTAACAATTGGATAGTAATTGAGGAACAGGTTGGAGAGGTGAGCGCAGATGGATGGAGGGTATGAGATGGACTGCGTGCTCGCTATGGTTTCTCAATAGTTTAATCAATTCTTTTTAATAAAAATAAAGTCAAATTCACAATATATCCCTGTTTTCTTTCGTAATTCACAATATACCCCTTTTTTCAAACTTTGTCACAAGATAACCCCTGTTTTCTTCATAATTCACAAAATACCACAAATATAATACCCCTTTTTTTTCAAACGGACGTCAAAGCTCCGTTAACCCCCCATTGAATTGACTATTTTGCCCTGACAGATTTTTATTTTTTTTTTTTTATTTTTTATTTTTTTTAACTCGCGGTTTCGTTATGTAACGGCTACTTTTTTTTGAAAGTTTCAAAAGTTCATAATATACCCCTGTAAATTTTAAAAGTTCACAAAATACCCCTTTTTGCCCAACTTCCTGTAACGGTCAGGAAGTTTGTCCAACGACTATTTTCAGTCTAACAGCTCTTTTTTCACACCTATATAAGCACCTATATGTCACTACAATTGAACTCAAACCTCATACCAAAGCTATGGCCATATTTACAAACACAATCAATGAAAAATTCCAAACCATTCATTGTAGATGTGGAATTCCAGTAACTTTGTCTCTCTCTCGCAACCCAAATTCAGTAGGAAGGGCGTACTACCAAATTGCTGGATTTGCCTTTCTCCAATGGTGGGCCACCGGTGATGCAGGACCGCCACAACCCTCATTCAAAGCCAAGGTGAGGTGGTGGTGACAACTCATACTCAAGCATGGCAGCATCTTCTTCTAGTGCTGCCTCTGCTCTTTCTGAAGCTCAGAATCAGGAGAGAATTGGAGCTGATGTGTTTCTCATGAATAGAATGAGGGAGGAAATAAAGAAGGAAGTCAAAGAAGAAATGAAACAGAGCATGAAGATGTGGTTTCTTTGGGGTTTAGTTGTAGTTGCTTTTGCAATTTTAATCCGCAAAATATAATGTAATTTCCATTGCTAATGCAGAACTAGTATCTTTCATTGTTGTTCCTACTACTGCCACAATATGACATTACAAACAGAACCGATTGTCAACTACCGAATACACCAAATATACCAAAATAGGGCCAACAAACCCACGCCATGAAGTACCAGAAAATCCACCAAAAGTATACCGCCCTAATCAGATATCACCCTAACAGATATCAACACCAGAAAATCCACCAAAAGTATAACGCCCTAATCAGATATCACCCTAACAGAATCAACACCAGAAAATCCACCAACAGTACAACAAAAACAGGGCCTACAAACTTACATATTCACTGCGCCCTAACCACCAAAAAACAGCAACAGAAACTAACCTAAGCAGCAGCAGAAGTGGAATCATCATTGTTGCCTCTGGTTCTTTTCCTTGGACTTCTTCTAGAAGTAGTAGCAGACCTTTTTCCTCGTGCAGCCTGAGATGATTCTCCCTCCGTTTCTTGTGTGCTCTTCTCTTGTTGGGAAGCAGCCCTTTTCTCCCTTGCGGTTGGTCCACCCTTGCATGTTCTTTTATTATGCCCGATGAACCCACATTTTGCACACTTGTTATTTGTCCGCGGCCCCTTCCGTTTTTCATTCTCCTCCCTCCTTCTATTTCTCGGGGGTCTCCCAATCCCTCTCTTCATCACTGGATGCTGGACTGTAGGGGTCCCTTCAGGTTGTGACGGCCAGTACTCAGTGGATGGGACCGGTTGAATGTTCAGCTCATATGATGCTGTAGCTTTCACAGAAAAATATTGGTCACATGATCTAAGGGATCACTCCAAACAACGTATCGCCTTTATGGCATGCTACAGGGATACTGTATGCTGCCACCTCCCGCGTGCATTCTGCTTTCTCCAAATCTACAGCCAGCTGAGAGCTACCGTCTAACACTTCAAATTTCCTCCTCCCCGATGGCCTGGCCGCATGCCCTGGTTTTTTCATGTTTTTCTAGTGCCTTCAGCTTCTTCCAATCCGGACTATACTGTTTACTTCCAACTCTCTGCGGCTTGCTGTCCTCGCAATGCCTCAACCATCAATTGAGTACTATCCCTGTCCAAACAAATATACCACAGTATAATATAACAGAGACAAACTGATACATTCTTCACACAGTTAGGTAAATACCTTCAAGTAAAGCGAGTATTGGTTTAGTCCTTTGGACAGTCAAGTTGCATTGAAACCCTCCCCAAAGTTTGACGTATTGTCAGGACACTTTATTCTGTTTACACACAAAATCGGTCATACAGATTACAATTATAGGCATGAATAATGTCACAGATTATTTGGTGTAGACAATATCCTCTTGGTCAAACTTGTGGTCTCGCCCAGCACTCCAAGGGATATCGCTTAGATATGTGAATGCACCAGGTTCCTCTCCCTAATGCGCGCTAACTGCTTTTCCAAAACTGTACTCGGAGAATGCTTGCGCTGACCAAATGCTTGCCTACAAAACTGATGAACTTGTCAATGTTAAACAACTCACTAATTAAACAGAACAGTTTGATTAAAAACTGGTACTTACATCTTTTTGGACCAGAATATGTTTTTCCTGAAATTCACGTACAAGTGTCGGCAACAGTACCTCCCTTGGCTTCGTGGAAACCAATTGGTGAGAGCTTGGTCGATTCCTACGAGTAAACGGAAAGGACCATTAACAAATTAACAGGGGTATATCGTGTACTTTATGTATGAAAGGGGTATATTGTGTACTTTATAGTATGAACCGGGGTATATCCTGTACTTTATGTATGAACAGTGGGTAGTTGTGAACTGTATAACTTAATGTTTAAGTGTTGAAATTACCTTCTGCCTATCTGATATAACGTCCAAGTGAGTGGTTTCACCTTCTCCTATTAGATTCTTCAGACACTCAGAAAGTCCTCCCCACGTCTCGGTTCTCTCACTCTCCACACAGCGTACTCGAATGGAAAATCTCTGGTTAGCATCAAGACCCCCGCTGAAAGCAAAACACCTCTGTAGTACCCTTTCAGATGGCACCCTCTATCCCTATAAGGGGTCTGCACCAGATTTAAAACCCTCTCACTAATGCAGCTAATGCGATGAAGCATTGGTGAATGCGAAAGGCGGAGCAGATGGGACTGGGCAGTTTGTGAAGGTTCCTGGGTTTGTTGTCCGCAGACTTCCATATACTGAGGCATCAAAGTGTAAGCAATCCTCTGGTTCCCTTCAACCAGTTGTGCCCAAAGCCTTACCTTATAAGCAACACCCCTACCAATCTGAATTCCATATCTCTCATTGCAAAGCTGTTTTATTGGTTTTTCCAGAAATTTTAGGATTAGCCTTTATGTCGTCAACAGCCGATTGTTATCCTTTGAATGTTTCCATAGGATTCTTTCTAGTTTGTCACGGTGTGGCCCCAGATGGACCTTATCTGCCAGCTCCTTTTGTCTTTGGTTTTCTTATTGCTGTTATGCGCCATTCACAGTCAGGGAAAGCAACACACCCTCTGAACCTTACACTGTCTGATTTATCTCTGACCAGATCAAACCCATTCTGCCAACACGTAATCTCTCAGCACTTCCATAAAATGGTTCTTTGTCCATAAAAATCATAACGCTTCTCCAGTGCTATCCCTCCAAGTCTGCCTCTTGTATAATAATGACCATTCATGGTTTTTGCACCATTGCCCCGCATCTCCATCACTTCCATCATCCATAGCATCAAAATCATCAGGGAACCATATGAATTACCACTTCACACTCCTTTCACTTTCTATTCTACACTGCCTTCCCACCATCTCACTTTCTTTGTCACTGCCCTCAACCACTTCAGTACTTTCCCCATCTGATGAATCCTCATCAACTGAATCAGCCGCCGCTTCAAATGAACCGTCATCTGAACTTACACCTTCAACAGTGTCATCATTCTGACTCTCAACCCTAGCCTTCAGGCAGCTCGTTTGGGTCTCCCCCGTAGGAGGGTCCTCACTCAGGTTCGAATTATCAGCAGCAAACCCTTGAGCACCATCCCATTTCTGTTTCATCACTATGAGATGCCCGATGCTTTGCTCTTGCTGTGGCTGACATTTTTCTGTTGAAACTGCAATGTCCCAATGTCAGTACAGATAATACTATAGCATTTATCAACCCCACTGATAAATAAAATGACAATCATCAAAAGATACCTGGGGGTATTAAGTGGCAACAGAAGCAGATGACCTGCGTGGTGGATTTGAGGATTGATCCTGGGACTACTCATATTTTGCAACATCAGGTTGCACATCAGGTTGAACATCAGGTTGCATATCTTCTGGCACATTACCTTGCACATGTTCTGGCACATTAGCTTGCACACTCTGGCCCATCACTTTGCACATCTGGTGGATCGTCAAACCCATCCAAACCATCAAAGTAATCAAAAATACCACCATCTTCAACATCAACACACCAGTGTTTGAAGAGAGACTGGAGGTAGGGTTGAATGTGGATTTGAAGGAGAGACTGGGGTGTGGGTTGAATTGGATTTGAAGGAGAGACTGGAGGTGGGTGTTGAATGTGGATTCGAAGGAGAGACAGCGGGTGAGGTTGAATGCAGATTCGAGTGAGAAGGAGAGACAAGGGTGGGGTTGAATGCGGATTGGAGTGTGTGAAGGAGAGACATGGGGTGTGTCGATGCGGATTCGAGTGAGTAGGGAAACTGTGGGTGATGGTTTAGGGTTTCTGGTAATGTAGGGAGACAGATTTAGGGTTTCTGGTGAAGGATCGTCAAGTATTTCAATGTTCGTAACCTTACTCAACCTGAATGAAGGCTTCTGGGTACGTTTGTGGTTCCGAATCATCTTCGTCTAGGTTTACAACTGAAGACTCGCCAGGAAATTCCACTTCGTAAATATGACTTGCCGATGGAAAATCCTGGATATCCTTGACAGTTACTTTGACTTCGATCTTCCTCCGATGCTCATTCAACATGCGTTGAAGGGTTTTCCATTCTCTGTTTTATCACCACTTCTTTTTTTTTCCACAGGATTAGTGACTTGAAAACTGGGTTTCGAGGAGGGAGAGCAGTTGAGTTTGTTTACTTGCTTCTTGAAGAGCGTCGAACAAGAACTTGAAAAATGTCAGCTTTGGTGCTTCATCGTCCATCACTCTGTACTCCCATGCTTTGTCGCCTACTTGGAAAACCACCCACAGACCTCCCCGCTCTGCTCATTGTTGACGACGACAGTCCACCACGACAGTGGATGTAGCAGTGCGACCGAAAATGGAAACCAAATTTTGTAAAACTGAAGCGAAGGAAGAAATTGGCAACAATTGTGTTTGTGGGTTGAGGAATGGAGGAAGCGGAAGAATGTTGATCGTGGTTGACGAGAGAGAAGAGGGAAACAGTAGTTTTCAGTGGAAATAAAAAATTAGGGTAAAAATCTGTTCAGGGGCTAAATAGTCAATTCAAGTGGGGGTTACGGAGCTTTGACGTCTATTTGAAAAAAGGGGTATTTTGGTGAATTATGAAAGAAAACAGGGGTATCTTGTGACAAAGTTTGAAAAAGGGGTATATTGAATTACGATAGAAAACAGGGTATATTGTGAATTTTCCCAAAAATAAATAAAGGAAGTGATGTAACTAAGGGTAAAGAAGTTGGAGATATGAGAGTTGTATAGTTAGTATGATTATTAAAATAACATGACTTGGCTACACCCACATGTAACAAAGATAGTTATATTATATGTACATGTAGTAGAAGAAACATTTATATTACGTCTATAAAACATGTACATTACTTATATAACAAATATTGTACATAAAAATAGTATTTTTAGTATAATTGTTTATTGTACAGTTTTTCCTTATTCATTGTACATATTTTCATTGTTGGTTAACTATCTTTTTGGCTACATATACGTGTAGCCAAGAATTTACCTAAACTCAAATTTGGGTTCCTAGCACTTTCTTTCTTATTTCTCTCATTGTCACCTCATTTTAAGAATCATTTTTTATCAACATTAGAGAACCCATCATTTGGGTTTTAACTCTCTTTATTTGTCATGTCATTTTATTTTTTTGGTTATTAATTATTATAAGAATACAAACATCAATCTTTAATTATTATTACTAATATTTCAATAATCACAATATCTTAACTTAATCTTTTATTTATGATTGAAGTTTATTATTTTTTGAAACAAAATAAAATAAAATTTATTTATATACATTATTAATGTAATTTTTTGTTATTGTGTCACTCAATATTTATGATTAAAATATTATAATGAATTTTGAATGAATACATTGGTGCATATTATATTTTTCAGTATATTTTAGTATTACATTTTTTGTCACCAAAATATAGTCATAAGTAGTAATTTACCATTAAAAATATGAAAACATAGTCAATATGAATCACATTTTGTAGAGAATGCGAGTTTAAAAATTTTGATATATTTAGTTTGTATAAATGATTATTAGTTTTTCAAATATTAAGATTTTAATATGTATACGGTTTAATTATTTATATTTGACATATTATAATTTAAAAAAAAGATGGGTCCTATTTTATGGTTCTTAAAAAGTTTACCAGAACAACCCAAAATTAGATTTCTTAACTCTCTCTCTCTACTATCTCATATTCTTTTTATTTTTTTGTTATGAATTGATAAGAGTCCTTGGTAATCACGCTCTTATATTTTTAAAAAAGAGTATTTAATAAAAACTGAGTCATCAAAAAGATATAAAATAATAAATTACATTGGTGAAATAGACTATGCCTAATCAACTTTCGAGTCTTTTATTTAATGTTATGTTATTATTTTTTAGAAAGTTACGTTTGTTTCTTTATTTGTGATTGTATAGTAATCAGCTGCCAACTAGGAGTTTGTAGCCATAGCCGGTTTTGATAATCACAATTATAAATAGCGGAAGAAACATGCAGATATCCGGACACCATTCCTCGACATGAGAGAATGCCAATCCAAGAACCAGAAAAGAGGATGCTTTGGTTCATTTGTGGATTCCGGTTTTTAAAATAGCGTTTTACTATATTTTAATGCTCGTTCCACAATTTCTCCTCTACCGTATTCAAATGCTACATCCAAACGCTAATCTAACAGGTTCCATCAATTTTAGTGTTGTCTCGTCTACTTTATTCTGACAGCTGTTTTGACAGCTGACCACAAACGGATAAAAAAGTTAGGAAATATAAGAATCAGATTAAGTCTTTCAGAGAAACAGTGGAAGATTGTGACCTCATCAATGTAAGATTTTATGAAAACTTTGCTACTTTTACTAACGGTCAATTGGACAACAATAACTCCATAAATGGATTCGATAAAGCTTTTTGTTCTTATGAAGGCATGTATACTTTTCCCAATATTTTAATGGTGCATCTACAAAGGGAAAGATTAGACCATTGTCCTCTTATAATTAGATTCTTTGGCCATGATAAAAAACCTACAGCGGGAATCTTTGGATTTGAAAATATATGGCTTTTGGATAAGAAATGTCTTGATATTGTTACTGAAGTGTGGGGCTTGGATAACTTGGATCTCAAAAAAAAGTCAAAATGTGTGCTACTAACTTAGCCAGTGGAGAGGTTGGTCCTTGAATAAAATCAAATAGAAAATTAAAATTGAAAATGGATTAGTTGGCTGGGTTGAATTTGGCAATTCCCTCTATTGGCAGTGAGTCCAATAGGAAAAGAATCAACATGGAGATAGAGCGTCTTTTGTTGGAAAAAGAAGTTGGTTGCAAGCAACATTTTAGAGAGAAGTGGGTTAACAATTGTAGCAAAAACACTAAATACTTAAATTTCAAGGCTTCTGAATCAAATTTTTGGCCTTATTAACCTTTTTAATGAAATGTGCTATAAGGTGAATGAGTTGGAGGTAATTTCAATAAATCATTTCGAGAAGTTGAAAAGGGGGGGGGGGGGGTAATCCTTCCATTGACCTCATCTTCATCCAGGCAGTCTCGAGTAGACTTAAATTTGATTAGTGTATTAAGCTTAATATCCCTTACTCTTCATCTAAAATTTTTCTAGCAGTTAAGCAATTGGGATCATATAAGACCCAAGCCCATATGGCTTTAATGGAAAAATTTCAAGTCCTTCTGGCATGTGGTGGGTAACTAGGTGATTCATACAATTGTTATCCATGTGCTCCAAGTGTAACACCCCAACCGCTAATCCTTTCATTATCCTATAATCATCTCCATAATTACTCTACACGCAGCGGATTCCTACATACTCCGGGCAGGTGATACAACACTGCTAGCCATCCAACGGCTAACAAGGCTTATGCTACTTACTGTCACGGTCTGATGAATAGAATATACCGAGCAATATAAATACTTCCGTTACATTCCTAACGCTTACTTGCATCCTTGGATTACCGAGTATTCAAATTCATATCAAACTACATCCCATCCTTACAATCCTACAAAAGCTATGAGTTTATACCACTACTCATTCTACCAAGTTCACAATTTCAAATATCCAAAAGGGTGCACCACATGGTACACCGGCTACTCAAAAAGGCATAAGCCGTGTACAACTCGGTACACCATTTCCAACCTACTAACTACTCAAAAAGCATTCATCTTGGTCTTAACTCGACCATCAATCTTCACGGGTACCTGGAAGAATAAAAATAGCCCCCCAAGGGGCTCAGTAAAAGCTGCATATGAAATTCGCATACCCCACGTGCTAACGGGGGTACGCCGACTACTTGGTCGCATACATATTTTATTTACACATACATTCATGCTTTAATGAACATTAATACACTCACACCATAGAGCATACATACATACAATCCGATACATACAAGAGAGACAATAACAAGTCAACCGTTCACACTTACCGAAGCATTGAGATACACTTCTCAAATACATACACAATACTTTGTTAGTTACTTACGCATCTGGGTTAATCGGATGTACTTTACTCTTTTACTCGAGATCCTTGACTTACACAAGTCATGATCTTTACGTGGCCAATCACTTTTCTTACTTATTTACTCAAGTCAAGTCGGTATGACCTCTGGGCAGGGACTACAATATCCCACCACCAGCCTTTAAGGTGGCTCACTAATCCAGGTTGCTACCCATTTAAGGGGTTTGGACCATGGAAAAGATTAAGGCCAGGAATCGGATCCAACCTCTTGTGTCTCCTCATCCTCACGCGTGGACGAAACTATATCAGACTTCTTACTTATTCCAATTTACCAGTTTCTCAAAGTTAGAAATGTTAGGTAGTTAGGAAGTTAGTGAGAAGTCCTTCTTTCCTTTCTACTTGGTTAGTACACTTCAAATCAAGGCAACAAACACTTCATTCACATTCATACATTTCATGAATTATACAAACTATAGGTTCAAAAACAATCTAACAAGGAACAATACATTACAAGCACGAGAAAGTGCAATAAACCCGATTCGTGCATTTTATCTTATTTAGGTGATCACATACACACAAATCAGGTAACCACGGTAGCATACGGGGCATGAGAAAATCATACCGTTCACCGTCGTACTTGGACTCCGATTTTCCTTCGAGATTCATTATTCGAGTCCTATAACATATACAGAATTGTACGGTCAATTATCTATTATTAACCTACACTGTTCCTTCATTAATATTCCCAGTTTACCATTGCTAGTTCTTACTACTCATACTTGATCATGAAAATCATTTTCTTCTCATTATTCCTTTAGCTTGTTTTCTTACTTATGTGCACATTTTCTTACCATCATTACTCCATCAATGACATGCTACTACAGCCCTGTTTATATATATATGGTTACTATTATTTTTTTTGTTTGACTTGACTGACCTTACCCAGGGTCGATCCCATGGT
Source organism: Limonium bicolor (assembly GCA_023374045.1). Classification (NCBI taxonomy): domain Eukaryota; kingdom Viridiplantae; phylum Streptophyta; class Magnoliopsida; order Caryophyllales; family Plumbaginaceae; genus Limonium; species Limonium bicolor. The sequence goes on from CM041776.1 coordinate 68,266,598, forward strand.
CAGTCGAAGTCAGTAGGTTACGGTTCTGGAAAATTCAACTTCCACCTCGGTCCTAAGGTCGGTCGAAGTCAGAAGACTTCAGTTCTGAAAATTTAGACCCGACCGACCTTGCAGGGTAGGTCCCAAGGTCGGTCGAAGTCAGTAGACTTCTGCCTTCACAAATTACGACTCGACCGACCTTGCCAAGTTCGGTCCCAAGGTCGGTCGAAGTCAGTAGACTTCTACCTTCACAAATTACGACTCGACCGACCTTCCCAAGGTCGGTCCTAAGGTCGGTCGGAGCCAGTATACTCATTTTAAATTTTGTTTCAGCTCCATTCTTTCACCCATTTCTTCTCTAATTTTTTCCAAAGTATTACTAACATATTTAACACCAATTTTAGAACTTCAACCTCCATAAACCATATACTAACACAATTACTCATTCCCATGTTAATTTACACAATTCTCTCACTTTCATTTCAGCACTTGCACTAGTTTTCTAGTTTCTTCTATGCTACAGATTTTAACTCTCATTCTTGCCATTCAATGTTCTCTCAACTAATGCCATTACTAGAGTTCAACTTGCATCATCTCATCCCACACTTTATTCCATTATCTAACTATCCCAAGTTAGTTTCCAAGGTAGTTAATTACTCACATTAAACACTAAGACACCCTAGTTATTTCCTAGGTTATTTCTTTTCCTTAAACACTTAAGTCTTCTAATTTCTAGACAAAATTTGACAGAGGTTCCCCTAAAAGTTTAACATTGCCCACACCCAATTTCAGTTCACACACTCATCCCCAATGTCCACAACAATTTTTAAACATTAACAATATTTAATTTCCTGCACAACATCATCTATTTCTCAAGGTTTTTTCAAGCTTTTAATCATCATTCAAAAGCTCCAAAACAATTTAGTTCTCATCCTCATTATACCACAACATAACCCATTCTCAAAACACTATAAATTCCTCATTTAAAGCATTCAAAAATATGTTACAATAAAGCATACAAAACTAGCTCAAGGTAAGAGCATTTATCTTGTATTTATAGTTTTCCTTTCCCTCTTCCTTTCTCCTTCTTCTTTCCTTCTTCTTGTTCTTGACTCACAAACCGGTTATGGGGGAGTTTAAAACTCTAATGCTACAGCCCATACCAAGGAACACTAATGAGCGTTTATGGAAATCCTAAACTTCTAAAATCCGCCCTAGAATACAAGAAGGGTTTAGAGCTTTAAGGAGTGTTACCTTGGAACTCCTAGGTGGAGTTTTTGAGCATTAAAATAACAAGCTCCAGCACCTCTTTTGGGGACTAAAAATTGGCTGGAACAAGGAATAACAAGAGGGCTCAAATGGTGGAAATTTTCAGTAGCAAGAAGAGCTAGAAAAGACGGGTTTTTCGAACTTCTTTTTACCTTTGAATAGCAAGGGAAGAATGTAGATCACCATGAACAGCTTTGTTATTCAAATGCAGCTTCTTCCATGGAGGTCAAGTTCTTGGTTTCCAGATTTTAAAAGGTGTAAACTGATCTCCTAAGCAAGGGGAGTTCAATGGTACAATGTTTGTGGGATTTGGACAAGATTTGAGTATTCAAAAGTGAGGAAGAAGAGAGTGCTGGGTGAAGGTCTTCTAAATCGCCATGGGAGGCTGGGAGAAGAAGAGAAATTCAGAAAGGAAGGAGGGAGTACGTGAGAGAATGAGTGAAATGGGGAGGAGAGAGAGTAAGTCTTACTTTTCTACTTTTACACTTATTTATTTATCTTTTAGTGTATAAGGAAGGAACTGAAAAGATTGAGCAGACTGGAGGAAGAAGAATCCGCTCACAAGAACAAGAAAGGGAAGACAAGACTCGGGAAGAAAGAACCAACGTGGAAGGCTTCTCTTATTCGACAGAGTAAAAGCGTACGAAAGTGTAGTTTACAAGGAGATAATAGGCTGCTATAAATACTAATTAAAAGAGCCGTTAAGCCCTAGGATATTTAAGACATAAATATAAAACAAGTTACAGCAGCATACTACTCTAACATGCCCCCTCAAAACAGACATTTCATGTGTGTTTTGAAACTGTATTGCCTGAACTCTGCTCAGTCACACCCAGTTGTTGTAGAAGCACTGGATATCTCCTTCCTGGTAAGACCTTGGTTAGCAGGTCAGCAAGTTGTGAGTTTGCGGGAACAAACTGGATGCTGATCAATCCCTCTTGCAGCTGCTGTCGAACATAGTGAATGTCTAGTTCGATATGCTTGGTCCTTTCGTGCAGTATGGGATTTCTAGCAATGTAAACTGCTGACTGGCTGTCTGATTTTACCGGTACAGGTCTGATCCCTTCAATACCAAGTTCTGATAACAACCTAGTCAACCAGGCTATCTCTGCCGTCACTTGTCTCATCGACCGGTATTCTGATTCAGCTGAAGACAAGGCCACGGTTGTCTGCTTCTTGGACTTCCATGAGAGAGGACTCCCACCGAATTGAATAAAGTACCCACTGACTGATCTCCTTGTATTAGGACAGCTTGCCCAGTCTGCATCACAAAATGCAGTGAGATCAAAAGTGGCTTCTTATTAAATAACAGACCATAACTTAAAGTACCAGAAATATAACTCAAAGTATGTAGAGCAGCATCATAGTGTATGTCAGTTGGTTTTTCAAGAAACTGATAAGAACTTGTATTGAAAAACAGAGATCGGGTCGACTATGTGACAGAAAGCTGAGTTTACCCACCAATCTTCTATAAACAGAGGGATCCTGAAGCGGTTCCCCCTGGTTCTTATACAACTTTCTGTTTAATTCAAGAGGACCAGCTGCTGTCTTACTATCTTGACATCCAAACTCAACTATCAATTCCCTTGCATAATTACTTTGTGTAAGGACTATACCTTGAGCAGTATACAGAAATTGCATTCCAAGGAAACATGATATGCTGCCTAAATCTTTAATTTGAAATTCACTATTTAGCTTCTTTTTAACTTCCTTAATCAATTCAGAATTGTCCCCAGTCAAGAGAATATCATCTACGTACACAACCAAATAGCAGACCTTACCATCAGAATTATTGGTGAAGAGAGAATAGTCATTAATAGATTGAGCAAAACCAAGTTTTTTAAGGAAAACACTCAGCCTCTGGTGCCACTGCCTTGAGGCTTGTTTCAGCCCGTACAAAGATTTCTTAAGAAGACAAACTTTATTGGTGTTACTCACTTCATACCCCTCAGGCAGTTCCATAAACACTTCTTCCTCAAGTTCCCCATGCAAAAATGCGTTGTTAACATCTAGCTGACTAACTATCCAACCTTTCTTGACAGCAATAATGACTAAGGCTTTAACTGTGGTGAATTTAACCCTGGTGAAAACGTCTCCTGATAATCTATTCCGTATTTTTGGGTAAATCCCTTTGCCACTAGCCTCGCCTTGCATCTCTCCAAGGTACCATCTGCCCTATATTTATACTTAAACACCCATTTGCACTTTACGGGCCTCTTGCCCTTTGGAAGGTCAACTAAAACCCAAGTTTTATTTTTATCTAAAGCCTTAAATTCTTCCTTCATGGCATCTCTCCATCTGGCTTCCTTCACTGCTTGCTCAAAACAACTAGGTTCTATCTCCTTAACATGAGTGTTTTCAGTTTTACCAGTAAAGAGACAAACAGAATCTAAAGGGCAGAGAGAGCAAAGAAGACTATCACTATCATCTGTGGACACGAAATTTGAATCATTCAAACTGCAAGACTCAGAAGCAAGGTTTACACTAGCAGCAGCAACACTGATTCTATCAGACAGTATACTTGCAAAGGAATCAGAGGTAAGGTCAAGTGTAAACTTCCCTGTCGAGTTGCTAGAAGCTTGCCCTACTTCAAAATCCTTAAGATACGCTGGTGGGTGTCTTTGTCTCAGTGACCGCCTTAGGTGAATTTCCTCTGTTGGTTGTTGTTCTTCATGCAAGATATCGTCTATCTGTGTTTCCTGCACTTCCTCTTGATTCCTGTCAGTGTTGATATTGGTTCTGTCATTCTGTACATGAGGCAATATGCCTTGTTCCTGAAAATCTTCTTCATAAACCTTAGGAAAAACTGTTAGTTCATTATTATTCATGTACTCAGAAGGAAGCTGTAAGGAGGTATCCTTATTCAGGTTTTCTTCAATTCTTTCAGCAGAATGCTTAAAAGGGAAGATGTTTTCGTGAAATACAACATCCCTGTTGTATATCACCCTTTTATTATCCATGTCATATATCTTATATCCTTTCTTGCTGTGAGAATAACCAATAAATATACCTTTCACACATCTTGATGAAAATTTATCATGCTGGTTGTGATTTATCTTGGCAAAACACAAACATCCGAAGCATTTAAGATATGTATAGTCAGGTTTATCTCCAAACATTATCTCAAAAGGAGTCTTTCCTCCCAGAGATGAAAGAGGCATTCTATTTATCAAATATGTTGCTGTTAAAACACTATCTGTCCAAAAATTTCTGGGCAAACCAGAATGAAACATCAGGGCTCTGGCCGTTTCAATAATATGCCTATGCTTGCGTTCAACAACCCCATTCTGTTGGGGAGTGTGAGCGCAAGAGGTTTGGTGTTTTATTCCCTTTCTTTTCAGGTATTCAGTCCCTATCTTAGAACTACCAAGCTCATAGGCATTGTCGGTTCTAATACACTTAACCTTTTTGTTGAATTGCCTCTCTGTCATTTCAAGAAACTCAACAATAATCTGAAAAGATTGAGATTTATTTTCGCACAAATGAACCCAAGTAGCCCTACTTTTGTCGTCTACAATGGTGAGGAAATATTGGAAACCATCATAAGATTTCTGTGAATAAGGCCCCCATAGGTCCACATGAATCAACTCAAAAATCTCATCAGCTCTTTTATTACTGTTGTTAAAAGGCAATCTATGGCCCTTGGCCCTATGACAATGTTCACATACAAGGTGCTTTGCCCCCTGCCCCTTCATGAGATCTAGACCTAACATTTTTCCTTTGGGCAAGTGCCCCAATCTAAAATGCCACAGAGAAAGAAAATCATCAGATTCAAAGCTTGGACTCAAGTTGCTCCCTGTGTTTGCAAAAGACACAATACCATCTGTACAGTTTCTAGAAACCTTTCTATCACAGAAAACATCAAGCAGATACAGCCCTTTGTGCAGATATCCGATTTGTACTTCATTCTTCAAATCAAAAGCCTGATATATACAACGTGCAGAGTCAAAATAAACCTTGCCAACTAGATCATTAGTTAATTTACTAATAGCGATAAGGTTAAATTTAAACAGGCACAAACAGAACATGATTCAGTACGATCAAGGGATTTATTCTAACAGTCCCGACAATCCTAACATACTGGGGATGTCCATCGGGCATGCCAATTCTATGTGCTTGGTCAAGAATATGGTAATGGCTAAATAATGATAAATCACAGCACATGTGATCCGATGCACCAGAGTCAAGGATCCAAGTAGTTTCATCCAACTTCCTAGATTGACATGCACTTGAATTTAAGGATAAGTGTTTATCAGTGCAAAGAAGAGGGCAAGAAATTGTACCGACAAACCCACAGTTGGGTTCTTCCTCCTTTTGAACGGGTGTATCTTTCACTGTGCCCTGTGATCTGCTAATGTAGGCAAGAAGTTGGCTGACTTGGTCCTTGGTGAGGGTGCCGCCAAAGGGGTCTTGCACTGCTTCTTCTTGATTTGCCTCACCGGTACAGTTATTTGCCGCAGACTTCCTCCCTTATTGCTTCTCCAGCCTTGTGGGTAGCGTGCTTCTGATAGCACTTATCCTCTTCATGCCCAATCTTCCCACAGTGGGTGCAGCTGACTGGATTCCGCCTTCCAGATGTTGACCCCAAATTTCTAGGGTTTTGTCGTCGTCTTTGGTCAGCGGCGAAGGACATCGATGCACCGTCATTCGAAGTGGTGGGATTTACGGATCCGGCTATGTTCTTCTGTCGCTCCTCTTGAATTAACAGAGAAAATACTTTCTCCACATCAGGCAAGGGTGAGATCATCAAGATATTGCCTCTTGCGACGGCATACCTTTCGTTGAGGCCCATGAGAAATTTAATAACTCGCCTTTGTCTGATGTAGTTCTTGAAAGATTTGGATTCTCCGCAGTCGCATGAAGGAATGCTCTCTGTTGAATCTATTTCATCCCAGAGGCCTTTGATTCGATTGTAATAATCTTGGATGGTGCTTCCTCCCTGCGAAATGGCGCTGAGCTGTTGCTCCAGCTCGTAGACTTTGGTTGTGTCGCTGTGCCCGTACCGACGACAAAGATCGCTCCACATTTGGGCTGCTGTGGTGCAGAAAATGACGCTTTCTGCGATGGATTTCTCTAGGCTGCTCAAGATCCATGACATGACCATCTTGTTGCAACGGTTCCATGCTTGGATTTTGGATGCCGGACCAGAGGGGCGTGGGAAGGTGCCGTCAAGGAAACCCGCCTTTTTCTTAGCCCCAATCGCTATGTCCACTTGTTGACGCCAGGTCGGAAAACCTAAACCGCCAAACTTCCAGGCGACAGCAACCCCAGGTTGATCTGCGTTGCTCAAATAGAGAGGGTCGTTGTTATTTCCGCCTCCAGTTTCTACTTCGGCCTTTCCGTCATCGTTCTTCACCTCATCATCCCCCTTGCCGCCTGTCTCATTTCCTTTCTCCTTTCCTTCGTCGTCCGCAGACATCTTAACAACGAAACGGAATCACCCGCTCTGATACCATGAAAAGATTGAGCAGACTGGAGGAAGAAGAATCCGCTCACAAGAACAAGAAAGGGAAGACAAGACTCGGGAAGAAAGAACCAACGTGGAAGGCTTCTCTTATTCGACAGAGTAAAAGCGTACGAAAGTGTAGTTTACAAGGAGATAATAGGCTGCTATAAATACTAATTAAAAGAGCCGTTAAGCCCTAGGATATTTAAGACATAAATATAAAACAAGTTACAGCAGCATACTACTCTAACAGGAACTAAGAGAGTGAGAGGGTGGAAAAATTGGCACCCACACGCACAAGGGGGAAATCTGATTTTTAATTTGCAAAGGGGGAAGTTATTTTGGTTTTATTTCAACTAACACCCCACAAGTTCTAGTTTTTACACTATTCACTAACCGGAACCCGTTTTCTAGAATTTTCTCGTTTAATTAATTTTAATGGTCCTAGACCTTCACTAATGTCTAATTATAGACATTTGATTGACTAAAATTATTATGGGTCTATTTAACTCGCTTAAAGTCGTGTTTTCCCGGTTTCCTCGAAAAACGCGCTTTAAGGTTCATTTGTATTTTAAATCCATTTTAAGGATCCGTTTTCTTCGGGAATTGTTCCCTCATGTTTATTTAGGCATAATTAAGCTTCTAAAAACTTCAATTTCCTAATTGATTACTATTTTTAAATTTCGGGGTATTTCAATCTACCCCCTTAAGGAACTTTGCCCTCAAAGTTGCTCAAGGTTAATGGGTTACTATATCTACATATTTGCAACTCAATTACCACAATTCACGCATTACTACTACCTTACAAGGTGTTCGCAATTCATACACTGCAAGCACTACACAATTCAAGCACAATTCACGATTATCATGCACACCATTCCACAATACAATTCACACTACTAATTGTGTCATATACGTACAACACATGTACATTACACATTGTACAAACATACCAACATGTAATTAGCACTACATTATGCCAACCAAGTGTACTACAATACATACATACTATGCAATGCTATCCCGAAGCAATGCAAAAACAAAATGGCTCTACCCCCCTTAAAAAGGGGTACGCCCCGTACCCTCTAAGCACTAGAAAATCTAGTCTACAAATAACTGCGGGTACTTCGCCTTCATGGTGTCCTCTAATTCCCAAGTTGCTTCCTCGACATCGTGGTTAGACCACAAGACCTTCACCACTCGTACAGATTTTTGGCGAGTGTCTCTAGTCTTCGTATCAAGGATTCTCAGTGGAGTCTCGACGTATCTCATCGTCGGCTCTAGGGATAGGTGTTCAGGTTCTAATACATGAGAAGGATCGGCTATGTATTTCTTGAGTTGTGATACATGAAAGACATCATGAACACGCCCCAATTCTTCAGGTAATGCTAGTCGGTAAGCCACCGCTCCAATCCTCTCAGTAATCATGTACGGCCCTACAAACTTTGGGCTCAGCTTGCCCTTCTGGCCAAATCGGAATACGCCCTTCATAGGTGAAACGCGCAAGAACACTTGGTCACCCACGGCGAACTCAAGGTCGCGTCGTCGCACATCCGCATAAGATTTCTGTCTATCTTGGGCTGCTTTCATGTTCACTCGGATTTACTGAACTTCAGCTTGTACTTGTTCAGGATACTCTGGTCCAATTATGACCACTTCGCTCGACTCATCCCATCATAACTGGGTACGGCAGGGTCTACCATACAAAGCTTGGAATGACGGCATCTTGATAGATGTGTGATAGCTATTGTTATAAGAGAACTCGATCAGATGAAGCTTATCAATCCAGCTCCCCTGGAAGTCTAAGACACATGCTCTAAGCATGTCCTCGAGTGTCTGTATGGTCCTTTCTATCTGACCGTCGGTCTGTGGATGGAAGGCGGTGCTAAGCTTCAACTCAGTACCCAGCGCTTCCCGTGTCGCTCTCCAGTATATCAAAAGAAATCTGGTATCACGGTCAGATACAATAGTCTTCTGGACTCCGTGGTGTCGAATGATCTCCTTGTCGAATAGCTCCGTGAGCTTCGCCACCTTCTAGGTGTCCCTCATCGGAATGAAGCGGGCAACCTTGGTGAGGCGATCGACTACTACCCAGATCATGTGAGTCCTCCCTTGGCAGGTGGGAGTCCTACAACAAAATCCATAAAGATATCATGGAATTTCCACTCCGGAATTGGCATAGATTGCACCATTCCGCCCGGTCTTCAGTGCTCAAATTTCACCTTCTGGCACGTGAAACACCTCAGAACATACTCAGTCACATCGGATTTCATTCCTGACCACCAGAAGTACCTCTTCATGTCTTTGTACATCTTAGAGGCTCCCGGATGGACAGATAATGTAGAACAATGTGATTCTCATAGAATGCAATCCCTTAGTTCAGCATTGCTTTGGGGAACGTATAATCCGCCATTCAGCCGGATCAGACCATCTTCATGCAGTTTGAAGTCGTACTTTCGGTTCTCAAGTGTACCCTCTGTGATTTTCTGTCTGATCTCTGTCATATAAGGGTCGCTCAACTGAGCGTCTCACACCTCATCAACCAAGCTAGAAGAAGCGAGTAGCGAATAGAGTGAGTGTGCTCGACGGCTTAGGGTGTCGGCTACAACGTTTGCCTTCCCTTCTTTATACTAAAGGTCGATGTCATAATCAGAAAGGAATTCCATCCACTTTCTCTGTCTTAGATTCAATTCTTTTTGTGTGAAGACGTACTACAGACTCTTATATCAGAATAGATGGTGATGCTTACCCCGTATAGATAATGTCGCCATATCTTCAATGCGAAGACAATGGTTCCAAGCTCTAAATCATGAGTCGGTAATTCCTCATGTTTCTTCAGCTGGCGGGAGGCGTAAGCTACTACCTTGCCATGCTGCATGAGTACCCATCCCATGCGCTTACTAGACGCATTACAATAGACCTCGAATCCCTCTGTGCCGTCTAGGAGAGTGTGAACGGGCGCTGAGGTCAACGAGTCTTTCAAGCTCTGAAAGGATTTTTCACAGTCGTCAGTCCATACAAATGGTGCATCCTTCTTCATCAATGTCTTCATGGGCTTTGCGACTTTAGAAAAGTCCTTCACAAATCTCCGGTAATAACCGGCTAGACCAAGAAAGCTCCAGATGTCGTAACAGTCTTAGGTCTAGGCCATATTCGTACTGCTTCAATTTTAGCCGGATCTACTGAGATACCTGCTCTCGAGATGACGTGACAGAGGAAAGATACCTGATCTAGCCAAAACTCGCATTTGAAGAACTTCGCATACAGCTGGTTCTCACGCAGTGTCTCAAGTACTTTTCTCAAATGGTTTCATGCTCTTCTGCTGACTTCGAATACACAAGGATGTCATCGATGAAGACTACTACCGAAGTATCCAACTGATCACTGAATAGGCAGTTCATCAGATCCATGAACTTGGCTGGTGCATTCGACAAACCGAATGGCATCACCTTGAATTTGTAGTGGCCATATCTCGTACGGAATGCCGTTTTCTCAATATCTTGTTCTCGGATGGCAATTTGATGATACCCGGATCGGAGGTCAATCTTGGAAAAGACCGAAGCTCCCTTCAACTGATCGAACATGTCGTCGATGCATGTCAATGGATACTTGTTCTTTACAGTGACCGCATTCAATTCACGGTAGTTAACGCAGAGGCGGAGGCTACCACCCTTCTTTTTCACGAAGAGGACCGATGCTCCCCAGGGTGATACGCTTGGGCGTATAAACCCTTTGTCGAGTAGATCACGCAATTATTCTTTGAGTTCTGTCATTTCGGCAGGTTCCATATGGTATTGTGCCCTAGTAATGGGACCAGTACCAGGTACAAGATCAATCTCGAACTCTAATATTCTCGGGGGTGGCATACCAGGTAGTTCTTTTCAGGAACACATCAGGAAATTCGGATACAACTGGCACCTCGGTGTTGAATTTTGGATCTCTTTCTAGATCTTGCACATAGCATAAATACACATTGTGCCCCTTTCTAATCTCCCGGTACATAGCCATAGCGGAGATGAATGTAGTCGAAGGCTCTCTCGGCCTCTAGCGGTATGAAACAGTAACCCCAGATGGACTCTTGAGCAGTAGTGTATGCTCGGCGCAGGGGATTCGCCCCTTGTGCTGCTCCAACTAGTTCATCCCGACTATCAAGTCGAATCCCAACCCATTGAATTCGATGAAGGAGATGGGAAACTCTTCACCCCTGATTCGGAGAGTGGCAGCTCGATAATATTTGGTACATCTTACTCGCTCCTTCGACGGGAGTGTAACCAGGAAGTCTGGCAGCTCATCTGCATCTAGCCCCAACCTCTTCGCGAATGATGGCTGAACAAAGGTATGAGAGACGCCAGAGTTGAATAGTACGGAGGCATCAATGCCATTTACCAGGAAGGTTCCCGTTAGGATGGTGCCGCTCTTATCGGCTTGTGCTTTGGTGAGGATACTCAAGTTACCTTCGGTACCGAGTCCACAACCTAATGATTCATAAGTTTGTAAGTAACGATGGTAGGATGCAAGTGGAATTTAATAACCAACACTGCTTTTATTAATAACCAACCATCATACATACTGTGTCTCTAATACACGTTACTAATGCATTACCTGATATTACAAGGTTAGTACTTTCTGAAGGTAAGGTTCAGGCGTCCTGGTTTCATGTGTGTGATTATTACTGGTGGTGCCGTATTCAACTTGATCTTCTTGATCCCGTGATACAGCAACCTTGAGTTTCCACCTATGATTAAGACATCTCCTGATCTCAATACCAGTTTCTCCACGAGGTCCACACGCTTTTGCTCGCTATACAAAAATACCGCGTCATCACCAATGGACCAAGACACTACGGGCACTCCTCGTTCAAGAGATTCCGTTGTCTCGTCCTTATCTTGGTGTAACCCAAGTCGTCCTTCTTTCTCATAGAAGTTGACGATGCACAGGTCTGCTTCAAGTGCAGGGATTGGATCATCTTCATATTGTTGTGCAATTTCTACAGCTTGTGTAACAAGTGTCTGAAATTCAGTGGGTATTGTTGGTGGTGTCGCTCCATCTTGCGTTTGCGTCTTTTGGTATGTCTTGGTATAAGGATTCCAGTCCTTTCCCAAGCACATCATCTTCAGCTTCATCTTCGCTCCACCGGGGAATTTGATAAGTGTAAAATATATCTATTCTTAGGACTTTAATTCTTCCTATTTTTATAACAATGCATGTCATATTTACACTTATCATATGATTTTCCTAGATTTATATTTTTGATATGAATTGATATATTTTTATGTGTTAAATGTAGGAAAAAGCTATATAAATGGATAGATAATCTCATGAGCTTTCCAACGCAGCAAACGGCGAGTAAAACGGACTTATAACGAAGAATCTGGAGCCGGTTGAAGATTGTAGTACATTATGTATATATACAATGTCGCATAGCAACAGAGGCACGTCCGCTTGGCGGACAAGAGCGCGTCCGCCTCATAAGTACGGACAAGGTAAGACAACCGCCTCGCGGACTAGACAGCAGCGACCGCCTGTTATCACGCGGACATCACAGAGGAGTCCGCCTGGTTTGGTCGCGGACAAGGAACAGGCGTCCGCCTGGTTTGGTCGCGGACAGCACACAGATGACCGCCTCGCGGACAAAACAGAATTACGAACAGGGTTTTCTTCTTCCTTCTTCACGGCGCCGCGTTCCAATTGCTCTTCATTAATTGCAGACGGCGCCCACCTTAATTCACTGACGCGTGACGATGGCTCTGTCTGCAATCAATTGCTGCTGCCTACGATCTGCTCACCAACTCCACCGCCATTTAATCACACCGCCTGCTCCGTTGTCTGCTTCTTCTTCACTTTTCCTATAAATAAACTACGCTCCCTTGTTATTAAATCATCCCTTCTTTAAATCCAAAGCTCATCAGTTCACTACGTTCGCTCACCAGTCCATCACCTCGTTCACGCTCCATCACCTAGTTCACGAACAACTCACCTCACTCGCTCACCACGTACAAACCACATCCATTTCTTTTCTCCCCGTTTTCTCCATTTTTTATTTGTCTTTCCACCACATCACATCTCTACCATTTATTATTATTATTATTAGTACGACGTGGATACAGAGGCGGAGCTAGGATTCAGAGTCGACTTGCTAGCTGGAGTTTTCTCTACCCTTTCTCTTATTTTGTTTAAGCGTTGTTTATATTTAGTTATGTTTAATTAATAAACTTAAGCCTCCCAGGTTTGGGATGCGAGCCTATTTATATAATTATGTTATGTTAAGCTTTCCACTATGATTTTATCTAAAGTAGTAGTTTAATTCCAATTCTTCATCTGCTTTAATTCTCTGATCAATTATTAAAGCAACATTTGTAGTTTTCTAATCAACACGCGAGAGCTGAGATAGATAACAAGACATAGGAATTAAACCTGATTAACAGCTAGAAGCCTGATCCGGCCTATAGGTTAATTAGTCCTCAATAGAAGCTGTTCTTATGCGATCGGTTGTGTCCGGATTAGAGCATTAGTCTGCTGCTAGTTCTAGCAACTGGTTAGGGTTCGTTAGATTTAGTCGTCAACGAATTATTTATAGTTTCTAAGTTTATTACTTAAGTGGTAAAGTTAATATTAATATAATTAATAAAATAGGTGAGCAGAACAACCCGGGATGCTTTCTCAAAAACAAAAAGATTTATATTCCTATTTTTATTATCTTGTTCTATTTTAATTGTTTTTATTATTATTTGTTTAAGTTAATTTGTAATTATTTCTTCTCCTAAAAAAATTGATAAATCTATTTACTAGAAGTCTCAGTAAATTTAATTCATTGTCAGTTATCCACAGCGAGGTCCCCAGAGTACGACAACCCCATGAATCCACTATCCCGCAAAACGATTAGGTACACTGCCTAAGTGGTAGAAGTAGTCACATATTTTTCCATCAGAATTCGGGTATGTAAAATCCTCTTGGACCCGCTCCTAGTTCGTTGCATCGTTAGATGATGGCAATTTGTGTTTCGGGTGTCAGGTATCCTTTCAATAAGATCATACCTGGTCGGATGATTGACACTTCTCGTTGGTGAAGTGGTGAGTGGTGATGTCGGCTTCTTCATGATTGGGGTTTGAAGGTATTGGGTAGCAAATATTAAGTCTCCCTAAGGTTGTAAATTCCATCTAATGTGAGTTATAGTCTCAACTAGTTCATTTCATGCTTAAATTCATACTTTAAGTGCTTATGCATTCATGCATTCACTCAAACAGGCAAGTAATACTTTAAACATGCTCTTCAAGTATTAAAGGTAATAGTTAATACCTAGGCCGCACTTAGTACCAGTCCCATCACGATCAATAATATGCAAGGCCAGTTGCCTCTACGGTGTTATAGTCTCAACTAGTTCATTTCATGCTTAAATTCATACTTTAAGTGCTTACGCATTCATGCATTCACTCAAACAGGCAAGTAATACTTTAAACATGCTCTTCAAGTATTAAAGGTAATAGTTAATACCTAGGCCGCACTTAGTACCAGTCCCATCACGATCAATAATATGCAAGGCCGGTTGCCTCTACGGTGTGCCCTTCTGAGCACCTCGGGACCCCTGTCCCTGCGAGGTCTGTTGGGCCTCAGCATTGCCAGATGCAACCTCCTTGCTTCTCGCTGTTTGTAGCCCTGATAGTTGCCCTTTGGCTTGAGTTGTTAAGGCACACATTCGCACGGTGCCCTGGTTTCTGCCAGTTATAGCATCGGATCTCTCTTCCTTAGCAATCGGTGCCGGGGTGATCCTTGTTGCAATGCCGCCAGACATAGTTTTGGCCATCACTTTGGTTCTTGCCATAGCCAGAACCAGAACCTGTAGCTTCAAAGTTAGCAAGGTTCGGCATATTTACACTAATTTACATGTATACTAATTCGGTTTCGGGTTCTTACCCTTGTAGGGCTGAGACCTCAGTGGCTTTGTTGCCACTGGTGCAGTGTAGGTGAGCTGCAACGGCTCACTGCCTTGCCCTTCTCAGCATGGGCACTGCTGTTTCCTGGGGTATTCTTCTGGTGCTGCTACATGAATTTCCCCTTCCTCTTCTTCCAGTTTTTACCTTGGTTCTGCTCCTCTGAGCTGGTGTTCTTATTGTTGTTTTGGCTTAAGCGCTTGCTCTTCATCCCTCAGCTGGCATGTGATCTCAAAGCGGGATGCAGCATGATAGCACTCTTGAAGTAAGGTAAACCGTGTGTACCCCATGCCATACCGAAGTCGATGGCTCAACCCGCCGTAGAAGCGGTCAACCAAGACCTGGCCCGTATACCCAAGGTTGGGTAGCAGTCTGAGGATGGAGGTGAATGTTCGATAGTATTCATCAACCGTCATCTTCTCCGTCATTTTGAGGGCATCGAGCTCAAGATGCTTCTTGGTCTTGACATGCTCGGGGTAGTACTTGGATCGGAGAAGGGCGGTGAAGGCTTCCCAGTCAAAGGTGGGGTCAGCAGTGTGCTCGGCCTTAACGAGCTTCCACCAATCCATAGCCACGTCCTTGAGGTAGTGCCCAGCTATCCTCACCCTCACTCTAGCAAGAGCCTCGAGGGTCTTGAAAGCCGTCTCCATCTCGGAGATGTAGGCCTCGAGTTTGGCTGGGTCGCTCTCGCCTCTAAAGCAGGGAGGTCGAAGGTCGGCGACGCTTTTTATCCTATACGTTTCTTGGGGTTGAGGCATGTCGGGCTGTTGTTGCTGGTTTTGTTGTACTTGTTGCTGGGCTGCAGTCATTAACTGGGGCAGCATCAGGGCCACAGTGGCGGCGACGATCTCGGTGAGCGTCTGCGCGTCGGGTCCCTCAGTAACCCTCCACGGCCTCCGCCACGACCGTGTCCTCTGCCTGACATCTGAACAATTAACGAGTATATTAGGGACTATGACCACGTGGTTTTGAGTTTAGCAATGGTATCGTCTGAAAGGATGTTAATTAACGGTCATTCCTAGTTAGGTTCCCACTTCTTCGTTGTAAAACGTTATGTAATCCTAATTCAGTAATTACTACGCTCGGTAATCTAATCATCAGAGCGCAACTGCGCTCTAATACCTCTTTTTGTAACACCCTAACCGCTAATCCTTTCATTATCCTCTAATCGTCTCCATAATTACTCTGCACGCAGTGGATTCCTACATACTCCGGGCGGGTGATACAACACCGCTAGCCATCCAACGGCTAACAAGGCTTATGCTACTTACCGTCACGGTCTGATGAATAGAATATACCGAGCAATACAATACTTCTGTTACATTCCCAACTCTTACTTACATCCTTGGATTACCGAGTATTCAAATTCATATCAAATTACATCCCATCCTTACAAGCCTACAAAAGCTATGAGTTTATACCACTACTCATTCTACCAAGTTCACAATTTCAAATATCCAAAAGGGTGTACCACATGGTACACTGGCTACTCAAAAAGGCATAAGCCATGTACAACTCGGTACACC
Source organism: Limonium bicolor (assembly GCA_023374045.1). Classification (NCBI taxonomy): domain Eukaryota; kingdom Viridiplantae; phylum Streptophyta; class Magnoliopsida; order Caryophyllales; family Plumbaginaceae; genus Limonium; species Limonium bicolor. The sequence continues at coordinate 68,282,746 of CM041776.1, forward strand.
ATTTCCAACCTACTAACTACTCAAAAAGCATTTATCTTGGTCTTAACTTGATCATCAATCTTCACGGGTACCTGGAAGAATAAAAACAGTGCCCCAAGGGGCTCAGCAAAAGCTGCATATGAAATTCGCATACCCCGCGTGCTAACGGGGGTACGCCGACTACTTGGTCGCATACATGGAGTTCATTTTATTTACACATACATACATGCTTTAATGAACATTTATACACTCACACCATAGAGCATACATACATACAATCCGATACATATAAGGGAGACAATAACAAGTCAACCGTTCACACTTACCGAAGCATTGAGATACACTTCTCAGATACATACACAATACTTTGTTAGTTACTTACGCATCCGGGTTAATCGGATGTACTTTACTATTTTACTCGAGATCCTTGACTTACACTAGTCATGATCTTTACTTGGTCAATCACTTTTCTTACTTATTTACTCAAGTCAAGTTGGTATGACCTCCGGGCAGGGACTACGATATCCCACCACGGGCTTTAGGGTGGCTCACTAATCCAGGTTGCTACCCATTTAAGGGGTTTAGACCATGGAAAATATTAAGACCAGGAATCGGATCCAACCTCTTGTGTCTCCTCATCCTCACGTGTGGCCGAAACTATATCGGACTTCTTACTTATTCCAATTTACCAGTTTCTCAAAGTTAGAAATGTTAGGTAGTTAGGAAGTTAGTGAGAAGTCCTTCTTTCCTTTCTACTTGGTTAGTACACTTCACATCAAGGCAACAAACACTTCATTCACATTCATACATTTCATGAATTATACAAACTATAGGTTCAAAGACAATCCAACAAGGAACAATACATTACAAGCACGAGAAAGTGCAATAAACCTGATTCGTGCATTTTATCTTATTTAGGTGATCACATAAACACACAAATCAGGTAACCACGGTAGCATACGGGGCATGAGAAAATCATACCGTTCACTGTCGTACTTGGACTCCAATTTTCCTTTGAGGTTCACTATTTGAGTCCTATATGAAACCCGCAAGCGCTCCTGATGTGTCCCCGATGTGTCGTGGACGTATCGTGGACTCTAATAAAACTTGATAGTTTAGGAAGAGACGAGAGATAACTTTAAACTAGAAAACACATTTCGATTGAGAATTTATACACACGAAATTCACTCAACCTCCCTTGCCCCACACTCGGACTCCCAGGACAGTTTCGGCTTTACCTCTAAAGTCATCAACCCTCTCCTTACTATCGGCCTACGTTCATTGACCGTTCCACGACCTGTCGTCCTATCAAATACCCAATGTATTGATACTCAAACCTAGTCCTCTCTAGCTCACAAACTCTCTAGCACTTACACACACTCCTAAGTCTGATCCACACTTGCCCAGATTATCTCTATCTTTTCTCTCATACAGGGCTTATCTTACAAGGAACATTAATGCACGTATATATACAAGTTAGTTGAGATGTCAACTAACAACCTATGAGTTTGTAGACTCTAAGAGTAGAGTACTCATTCTTCTACGAATATGATAGCTGCACCCTACAGCAGATTTTCTTCCAACTTGATCTGGAGCCAACAACACACGCACTGCCTTGTGAATGGGCAAGTTGGCGGCGCGTCTCCTAAGTGGACGGTCACCACTTGCACACTTCAACTTGTCTGACCTTGTCTGGCTCATAAATGCTATCTTCTGAATTTATTACGGCTATATAATAATGTTCATTAATAGCCTTTGTTTATCTTGTTATCTTGTACATTAATGAGATACACCTTTTGTCGTAAGTTTGTCATGAGCAAGTTGCTTGTGTGGTTGTGAATCATCTGAGTGAGTTTGTCGATGATGCTAACTCCTTTTGGTCCTTGTTTAATGTCTGATGAAAAAGATATGTGATGGTGTGGTTCTTGACTGCTTGTGTCTTGCTAGAAGTTCTCCGGAGCTCTCGTCGACAGGTGCCCGACTGGAAGAGCACATGTCGTGGATTGAGCGCGCTTGCAACCTTGCGTGCTAAGCCACTCATGACTTAAGTGCGCTTGCAACCTTGCGTGCTAAGCCACTTATTCACCTATCTATCTGAAATCTTGAATCTTGACAAACGCATTAGATAGACAATACAAGGTTTGCTATCATCAAAACTAAAGGATCTTGTCTTAACACTATAACATATACAGAATTGTACGATCAATTATCTATTATTAACCTACACCGTTCCTTCATTAATATTCCCAGTTTAACATTGCTAGTTCTTACTAGTCATACTTGATCATGAAAATCATTTTCTTCTCATTATTCCATAAGCTTGTTTTCTTACTTATGTGCACATTTTCTTACCATCATTACTCCATCAATGGCATAGTACAACAGTCTTGTTTATATATATAGTTACTACTATTATTATTTTTTTGTTTGACTCGACCGACCTTACCCAAGGTGGGTCCCAAGGACGGTCGAAGTCAGTAGGTTATGGTTCTGGAAAATTCAACTTCGACCGACCTTCCCAAGGTCGGTCCTAAGGTCGGTCGAAGTCAGAAGACTTATGTTCTGAAAATTAAGACCCGACCGACCTTGTAGGGTAGGTCTCAAGGTCGGTCGAAGTTAGTAGACTTCTGCCTTCACAAATTACGACTCGACCGACCTTGCCATGTTCGGTCCCAACGGTCGGTCGAAGTTAGTAGACTTCCATGTTTGCCAAATTCTGGCTCGACCGACCTTCCCAAGGTCGGTCCTAAGGTCGGTCGGAGCCAGTATACTCATTTTAAATTTTGTTTCAGCTCCATTCTTTCACCCATTTCTTCTCTAATCTTTCCAAATTATTACTAACATATTTAACACCAATTTTAGCACTTCAACCCTTCAACCATCTACTAACACAATTACTCATTCCCATGTTAATTTACACAATTCTCTCACTTTCATTTCAGCACTTACACTAGTTTTCTAGTTTCTTCTATGCTACAGATTTTAACTATCATTCTTACCATTCAATGTTCTCTCAACTAATGCCATTACTAGAGTTCAACTTGCATTATCTCATCCCACACTCTATTCCATTATCTAACTATCCCAAGTTAGTTTCCAAGGTAGTTAATTACTCACATTAAACACGAAGACACCCTAGTTATTTCCTAGGCTATTTCTTTTCCTTAAAACTTAAGTCTTCTAATTTCTAGACAAATTTTGACAGAGGTTCCCAAAAAGTTTAACACTGCCCACACCCAATTTCAGTTCACACACTCATCCCCAATGTCCATAACAATTTTTAAACATTAACAATGAAATACCCCTAAATTAATTTAGGGGATTCTTTTATTAAACCATAAATAATACTATTAATTGTTAAATTATTGTATGGAATTATGAATAATAAATTATTATATTACTATATGGAATTATGGAAATTAAATTAGGGGATTTCTTCTATTTAACCCTAAAGAATACTAATAAATATTAGATTACTATATTATTATATAGTATTATGAATTTAATAATAAGATTTATAAGTCAATAAATCTTGGAAAAATCTCTAAACACTCCAAGTATATTATAAAGATTTTAGAAAGAGTTGGAACATTAATTTGAATCATAAAAGTCAATATAAAATCATGGAAACCATAAAGCTTATTAAGCCTTGCTAGGGTTGACTTTTTTAGAATGGTCAAACCAGCCCATGAAACCTATACCAATAAAAAGGTTATGGAAAACCAAGAAGATTGATAAAAAGAACGTCAAAAACGGATCATCCTAGCCAAAGTTATGATAGAATGAAGTTTAGGGTCAAAAATTGGTAGAATGCTGACGTGGCTAGGGTTTTCCTGACTCAGACACGTGTCCGCCACGTCAGCCTTGCCAGAATTCCGAGGAATTTGGCTAAGTACTCTCAGTTTTCACCAGTATTTTGCCCTAACTTGCGACTTCAATATCTCCGCCGTCCCTTGGTATTTTTGAGTGCCATCTTCTTCATTCCCTTCTCCTTAATCTCCTCTTTGCAACCATAGCTCACACTTAACCTAACTCTTCCTAAATCCGCCGGAAAATCAATCCAAATTCGCCTCCCTGCAAAGCCGTACCCAGAATTCTGGAATATACTGAAATCAAGTAAACTTCGTTTGATCATAACGTCTTCGTCTCTCATCCAAAATTCGAGTTCTTTAGCTTGTTGTGTAGATCTCTTATCCCTCTACAATTTTCATGTTAACGACCAAGGCTGATTCGTAACCATTTGGAAGAGCGAGGTGCCTAAAGTTCCTGATCCGACATCACATAAAATTATAGAAAAAACGCAAGGTAAACTCGTGACTTTAGGACTAGATTTCTTTCTGTATATAGCGAATTAGGGTAAGTTCTTGCTATCAATCTGTAGATCTATGTCTCATCTTTCGATTGAGCCAAATAACACGTCCTAAATCGATCTGTGCTGTAATTTATAGAGCTTCAAAGTTGGCTACCCGAACACTGGTAAAGGTCAAAATTTTCCAGAAAACCTGAACTCGATTCTCCTCATTCACGCAATTCCGGTGAGTTTCCGATCAAATTGTTCTGATTATGCTGTTTGGTTTTTCATTACCGACCTAACCCAACTTTCAATTTCGCTTATTATGCATTGTGTTAGGAGAATTTGTCAAAAAACGAATCGGAACTAACATAAACCCTAAACCGAGTTACCCAGAATCGAATTTCCAGTGCGCTGCACGATAGCTCATAAAACCCTAACTTGTTAGATTTATTTAATGGCTTTCCCGAATGTATTTTGACTTGAAATTTTAACCATGGATTCCTTATAAAATCTATTTTTTTGGTGTAAATTAATATGGGTTTGGAGTTTTTAAACGTAAGATATGATTTTTGCAAGTTATGAGTATTATGGAATTATTTGGATAATTTAAAAAGATATTTTTATGAAATAAAATTTTTATAATATGTCTAAAATGTTATAGTTACTATATATTTAATTTGGGGAATTTTAGACATGAGGAAATGGGTTTAAAAATTATATTTATAAGGTTTTCATAAGTTATCTTATAATATAAGGTAACAAAAATTAAAGTATAGTTTATTATAAACTTTTTAGGTTGGGAAAATATGAGAAGACTAAATTAGCATCTAGTAATAGTATGTTTATAAATATTTTGGGAATTAACTTTTAAGTGAAGTAAAAATTGTTTACATATATATACTTATATAAGAGAAATAAAATAGAAACTTATGTTAAATCAAGGAACTAAACTAATCTACATTTTTTTTATATAATATGGAAGTTAACATTCTTAATTAAAACTAAGGAAATATATATATATACACACACATATATAAAAGGAATAAAATAGTAACTTAGGTTAAAACATGGAGTTAAATAAATCAACACTTATATTAACTAAATACTATAGAAGCTAATGTTCTAAAATGGAACAAAATAAATACTTTATAAAGCATACATGGAATGCAGATATATGTTGAAGTTAATAGAGATAATTTAAATACAATACGCTACATAAAGGATGACTTAAATAAATTCTAATACATGTACATGCATATATATATATATATTAAATAAAGGAAAATACTTTATTTTATAAACCATATATCGGTTGTGGATATGTCTAAAAGTTATTAAATATAATTAAATACAATAAAAGTTCTTAAAAATATTATGGATAAATCTTAATACATATATATATATATATATATATATATAAATACATTAAAAATAGATGAAGGAAATAACATTCCTTGTGGGAGATATAATAAGAAGAATATATATTAAACTTTAGGATTTTAATTGGTGTGTAATAAAATAGTCAACGATAACTTAAGGGTTTAATTACACAACGTAAACGTAACACGGTCTTGGGCTAACCTACTGAGCCCAAGTCTATGAACTCCAAAAGCCCACTTAAACAATTCAAAGAGAGTTTGGGCCACTCTCAGGGTTAAACCCTAAATCATTCCAGATTAAAAGAGATGGGCCTAATGGAAGATTTAATTAACGGGATCTAGCCCAGATCCTTAAGAGAGAGTAATTGTAACCAGAAACTATAAACCAGTAAGAATGAAAGTTGTTTATCGTTGTAGTTCCTTAACTAATCAATACCTGGAACACCTTAATTATAGGTTATTAGTGGGGGATCACTCATTCGAGTTAGTTACTGCTTCTTCACATACCAGGTACGATTTCTCGTACTCTGATACTTTTACTAACCGACTTATGAGACGTTTTCGAAAAACGCTAACTGAGTTTAAAGGAATTTCAAAAGGAAACTGTTGGTGTGGCTAACTCAGCTTGATGTGACTAACTGAGCCTTGAATGTGAAACTTACATGGTTATTGATTCCTTTTATTTGGTTGTTTCATTATACATTAATTGTCTAGGGTTTACGCTTCTACACTCTATAGGACTGAGTGTTTTGGTATTGCTCTGGTGTAGTTAGTGATCTAGTGGGAATGTGGAAAAGGACAATCTTGGTAACTCTTCCTTTGACTCTGGATATTGTTTCATCCATGAGCTGAGTCTTTTGTTGTGACGTGCGCGCGTCTTCACCAGTAACAGCAGGGGGCTGTATATCCCTCGTCACAAGGACATTTATATCTGACAGCAGGGGGTTGTATATCCCTCGTCCATATGGACATTTATATCTGGCGGTGGGGGGCCATCTCTCCCAATTGGTTTTATTCCACTCTTGAGTTGTTGGTTCCTGGTTTTCTCTCATTCATTCCTAGTCCTTGTGACTACCCGAGTCTTTCTACTCCTAACTAGAATTGGATCTAACATAAGCAATGGTTGTTCACTAACTCATGGTGTGGTTTTAATTGACTAACTTTACCTTTCTGTTATTTATCTCTATTCCTTATCTTGTCAACTTTGACTTGGTGATTTTAAGTGCCTTGTTCCTCTGTTTTGTTTTAAGTTGTTTGACTTCAAGTTATTGCTTATTTAAGAGATATGTTTAAAGGTTTTGTTTTTGGAGAATCGTACCAGTTCCATTCCAGGGAACTGACTCACCCCTCCCGGGGTGGGCTGCTTGGTTTTATCTTGCAGGTACAAATTATTATACAGGTGGCCACGAAGAGAACGAGTGATTGGGATGGGATTAGGTTGTGTGGAGAGTTCATGTATTTTACTACTGTTATGTTTATATTAAGTTTTCTCGAGGTTCAGACCGTGGCTTTTGTAATCTTTTAAGTTGTAATTGGTGAGGTTTGGTACCGGGTGTTTGGAACCTGATGGTCTGTTACACCTTTAGTATTTTATTTCCGCTATAAATATGTTAAATAGGGGCGTTACAAACAACATTTAATTTCCTGCACAACATCATCTATTTCTCAAGGTTTTTCCAAGCTTTTAATCATCATTCAAAAGCTCCAAAGCAATTTAGTTCTCATCCTCATTATACCACAACATAACCCATTCTCAAAACACTATAAATTCCATTTAAAGCATTCAAGACTCTGTTACAATAAAGCATACAAAACTAGCTCAAGGTAAGAGCATGTACCTTGTATTTCTAGTTTTTCCTTTCCTTCTTCCTTTCTCCTTCTTCTTTCCTTCTTCTTGTTCTTGACTCACAAACCGGTAATGGGGGAGTTTAAAACTCTAATGCTACATCCCATACCAAGGAACACTAATGAGAATTTATGGAAATCCTAAACTTCTAAAATCAGCCCTAGAATACAAGAAGGGTTTAGAGCTTTAAGGAGTGTTACCTTGGAACTCCTAGGTGGAGTTTTTGAGCATTAAAACAGTAAGTTCCAGCACCTCTTTTGGGGACTAAAAATCGTATGGAACAAGGAATAACAAGAGGGCTCAAATGGTGGAAATTTTTGGTAGCAAGAAGAGCTAGAAAAGAAGGGTTTTTCGAACTTCTTTTTACCTTAGAATACAAGGGAAGAATGTAGATCACCATGAGCAGCTTTGTTCTTCAAATGCAGCTTCTTCCATGGAGTAAAGTTCTTGGTTTTCAGATTTTAAAAGGTTGAAATTGATCTCATAAGCAAGGGAGTTCAATGGTACAATTTTTTGTGGGATTTGGACAAGATTTGAGTCTTCAAAAGTGAGAAAGAAGAGAGTGCTGGGTGGAGGTCTTCTAAATCTCCATGGGAGGCTGGGAGAAGAAGAGAAATTCAGAAAGGAAGGAGGGAGTACGTGAAGAGAGTAAAATGGGGAGGGAGAGAGAGTAAGTCTTACTTTATACTTTTACACTTATTTATTTGTCTTTTAGTGTATAAGGAAGGAACTAAGAGAGTGAGAGGGGGGGAATTGGCACCCACACACACACACACAAGGGGGAAATCTGATTTTTAATTTTCAAAAGGGGAAGTTATTTAGGTTTTATTTCAACTAACACCCCATAAGTTCTAGTTTTTACACTATTCACTAACCGGAACCCGTTTTCCAGAAATTTCTCGTTTAATTAATTTTAATGGTCCTAGACCTTCATTAATGTCTAATTATAGACATTTGATTGACTAAAATTATTACGGGTCTATTTAACCCACTTAAAGTCGCGTTTTCCCGGTTTCCTCAAAAAACACGCTTTAAGGTTCGTTTGTGTTTTTTATCCATTTTAAGGATCCGTTTTCTTCGGGAATTGTTCCCTCGTGTTTATTTTGGCATAATTAAGCTTCTAAAATCTTCATTAGCCTAATTAATTGAAATACCCCGAACTTAAATATGGTGATTAGATTATTTTAATATGGTATTTAAGGGCCTAATAGTGCCTAAGTGATTTTGGTAAGGAAAATAAGTCCAAAAGAAAGGAGAAAATGCTTAGAAAGCGGAAAACGCTAAAATAAGCGTTAAATAACCATAGGAGGTACGAGACCTCGGTTAGAGTATTACAAGGATTCATAAGGCTTATTCATGCCCAATTAGTATACGGGAATGGTTCCCGAAGAAAACGGATCCAAATAATGTATTAAAACGCTAATAAAGCTTTTAGCGCATGTTTTTCGAGGAAGCTCGAAAACGTGATTTTAAGTGGTCAAACGAACCCGTAAAAATTATAAATCATTAAACAACTATTATTAAGCATTAACAGAAGCTTAATAACCAATAAAAATAAAGAAACAGAAAAATTCCGGAAAACAGGCCCGGTTAGTGAATAGTATCAAAACCGGGTAAAATAACAGGCGTTTTCTGTAAAAGACGAAAAACGCTCTAACTAGTAGTACATGTGGGGGCCGGTTTTAATGGGTTAATTAACCCTCCCTCTCACACACACACAACTAGCAAATAAGTAAAACAAAAAGCAAAAGGTAAAAGTACAAAAAGTAAATTACACTCTTTCACCTCTCATTCTCACTTTTCCCTCTTCTCTCTCTCCCATTTTCTTTTCTCTCACCGTCTCCCTCCTCCCTTCTCTGATTTGGGCGATTTTGGGAGCTCTCCCATGGCTTCCATGGCTTCCCTTCCTTCTTCCTCATGCTCTAGCTCCATTTGAGCTCCAAATGTAAAATAAAATACATATTTGAACTCCCCTCTTCAAGCTCTACATTTCTATCCTTTCAAAATCCGGAAATGAGCAACTTCATCTCCATGGGTTTTCCCCATTTGGAGAGAAAAGCACACCATTGTGAAGCTTGGAGTCTCCTCTTTCAAACAAGGTAAAAATCTCCATGAAAGACCCCACTTTTCTCCATTTCCTTGGTATGGCCAATTTTGCCTCTCTCTCTTACCTTGTTTTCTTTTTCTCTTGCTTTAGAGCATTGTTTCAACCCTCCAATGGTGGAGTAATCCCCTCCTTGATTCAAGGGTGAGAATCCCTCTCAAAGATCTCCAAACATAAAACCCTAACTTGTGCTCTAAGCCCTTTTTAATGAATTATAATTCTCTAAGGGTTTAGAAGGATAATTAAAATGCATTTTTGTGTTTCTTGGATGTTGGGATGGAGTTTAACAACTCCATTCCCATTTGACCGATTGGTGCAAGAAAGAGAGAAAGAGGAGGATTGGAAAAGAACGAAGGAAAATATAAGCTCAAGGTAAGAGCTCCTTCTCAATGCTTAATTTAATGCATTAGTGTAATGGGAATGGGTAAACAGATAAAAGAACCTAAGCTATTGTACTAGTATTGTAGTTGTGGATGTTTGAGTATTTGTGAGCAAACATATGGATTTGTAGGCCTTAGAGCCAAATTAATGGTGTATGTGTATTAGTATTGCTATTTGAGGAAGTAATGATGTATTGGTATTATAATTGAGGAAGTAATGGTGTATTGAGATTTTGAATGTGTGCTGGTAGAACCCTTGTGGTTTGGCTAGAATAGGGATGAATTTGATGAGAAAGGATATGTGTGGCCAATTAAGAAAAGTAGATGAACTATGACAAAATTTTGGTAAGAACTATGCATTTAGGAATGACTTGGTGAATGGGAGAACCAAGGTGTGTATTGGGATAGTAGAAGTGTTTAATGACCATGGAATGGTGGTAGCGATATGAGAATAAAAGAGTATAAGATCTGTAGCAAGAGGTATTTGATTGTATTGGAGAAACTAGGAAGAATTAGAGTACAAGACTTAGTAAAATGAATGTTGGACTTGGGAATAGATATTGTATTTGCTTGGAAAGGTATTTAGAATGCTAGGAATGGAATTGGTTGAGGAAGTATGGGAGGATAGAATTAAGCTCGAAAACCTGTAGCATTTGAGTACAAAGGTTGACATGAGTGTTGAATGAAGTGAGGAAAATGGTGTATATGGATTTAGGAATGAGTAAGGAATCGGTGGGTGAACTAAGGCAATTTTGAGGGCCTAAGTAGTGTTAAAATATGTGGGATTACATGTAGGAAGATTGGGGAAACAATGGGTAAAGTAGGGAACTGAAAACAAATTTTTAAACTGAAGTACTGGGCCGGACCGACCTTGGGACCGAACCTGCAAGGTCGGTCGAGCCTAAAAATACCAAGACAGGAAGTCTACTGGAATGGAACGACCTTGGGGACCGGACTTGCATGGTCGGTCGGCCTAAAACTTTTCCGTAATGTAACCTACTGGAATGGACCGGACTTGCAAGGTCGGTCGGCCTAAAATTTTCACGTAACGTAACTCACTGGAATGGACCGACCTTGGGACCGGACTTGCAAGGTCGGTCGGGCCTAAAGTTTTCCAGCGATGCAGCTTACTGACTTCGACCGACCTTGGGTCCGACCCTAGGTAAGGTCGGTTGAGTCAATATATATATATATATATATATATATATATATATATATATATATATATATATATATATATATATATATATATATGTATATCCCTTTACCCATATGTATATATGTAGTAGTACATCGTTAATGGAACGAAATGGTGAGGAAATGCACATGTGAGTAAGGAAACAAGTTAAGAAAGTTGTAAGTATAAGAGCACTAAGTATACCGGGATAACGGGGTAAGTACGGGAGTAGTAATTATTTGTATATCGTATGAGCATAATATTAATAACAATGTTGGAAATGTTATCAGTGGAACAAGTGTGAACCAAGGAACAAGGGGACACACGGTAAAGCTAACTCCGGTGAAAGGTATGATTTTCTCATGCCCCGTATGCTAACCGAGTTACGTTGATTTGTATGCTGTATGCCGGCTAATCAAGACTAAAGCATGAAAATGGTTTATTGCCTTTCATTGTATGTCTTGCTGTATGTTGTATGAGCTAACCCTTCTTGACTGATTGTGTGGCTTCACTTAGTGCGTAGACCGACTCATAGATGAGTCTCGTTGTGTAGTGACTCGTAGTAAGAGTCATGTTGTGAACAAATGGAACCGTAGGTACGCACTAAACTGACGAATCAATAAACGATAACGCAAACCAATGAACTCACCCAAATGTGAGAGAGCGTACGGGAGTAGTAACCTCTCGATAACGGTAGGAGAACCGAAATGAACAGTCCACAAACAATAAGTAGTGGTAATATATAAGTAACCTCTATTAGAGGAATTAATCTTGGTGTAAGATATGAACCATGAGAGTAGTAAAGAATAACGAGGGATCTCCAAACCCCTTAGCAATTAGTCGACCCATTATGAGAGGACCCGACTGATGTAAGTATGTCCCGAACATGAGAGTATTCGATACGTTGGGGAAACCTTTAAATCTGAGGATACTAGACGGTGGTAATTCCCTAAGCTAGTGGAGGTTATCGAGAGAGATACTTCTTGGCTAATCCATGAGATTGTAATATACTCTGAGAGAAGAGTGTTGGGAATTTGAGTAGTCCGGTAAAAACGGGCATTTGAGTATTTGAGGAGCTAAGCGTATAGCCCTTGTAATGTGGGTCCGGTGGCGAGTCTTGTGTATGACTCCGCCCGGTGGCCAAAGTAATGAGTATTGAGTATTGCGTATGTATGAGTAAAGTAACGAGTATTGAGTAAGAAGCGAGTATGAGTATGTAATGAGTACCGAGTATTGAGTATGTATGAGTAAGTATTGAGTATTGAGAACGTAAGAGTAAGTACGGAGTATTGAGCAATGAGTATGCACAAGTGTAGTAATGGGTATGGGGTAAGCAATGTATGCGAGTAATCTAGCGAGCATTGAGTGACGAGTAGGTATGAGTAAAGTGAGGAGCAACGAGTAAGGAGTAAGTATGAGTAGTGTAACGAATATCGAACAAAGCACGAGGAAGTAATGAGTAAGTAACTAATACGAACGGTTGACTACCGAAGTGTCTTCCTTAGTAAGTATTGAACCTGGTATGTGTATGTAAATATTGTTGATTGTATTGTGTAGTAATAGTATGTATGTGTGTATGTAAAATGAACCCCATGTATATCTGACCCAAGTAGTCGGCGTACCGCGGTTAGCACGCGGTATATGCGAATTTCATATGCAGCGTAAGCTGACCCCCTAGGGGGAACGTTTTTAGTGTGCAGGTATTCGAAGCTAATCACCGTTCGAGAGAGTAGGACGGGGACTGCTACGTAAGCATGGGTAGTAGTGTAATAGGGATTGTATTTGTAATGTATTGTGAAATTTGGAAGTCCAAACTGTATCGGTACTTTGAGGATTGTAGTAGACTCGGTATAGTATTGTATTGGAGTGCATTTGAATTATGGTTGAGTATGCAAGGGAAAGTATTGTATTGTGTAGAGTACTTGGTATGTTCAAATTCATCAGACCGATAGTATGTAGTATTGTAACTCGCCTTGTTGGTCACGTGGGTGACTAACGGCATTGTACACCCGCCGTTGTGTATGGAGTATCCGCTGCGAAGGTAAGTATTTGTACAGTAATGACGGTATTAACGGTAGGGGTGTTACATTAATCGCCATTTTTAAATTTTGAGGTATTTTACCAAGGTAATCCACTTTCTACCAACATGAATGATTATTTTATTGCCATTATTCCTAAAATCATGTGAAGTTGTTGATATTAGTAAGTTTCGCCCCTAGCTCTTTGTAACCGAAGTACCCCAAACATTAAATATGGTAATTAAATATTAAATTATGATATAATAAGGCTAAAACATGCCTTAGGAACTTTGATGAACAATTTAAAACCATTTGAAAGACAAAGACATACTATCTGAGTTGTTCTTTAGATCTTCAATTTCATTTGAAAACTCCTTATTTCTGTTTCAAGTACTTTGAGTTGATCAACTAATTTGAGGGAGAATTTTCTAAGTCCTGGAAGTGCAGCTTTCTAAATCTTCCTTCTAAGTTGAGAGTAGTTTACCTCAGTTAGATTCTTTTCTCCTTCGGATTCCTGATGCCTCCTTTTCTCATGCCATCAAGCATATGTCCTTGATGTAAAGATGAGTTATCTGTGACTTGATCATCATCACCGAGCTTTGACTCTCCCTATGCAGTGACGAAGGCTTCTTTCTTCGATTTCATGTTGAGAGGCACTCGGACAGGTCTCCTGACTCGATCGTTGTCCTCTCGGGGTCGTTGTGGACAGTCCTTAATGTGATGTTCACATTCTGAACATCCAAAGCACTTGTCATTGCATTTCTTTTGGTGATCGTCATATTCCTTGGAATCTCTTCCTCTCTCATGTTGTTTCTAATGAATTTCCTGGAGTACCTCTTGGCATAAAGAACCATTTCATCATCATCTTCTTCTGATACAGATTTCTCACTTTCAGCTACCTGTAAGGCTATGCCCTTGCCTTTTTCCTTTTTCATCTTTTCAAAGTTTCTTTGTTGTAGCTTGAGTTCAAAAGCCATTAGTGATCCCAACATGTCATCCAGAGACATCTTTGAGAGATCATAGACTTTTTGCATAGCATTGACTTTGCTATCGAAGGAAGTAAGGAGTGATCTGAGGAATTTCCTAATTAGATCCTCATTTGAGATAGTTCTACCAAGCACAAGCATCTCATTAATTAGCTTGGTGAACCTGGTGTGCATTTCAGAAACGTTCTCCTTCTCTTCTTTCTTAAATAGCTCCCAGTGAGTGATTAAAAGCTCAATGCGAGTTTTCTTGATTTCGTCAATGCCTTCGTAGGTAACTTCCAATGTTTACCAAATCTCTTTGACTGTTTTAGCATAGGATATCTTGGAATATTGCTCAGGAAGTATTGCACAATGCAAGATTCTTACAGCTCGTGCATTGAATACTAACTTTTTGATCTGATCGTCTGTCATGTTGTCTACAGATATGTATGATCCTTAAGTATTTTGAAAAGTGTCTTCCCCTTGAGTTATCACCCTCCACATTCTTGGGTTGTCAAATTTGATGTGAAGGTCCATCTTGTTTTTCCGATAAGTGTAGTTTTCTCCATTGAAGAGTGGTGATCTATTTGGGGCCGACCCTTCTTCTGATGCTAGTAGGGTTGAGTGAGACATTGATCCTCTTCCAAAGTAGTTAGCTTTCTAGAAGATACCCGCTCTAATACCAATTGAAAGTAACTAGTGCTCCGGATACGTCCTCAACCGGTCAAGGGCGTGTCGTTGGGTTAGATGAGTTTAATGGTTTAAGTAGAGAGACGATAATTTATAAATTGGTAACTCTTTTTCGATTGAGAATTTACACTCTAGAAATTCACTCAATCTTCCTCCGTCCAACCTATGGACTCTGGGATAGTTCTGGACTTATCACCAAAATCCTCTACCCTCTCCTGACTGCAGTCCTACGGTTCCCTAACCGTTCCCCGACTAGTCAGTCTACTAAACACAAAAATATTGAGTTGATTACACAGTCTAACAACACTCATTAACTCCCTAGCATACACACGCACTTAGATGCACACAGTATGACTCACGCTTGTACTTGTTGTCGTTTTTTTACTTGTGTGTATCCTCTATTTTCAATACGACATGCATTGAATATATATATACATCAACAAGCTAACTTATAACTACCAATCTATGATAAGCTATTCACTAGGAGTCAGTTGATCTTGTTCCCCACAAAAGTAGCTCTGCTCAAGGTAGGCTGATCACCAACTTGATGGTAGGCACAGCCAAGACACGTGTCACTCACTGGTTAAACACGTTGTAGACAAGAGCTCAAGTGGTCGGTTGCTCTTGGTGACGTCCACTTGCCTAGCCTGATGACTTCATTAATGTTGTGTAATTAATGCCTCTTTATAGCTTCAGATTATGTCTTGTTATCTTGTTCATGATTATGTTTCTTCACCACGCTTTGTCGTGAACTCCACTAACCTCGCATGTTGTTGGTTCACTTGTTCTCAATTGATATATCTTGCATTCTTGAACATTTCTGATGCTGAGAGTCATTATTGTATTGTGCTGGTATTCAGTGTGTACTAGGAGCTCTGTTAGAGCTCTGTAGACAGGTGCCCGACTGGTAGGGCACTAGTCATGACCAGAGTGTGCTTGCAACTGTTAAGACAGGATCCTTTAGTTTTGATGATAGCAAACCTTGTATTGTCTATCTAATGCGTTTGTCAAGATTCATGATTTAGATAGACAGACGCAAGGTTGCAAGCACACTTAGGTCATGAATGGCTTAGCACGCATAGTTGCAAGCGCGCTCAATCCACGACATATGCCCAACCAGTTGGGCACCTGTCTGCGAGAGCTCCATAGAACGTCTAGCACAGACAACCAGTCAGACACCGCACGAAGATATCTCTCATGCTTTAAGATGAAAATCAAAGACAGAAGACTTCAAGGGATCGACACATTCAGATAAAACACATACATCCACATGGGTAACTTGTTCACGACAAGCTCACGACAAATGGAGAAGATCATTAATGCACAAGATAACAAAGCTATTAATGGACATTATTACAAAGCCGTAATGAATTTAGAAGAGAACATTTATGACCATTTAACGTGTTATACCCCAGTTTTTTATTTTATTTATTTAATTTCATTCTACTCTTATTTCGTTTCGGTTCTGTAAAGGGAGAATAATAATATTCTTCTTTTTCTCTAGCTGGATTATGTCATTTATGGCTGATTATCCTAAGTTACAGGGGAGGTCCTTTTTATTTTTGCTACTAATTAAATAAGTAGAATTAAACTTCCTTTTTAATATATCTCATTCTTATTTTCCTTCCCTCTTCATTTAATTTCATGATCTTTCCCTCACGTTAGTTTCTAACATTCCCCTCTCAACTCCCGTTCTGCATGCATATCCCTTCTCCTTCCCTTTGCTTCTTCCTCTAAATTATTCCTCTCTATAAATCGATCAACTAGAGTGCTGGCAGCGTCGTTGGTGATTCGAGTCCGTCAATCTCGAGTTAGGAACTCCGAGTGGGGGTTTCTGTTCCTCGTTCAAGTTCCTTTCTCCTCCTTCCGGTGTTGGTTCTTTTCGATGTGTTCGAGTGTTCGTGATTCTGAGTGAGGATTCGAGTAGAGCATGTTGTCGGATCCGCAGAGATTGTGTTGCATCGGATGTGAGGTAGGTGGTGGACGGATTCGGTTGTGTGTGTTCGCCCATGGGGATTTATGATTTTGTTTGTTTTTCGTATTTGATTGTTTCAACTCTTTGATTTGGTGATGTTTTTGGTTGATTTTGATGTGCATTTGATGCGTTAAAACCCCGTGTAAATGTGTTTTCGATTGGCTAATTTGCTACAATAGGTTATGTATGTTTTGTGGGGGATTTGTGGCTTGGTTCTGGCTGATTTCCGTAATTGATTTTGTAGTTTTCGCTATGTCCGAACATGTGTCCTAACATTGAAGTTCGGATATCGGACGCAGGTTCGGAGTGGCCTTTGTTTTAGCATAACTTCTTTGTTTGAGCTCCGTTTTGAGTGCCATTTGTGGCGTTGGATTCCTCTTTTCGAGTACTATTTGTTATGATATGTTTTAGAACATGTATATGTGTACTTTAATTTGAACGTCTTAGATAAGCCTTTGAACTCTAATTTGATCTAAAAGAGTGTTTGAGCTGCTACGCTTCTGTTTGGTTTTCATGTTTGCTAGTCAGTGTATGAATTTTGTTTTGAAAAGGGATTATGATCCATTTGATGTGCTTCGGCCCTCCGTTCTGTTCTATTAAAGGCTTCTGTGTCATTTTGTAAAGCTTCTGTTTTGGACCTAGATGTTTACCTTCTGAGCCTTGGATAGTCAGGTCTGGTTGTCCCGTAGCATGCTGCGTAGAAATTCCTTCTGTTTGTTCCTTGGGTTCCCTTTTGTTCTCTTCTCAGGGTCCATGGATATTTAGTGACCGACGGGTCCATAGTCATCTCAATGACTTCTGATGTGGAATCTATGGATCCATAGGGCTTTATGTTTTCCCTTCTGATGTGTTAGCTGGAGTCTAGTGTCCCACCTCTGTTTCGATTGAGCTTCTGATCTGGACTTCTGAGTTTGTGTTTACTTTGTTCTGGTTTTAGACTTCCGTTCAGTTGCTCAGTTCCTGCTTCTCTGCTCTGATTTGACAAACCCCTACTTCTATTCTGGTCTGTCTCTCCTCTTATTTGAGAAAGCTTCATCCTCTATTTGATTTCTATTAGAACTTCTGGTCTGATTTGCTAAGCTTATGTATGAGTATATGATTATGTTTAGTGTATGTTTTGAGCATGCTCAGCTGATGAAGTTTATCACCTGCTGAGCTATAGTTTGGCTCACCCCTATTTCCGTCTGATTTGCAGGTTTAAGTTTCCTTTGAAGACTCCACTCTACTTTCTGCTCGTCTTTCATTTTGTATTTGTTGTCATGGATTAAGGCCCTTTGTAATTTGATTCAATTATGTAATGTAGTTTGGCTTCTATATGTAATGTCAGATAGACCTTGTAATCTGCTTTCAGTTAATAAAAGTGTACTTTGTTTCAGTTTTGGGTTTCGTATGTTAGAGCCTTGCGTTATTAGGTAATAGATACACGGCGTGTAACGTCTCTAACTCCTAGGGTGGTTTTGGGGTCGTTACATAGTGAGCCAAAAAGAATCAGGCAAGTGGGGCACACAAGTGGTGATCGACCTATCAAGAGGGCTGCCACCAACTTGGCCAACCATGAGGTGACACGTAGTCCAGACACCCTAGATCAAGTTGAAGACTCTTTACAAGTCTAGTGTGGCTGCTATGTGAATAATCGAAGTTGAAGTCGAATCCTAGAAGTCTAGGGACTAATAGGACGGTAGTTACATCCTAAGAACCGTGTATATATACTTGCATTTATTCCTTATGTAAGTAAGCCTGTACGAGAGAAAAGATTAAGATAATCTAGGCAAGTGTGGATCAGACTTAAGAGTGTGTGTAAGTGCTAGAGAGTTTGTGAGCTAGATAGAAGTGGGTTGGAGTATCAATACATTGGGTATTTGATAGAATGACAGGTCGGGGAATGGTCGGTGAACCGTAGGCCGATAGTCAGGAGAGAGTTGATGACTTTAGGGGTAAAGTGAAACTGTCCTGGGAGTCCATGTGTGGGGCGAGGGAGGTTAAGTGAATTTGTGTGTGTAAATTCTCAATCAAAATGTGGTTTCCAGTTTAAGTTTATCTCGTGTCCATTCCTAAACTATCAAGTCTTATTAGAGTCCACGATACGTCCGCGACATGTTAGGGACGCATCAGGAGCGTTTGCTGGTTTCAATTGGTATCAGAGCAGGTCTCTTCCAGAACGTTAACTGCTTTGGAAGGCGATCAAGATGTCTCATTCAAGCATTCTAGCAGCAGAAGAAGGTTCTGCACCAAATCGACTACCACTCTTCAATGGAGACAACTACACTCACTGGAAGAATAAGATGGAGTTTCATATCAAGTCTGACGATCCAAGAATGGGAGGGTGATAACACATGGAGAGTACACCTTCCAGAATACTCAAGGACAAGATATATCTATTGACAGCATGATGGATATATCAAATCAAGAAGCTGGTATTCAACGCTAGAGCTGTAAGAATACTTCACTGTGCACTACTACCTGAGCAATACTCCAAGATTGCTTCAGCTTAAACAGCTCAAAAGATTTGGAAAACTCTTGAGGTTACTTATGAAGGGAATGATGAGATCAAAAAGACTCATATTGAGTAGCTACTCACTCATTGGGAGTTATTCAAGAAGGAAGAAAAGGAGAGCATTGCTGAAATGCATACAAGGTTCACTAAGCTAATCAACAAAATGTTGGTGCTTGGAAGAACTATCTCTAACGAGGATCAAACTCAGAAGTTCCTCAGATCTCTTCCTGCCTCCTTTGACAGCAAAGTCAATGCCATGCAAGAAGTGTATGATCTCTCCAAGATGTCTCTGGCAGACATGCTAGGATCTCTAATGGCTTTCGAGTTAAAACTACAACACATGAATTCAAAAAGCTCATCAAGAGATAGAGGGGAAGGCATAGCCCTTCAAGTAGCTGAAAATGAAAGATCCGAGTCAGGAGATGACAATGATGAAATGGTCCTCTATGCTAAGAGGTACGTTTGAAAGTCCATAAGAAATAAAATTGGAAAGGCAAGGAGTCCAAGGAGTCGGATGATCAAAAGAAATACAATGACAAGTGTTTTGGGTGTTAAAAACGCGGACATCATATCAAAGACTGTCCTAAACGATCCCAAGAGGATAATGACAGGGTCAAGAAGCTTGTCCGACGATCATTCCACAAAGGACCAAAGAAGGAAGCCTTTGTTGCCGCATGGGGAGATTCTGAACAGAGTGATGAAAATTAAACCTCAGACAATGACATCTCAGAAGATGAGAAGGCTCACCAATGCCTTGAAGAAGTGGGGTGGATGGAACAAGGCAATGATGTCTCAGAATCAGAAGAAGAACAACAACAACAACATAAGGTAAACTATTCTAAACTTATAAGGAGAATTCAAAAGGCTGAACTTCTAGGACTTGCAAAGTTTTCTCTTACATTAGTTGATCACCTAGAGGCATTAGAAACTGAAAACGATGAACTTTTGGAAGAAAATGAAAAATTGAGAAAAAACATCGGATAAAAGCAAGGCAGATAATCTCATGAGGGCACTCATGAAGTTGCAATGTGATTATAGTGAAATTCTCTCCGCTCATGAAAAATTAAAGCATGAAAAACAACCTGAAATCGATGAATTGATTGTTGCGCTTAACGCAAAAGAAAAGGAACTAGCTACCATCAAAGAACAATATTCTAAGGTAGATGTTGTTTTTAAGACACCCATGAGGAGAAGCAAACGACAGGTTGGATACCAGTCAGAGACTAGTCGTTGCAGCTTATGCAGACAACTTGGTCATCATGAATCCAATTGCTATAAAACGTGTTTTATGAGGCATTGGCAACTCAAGAAACTAGGACTAAAATGGGTAGTAAAAAATGATCTTAGAACAAGTAATGGTGGAAATGGGTCCAACCTTTCTATGGACCCTAACCCCACACCTCTAACGTGTTAAGTGCAGAATCGAGTGAGAATGAACCCCTGCTGGTACATCGACAGTGGGTGCTCTAAACACATGACAGAAGACAAAAAGAAGTTCTTCTCACTCGAACTATGAAGCCAAGGAACTGTTTCCTTTGGTGACAACAAGAAAGGAAAAATCATCGGTGTAGGTAAGGTTGGCATTACTTCTGATTATGTCATAGATAGTGTGAATTTAGTTCATGGTTTAAAATTCAACTTGCTTAGTAAATTTGTGACAAAGGCAATTCAGTTCACTTCTATCCTACACATTGTAGCATAGTAAGTCAGAACAATGGCAAATAGTTGTTAATGGGAAAAAGGTGGGTAAACATTTATGTAACTAGTTTGGAGGATATTGACAGTCCTAATCTTCCATGCTTGACTGCTTCAATAGATGACTCTACACTATGGCACAAAAGACTAGGGCACATTAGCACTTCTTTATTAAGAAAACTTGTCAAGAAACGGTTGGTAAGAGGTCTCCCTGAGATTAAGAAATCTGAGACAAATCTTTGTGATGCCTGTGTTAGAAGCAAACAAACTAAGATTTCTTTTAAGTCAAAGAACTTAGTTAGTACATCCAAGCCACTTGAATTACTTCGCATGGACTTATGTGGACCCATGAGAATCAAAAGTTTTGGAGGAAGTTGGTATGTGTTTGTAATTGTTGATGATTACTCACGGTTCATTTGGACACTCTTTATTGCTTCCAAAGACGAAGTCTTTGAGAAATTTCAAGCCTTTGCAGGAAAAGTCCAAGTACAACTCAACCTCAAGATCAAAACTCTTCGGTCTGATCATGGGTCAGAGTTTGAGAATCAACAATTCATGGATATGTGTAAACAACATGGGATTAGTCACACATATTCAGCACCAAGAACACCCCAACATAATGGGGTAGTTGAACGAAAGAACAAAACACTACAAGAGGTAGCCAGGGCCATGCTATTGGGAAGCAGTCTTCCTCAGGTCTTCTGGGCAGAAGCAGTGGCAACTGCATGCTACATCACAAATAGAACGCTCATACGACCTATCCTCAACAAAACTCCCTATGAGTTAATCAAGGGAAGAAAACCAAACATAAGTCACTTCAGGACCTTTGGTTGCAAATATTATGTCCACAACAATGAAAAGAGTCCCCTTGGAAAGTTTGATGCCAGAAGTGATGAGGCCATCTTCCTTGGATACTCTGAAAGAAGCAGGGCATACAAAGTATACAACAAAAGGACATTGAAGGTGAAGGAAAGTGTGCACATGGTCTTTGATGAAGCTGACATACTCAAGATCAAGAAATCGATGAAGATGAAGAACTTGGATTTGATCTAGTTGATCAGGATCACACAGATAATCCCAAAGATGAATCACCGACTGAAGAAAACTTGCCCGACAGGTTAGCGATAGGTCAACAACAAGTCAACGAATGAAACAATGATGTCGAGGATCCTTTCTCTCCATCAACCATTCATCAATCTCGTGCTTTGTATAAAAATCATCCATTGGAGAATATCATATTAGACATATCCAAAGGAACTCAGACAAGAGCACAAACTCGAGATCTTCTAGCCTTCTCAACGTCAGTCTCACCCATCGAGCCCAAAAACGTCAAGGAATATCTTCGAGACTCAGACTGGACCAATGCAATGCAAGAAGAACTAAACCAGTTTGAAAGATGCAAAGTCTGGTATCTTGTGCCTCGTCCTACTCAAGGAGTACTTGGCACAAAATGGGTCTTTAGAAACAAACTAAATGAGATGGGAGAAGTAGTCAGGAACAAATCTCGTCTGGTAGCTCAAGGATATCGTCAACAAGAAGGGATAGACTTCCAAGAAACCTTTGCTCCAGTGGCAAGGATGGAGTCCATCAGACTACTAATTGCATTTGCTGCACACAAAGGAATCAAACTCTTCCAACTTGACATTAAAAGTGCCCTTCTAAATGGGTACGTCACAGAGGAAGTATATGTTGAGCAACCCCCAGGTTTTGAGACGCAAGAAGAAAAGGGCATGGTAATTAAACTCGACAAAGATCTTTATGGGCTCAAATAAGCTTCAAGATCATGGTATGATCGTTTTTCTTCCTATCTCTTGGAAAACCAATTCAAAAAGGGAAAGGTGGATAAAACCTTGTTTGTGTACAACAACAAAAGAGATTTCCTAATTATGCAAGTATATGTTGATGATATAATCTTTGGGGCCTCTGATGAGAAATATTGCCAAAAGTTTGAAGCATTGATGAAAAAGGAATTTGAGATGAGTGATCTGGGAGAATTAAAGTTCTTTCTAGGACTTCAAGTCAAGCAAAATGATGAAGGGACTATCATGTCCCAAGAGAAGTATGTAAAGGATTTGCTAAAAAGATTTGGAATGGAGGAATGTAAGACATTTGACACGCCAATGAATCAGCACCAAGATGGGGATCATAACTAGTGACCGACCGGTCGACCAGCGATCATACAGAGATATGATTGGTTCTCTACTATATTTGACTGTTAGTGGACCTGACATTATGTATAGTGTTTGCTTATGTGCCAGGTTTCAAGCAGATCCAAGAGAAAGTCACCTCACAGCAGTAAAAAGAATCTCGCGTTACTTAAAAGGAACCATGAATCTTGGTCTCTTTTATCCTAAGTTCACTAACTGTAACATTGTAGGATTTTCAGATGCAGACTATGGAGGATCTATCACCGATAGAAAGAGCACATCAGGGACAGCATTCTTTGTTGGGTCTTGTCTGATTGCATGGGTATCAAAGAAACAATAAAGTGTTGCAATCTCAACAGCTGAATCTTAATACATTGATGCGGCAAGCTGCTGTGCTCAACTCCTATGGCTTAAACAACAAATTGGTGATTATGACGTCAAAACAGGTACATTACCAATTATGTGTGACAATACAAGTGTCATCTCTATTTCCAAAAATCTTGTGCATCATTCTCATACCAAACATATTGACATTAGACATCACTTTCTTAGATATTATTGTGAAAAAGAATTAGTTGGTTTAAAGTATATTTCTACTAAGGACCAACTAGCTGACATTTTACTAAGCCATTAAGTAGAGAAAGGTTTACTAATATTATTCATGATCTTGGAATGATATTCATTTATCACATTTAAACTGTCTTTTATTTCCCATGATATGTCACTAACATGTGAGTAACACCTGTTATATTGTCGTTCAGTAGTCAACGATCAGTTTAATGCATAGAAATTATGTCAAACGACTACTTGAAGCAGATATGTCATTTTCCACAATAAGTGAGATTAGTTTAGAAAAGGTCCAACGGATAGAAACGGGAAAAACTTCTCAATGGATCGCTGACAACCGTCACAACCGCTGCCCATTATGAATAGTACCGTTAGGACATGTTAGTGAGCGGACAAGGAGCGGTCGCTGACCGTTACTCGATATCTATAAAAGGGCGATAAGAGTTCCTCTCTTGTCACATTATTGCCCTCACTCTCTCTAATCTTTCTAAGCACTCAAAGCAATTTCTCTTCTCTCTCACAAAACTTCCTGTGAGATTTAGAGCAAAAGAACCTTGCCTCACAACTTCTCTAAAGATCTCTCTAGCAAAAGGTTATAAAACTCCAAAAATCTCTTCGAACAATCATGGCACCAAAATCGGCTCTCCGCTCCAAGAAGAAAGTTGTCCTCAAAGAAGCTTCCTCAAAGCAAGTAGCTGACATACGGCAGCAAGAGCTGCAACTGATTCACCGCCCCCCCCCCCCCCCCATCCAAAGAATTGGAAAATCAGCTTGTGCGCAGGATAACGGATGAAAGAGAGGTGTAACAAGATGAAATTCTCTATATAAGCCACCACCTCCCTAAAATTCATCACTGCATCCAAGTAGAAATTCTAAAGCCCAAGATTCTTCCAACTCCTACCTCCACAGAAAAACAAACCATGTCTTCCCCTGCTCCATCACCTACTATCGGCACCAAACACTCAAAAGACCAAAAATCCCAAAAACCAAGATCTCTCCACTACTACAACAAGTCACATAGCATCTGAAACTCATGCCTCCAAGCGAGCCAGAGTACAGGAGGAAACTCCTCAAAGAGCCCATTCAACGCCTGAAGGAGCAACTCGTAAGTTGCACTTCACCGACGATGAAGAAGCAACTCCCTCAGCAGTCGTCAAAGCTGTCGCTCGACAGATAGAAGAAGAGGAAGTGCAAAGTGACGAAAAAGGTCTAGAAAAGGAAGTGACAGAACTTGACTCAAAAGTTGAAGCAAAACTTATCGAGGTATTTGGAGAACTAGTCGTCGACAGGTCCACGACATCTCGTGATACCAGTCACGATGCTGATAGCGATACGGAGTCTTCTCCGATCATACCAATAGTTGAACAATGACATAAGGCAGAAAAAGAGAAAGGGAAGCAAAAGTTGGTTCTCTCGCCACATGGTCAAGAGTTGGAAGAGCTCTTCCAACCTAAGAAGAAAGCTGCAAAGCCACAGCCACCACAAGCACTCAAGCGTCTAAAAAAGCTCAAAGAGCTGAAGCCAATAATGTTTAGAGCAGAGAACATCAATGACCAGTCCTGTCCCGTCTTACCAAAGACGTTGGATTTGGACTGGATGGAGCAAATGGGTCTTGGAAAGATTCAGGAGCTCTTGGAATTCCAAGGATGGGTAGATTTCTTCCAAGAGACTATCCCCGTCTACACTGAGCTGCTCAATGAGCATATGACGTATCTTGGACCACTCCAGGATGACGACAACGACGAATACCTCATCTCCACAATCTACGGTGTCACCATAAATATCAGTAAGTCTTGGATCTACAAGACTTGGTTTGGAACTAGAAGGACTTGTGATTCCAAAGGAAACCACCTGTATTGACTTGGGACACCAAGGAGGAAAAATGGTCCAGCTACTCAACCCCTGTGCTACAATGAAAAACTTCAACGCCATAGACATGTATATCCCCGGTAGAGTGCTTTTCAGTTTGCTCACCCATAACATCACCCCATAGAACCAACGCACTCACATCATCAATGTAAAAGATGTGAGATTACTTTATGCACTGAAGACAAAGGAGAAAATATACCTTCATGCAATGATTCTTCTTACCATTGAGGAAAGTCGCTATGTTAATCAAGGTCTAGTGCACAGAGGAGTAGTGACCAAGGCGCTACAACAAAACGGAGTGGACACCG
Organism: Limonium bicolor; assembly: GCA_023374045.1. Classification (NCBI taxonomy): domain Eukaryota; kingdom Viridiplantae; phylum Streptophyta; class Magnoliopsida; order Caryophyllales; family Plumbaginaceae; genus Limonium; species Limonium bicolor. The sequence goes on from CM041776.1 coordinate 68,308,633, forward strand.
ACAGGTTCCACGAATACGCGCGCACCGCTCAGGACAGCATCTGCTTGGAGATGTTGTCCAAAATGGGGATCAAGACAAAGGGAGACCAGCTGGTGGTTGCTCAGAAGCCAACCAAGAGTGAAGACTCTAAGTTAGAGCCTCGCCCAAACATTAGAGCATCAGGACTTAAGAGAAGGAGAAGTCTTTCACCGGTCCATGACAGGTCGGAGACCAGTATGGGTACCTCAACTAGAGATATCCTAAAGAGGGTGAGAGTTACTCTCACAGCTGTGCAGGTCGTCTCCTCTGAACCAAGTGTTCATAACATGGTTCAAGGAGCAATAGCCTTTATAGACTCCCACATGGCCTGAGAGTTCTTTGTCTCTTAAAGACACAAGTGTAACCGTGAGAGTTAGATTTAGGATTAGATCTTTCTTTTCCATCAAATGTTTTATTTGCCTTTGACTATCTGTTTCAACGTAACTTTTTTATATCAATGAAAATGCAACTGGTGTTTGTATACTTGAATGCTTATGATGGGTACAAAATAATTTATTATATTGGGTGCTTCTTCCTTGATTAAAAATTGCAAAAATGATCTGAGATACTTAGTTCCATCCATTCCACTAATCCAATCACGGACCTTGACACCTAAAAAGCCCACAAACATAGCCCACAAGACGTAGCACCTCATTTATTACCACTCAGCGATCAGTCGTTGAGCATATCCAAAGCGTCTATAAAAACTTGCTTACTCCATCCGCCACTCACACCCAATCCTTCACATGTCCCACAATGGCACAAACTCCACAAAGTTCATCCAGTTCAAATGAACAAATAGTGCACTCCACAATTCGCAAGTTCATGGCCACAAAACACCCAAAGAAGTATGTCGCCCAAAGCTATGTTCAACCAGACTCCGACTCACTCACAGCTTGGTCTATCACCTCAAGTGTCACTCTATCACATACACGTTCTCCACATTGCATGGAGTTCACCATAGATTCTGATGAGTCCGACCTTTCCACTACAGCTGAATCACCTTTGATCAATCCTACCATAGCCAAACCCTCTTGAATCAAAGCCGCTTTTTCGGAGGATGAACCTTTTGGCCCAGAAGATCATTGAAAACGTATAATTGGTCCCTCAAATCTCACAAATGAATAGAACCCCGAGAGTTATAGTGGTTCGGCCAATAATCCGGCCTACGTCCACTTCTTGACAATATCTTTATTCCTTTCTCTAGTGTTACAAACCTAGAGAGCTTTTTAGTGTTTTCTCTCTCTTCTGATCGTGTGTCCTTACAAATGAACCCCCCATCTCTATTTATAGACTTTCGAGGGTGAAGTCTATTTCTTAATCCTTGTACATGTGGTATTACCTTATTGGAGCAATCCTCCTAATTTTGGCACTTCTCTCCTTGTAAAGCCTTCTGGTCCCAAGGTGTGGGATGCGGGATCCGGTCATGGGGCATGGGTCCGGAATATAGGACCCGGTCATGGGGCACAGGTCCGGAATATAGGACCCGGTCATGGGGTGCGGGGCCGGGATGCGGGACCCGATTATAGAGTGCGGGGCCGGAATATGGGACCTTGATTGATGTTCGGTGCCCAAACTGGAGCCCAAATAAGGTCCTGAAGGAGGCCCGGGGTCTGGGCCAGGGTCCACGGTCTGGACCACTTTGACCCTCTTGTTTTCGTCATATTCTTGTCCTTGTCATCAGTCCCACAAGTTCTACTTTTTGGTAAAAAAAAAGTGGAACTTAAAAAGAGAGATAGAAATTTACATTCTTTTTTCCTTTCTCCTACCTCCTAGTCCCACAAGTTCTTTTTCTTTAGCTTTTACGAAGAAACACGAACTTACAAAAAGTCGGTACAATTAGTACAATCAAAAGTCCCACAAGTGTCTTTCTTCTGAATCTGAAAAATTGGAAATCCTGGGACATAAATCTTTGAGATAATATATCTTGATGGATGGATCCCATAATATCTTGATGGGATGGATCCCCTGATGTTCTGATATATAATATTTAAGAAGGCCAGAAATCCAGAAGTCCAGAAGTCCATAATAAGATCTTCATAAAGAAGACCAATGGTTCATTTAATAGGAATCATTCCCTTTTGAAAGGGTGAAATAATATGATGATTAAATCCTTGCTTTTACTAGCCAAAGGATGATAATTCCCTTAAAGGGAGAACAAAGATAATATATTTTCCCAACTTTGCTTATGCTAACCAAAGGATGATAATTCCCTTAAAGGGAGAACAAAGATAATATATTTTCCCAACTTTGCTTATGCTAGCCAAAGGATGGTACTTGTGATTCAAGTATGGTGTGGCGTCCCACACCTAACAATTCTCCCATTACAGGCGACCAGAGCTCCTGATGGGTCCAGAGATGAGTTTTTTTTTGTTGGCTCATTGGCCGGGTTTATTTTCAACCCAAGGTGGCTCTATGGCCGGGTTTCATTTCAGCCCAAAGTGTTACTTTTCAAGGTATGAGTGCCTGCGGCTCGTTGGCCGGTGCTTTCTTTCAAGGCATATAGTTTGTGGCTCACTAGCCGGTGCTTTCTTTCAAGGCATATAGCCTGCGGCTCACTGGCCGATGCTTTCTTTCAAGGCATATAGCCTGCGGCTCACTGGCCGGTGCTTTCTTTCAAGGCATATCCTGTGGCTCACTGGCCGGTGCTTTCTTTCAATGCATATAGCCTGCGGCTCACTGGCCGGTGCTTTCTTTCAAGGCATATAGCCTGCGGCTCACTGGCCGGTGCTTTCTTTCAAGGCATATAGCCTGCGGCTCACTGGCCGGTGCTTTCTTTCAAGGCATATAGCCTGTAGGCGTTACTTTTTCCAGAGGGCCTATGAAAGCGCCATGGACCAGAGGGCCTATGAGAGCGCCATGGGTTTTTGTCTTCAGAGATGACCAGCGGGCGTGTGGTCGCGCCTTGGGTTTTGATGATACTTTTTATTCTCGCCTTTGAAAGTATCCAGATTATAAAAATATTTACCAGAGGTAGCTTGCTCGTCTTACTAGCATGCCGTCCGGATTTTGGTGCAGTGCCACCCCCCGGGGCTGAATTCAGATGAGGAAGACCGATGCCCCACCAGGTGGCACACGAGCACCATTTTCTTTTTGAGAAAATATATAACTTCTGGATTTGAGACCTTTTAGCTAGCTTAGCCTGGGTGTGAATGCAGACGCTGCTTTGGCATGCGCCAATATGCGGCCTGGGCATTGATTGAGATTTGACTACTTGGCTTTCACCCAATCTGTGATTTACTGGAGTGTCAAAATTTGGAAAACAGATGCGGTCTTCTTGGCAAATTCTCCTTCCTTTATTATACACCTGGTATTTCCCATACCTTTTTTGCCCTTACTCTCCCTTTTTTGGCATCCTGAAGTACTTCAGGGGTCGGGTGTTGGAAACTTCAAAGACGGGTTGATGAAGACTTCAGAGACCAGGTGATGATTGCCTGGATGATGACCCCGGCTGGTGATGGTTTTCTTAATGAGATCAAACTGCTTTATCTTAGCGAGACAATTTTTGATCGTTGTGTTCCCTTTTCCAGCCGCATTCAGACTGAAGAGCAGGCACTAGTATTTTGAGCGAAGACTGAGCACAATAGTTATGCTGCAGCCTGAGTCCGACACTTCATGGCGCATTTCAAACAGTCTTGATATCACAGTACTTGAAGGAAGTCTGAGTATTTTCTATCTTTTTCTGAAACATGTTATTCATTCAACGATGGTCTCTGGAAGGTCTTTTCTATTGAATACAAGCTCCAGATTTCGTGCCTCTCTGTTCAATCCCATTTCTGGGCGTTTTTACGATTGATTTTCCAGCACAAACATCAAATTAACAATTGTAAGTAACAAGAATTTGTAGCTCAAGATATTATCTTCTTATTGCCATCCCTTCTTCCCATGAGCAGACCGAAACACAACTAACGGAGTTAGCGTTAACACAGCCCTACAAGATTTTCACAAACAGTATCAGAACCTGTCGTCACTTCGTAGCTTTAACACCTGTTGAAGTAAGCCTTTTACCAATGGCGGAAGTTGGACTTTAAGATGCATATGTTGTTCAATTTGAAAACAGAAGCTTAAAGTCTAGAACCAGGTAAAGTCCAAGTTAGAATCTGGTTTCTGCAGCAGAAAAAAGTCAAGATGAAACTTAGGAAACTACTACACAATTCCACCAGCAGGGCTCTTTCTTTTAAGAAAAGATAGATATAAAAATAGATGCTAACTTCTGATTGTTTCTAGGCAAATTAGCAGCAATCACTAAATTGAAAAATGTGCATCTCCTCAGGTTCAGACAATAATGAGGTTGTAAATGACGTGGAATCTATCAATCCAATGCATATTAAGAGGAGAAAATCAGACAGAAACTTTAATTTTGATCATATTTTTCAGGCTCATATGGCAATAAGGAAAACGGTCTGATCCAAATGAAACTCAAAGTGCGCTGTGCCAGTGGGTCAAAAAGGGCAGAAATGCAAATGAAGTATGACCTAGCCAAAGTCTTTTTGACCACCCATCTGTCATCATGTTATCTTGTTATAGCAGAAAACAGTGTGAATCAAAGTTCTGAGTGGAACCCAATCGTGAAATGTTCAAACAGCAACACTACTCAGAGTTAAGTAATATTGTATGACCAGTGCAGATCTTTACTAGGTCAACTGCCCCGAGGGTGAAGAAACAATCAGCGTTCACAAACAAACAATGGTTGGACAGGGTAAAGACCAGTCAAAATTTAAAGCTAGAATGAGAGGCATGAACTACACTTCTTTGGAGGTTGATAGCAGAGGCATATTGTAGCTGTGAGGTTGCTGTATAACAGGTAAAATCATAAGGCTTACCAGATGTAGTATGTCAGAAGCAATTAAGGCATATGCCTGCATACTGCTTATCATAAAAGATGATAGATCTTTAGGTGACAAAGTGTTTGCATTTTTCTTGTAAAGCAATCACGAAACAAAGTAGTGCATAGTGCAGCTTAACCAAGTGGCAAAACAGAGGCAAAGAACGGTCATAATTGATAATTAAAAACTATTGAATCAGTTTACAATTTTAAGCAGCGAAATTGGAAGCAAATCAGTGTGTTATCTCTATCATATATTTCAGATTTTTGTAGGTACCGAGTTTCATTAACGAAGAGTAAAAAGGTACCTAACTAATCAGGTCACAAACTTAGGCCAGAAAGAACTGTTATGCAATGAGTTATTTAACTTTAAACAGAAAATACCAACACAAGAATTCAGATCAGGTTCACCATAGTTAAGCACAGTAAGACTTGCGTTCTTCAGACAGAGGTAAAAAATTGAAGCAAGGATAGCATTAATCCTAGCCAGAAGAATTACTGAAACAGGCAACACCATTAAGTTTTTCTATATTTTATCAAAGGAATTATCAAAAACATGTTTCAGGAGTCCAAAAACTAAGAAGGAGTAGCTGCCAAAGATAAGAATGGTGTGAAGTTCAAAGTTAGACCTTTGTTCTCTTTTTGAGAAAATTTTGTATAACAATTAACATTTTTGAAGAATCAGACTCCAAGACTGATCATAACTTGATTTAAACAACTTAAAACAGTCCAACAGAAGATAATTCAAAGAATTTTAAAATGCTACTGTAAGAAGAGATAGGCAAGACAGCATGTTTCAGCATTACAAATGGTTGGAATTTTTAAATGCGTGAACAAATAACTGCAACAGTTTGAATTCTTGAATTAGAAAAGTACTTAATAAAGGCTGAATTCAGTTTACCCATATAGTAGCAAAAGAAATCAAGCTGGGACCTGGGATCATGTTTTAAATTTGCTCTTATAAAACCACAGAAGAAAACAAAACTAAAGTTTCCCATTAGAAACCAGAATCAACGGTCACACGCCTAATTTGGATTTTATTTTTCAACAGTAGGGATTTAAATCTGAGGCAAAATGACATATTTTAAAGGGTGTTAGTGAAAACATGATAGTATAGTGATTTGCTCATAAGCGCAGAGGGATAATGTTTGTTTGTGAAATGTTTATATGCCAACAAATTGGATGGATAAAGTAGTTAAATCAAAAGCAAGGAATAAACGATTTTGGGATTGGGAACATAGAAACTCCTTAGCAGGGAAGAAACTTTTGTGAGCCCAAGGAAACACTGTAAACTTAAAGTTGTCTAGAATGCTTATTCAAATCCTATCTTTTCATTACAAAAGCGCTTTCTCCTTAATCAATTCAGTCAAAGATTTGACGAATGGAACAGTTCTAACAATGTAGCGGCAGTGTCACTTAAAGAGTAGAAGCAATTAGCAGTATATCAGTTTTTGAAGTGCAGATAACAAACAATTAAAATGCGAGAGGGAAGAAAAGGGATATAACAAGACCAGCACAGCAGTAAATGGAAAACTGAATTTGCAAAATCAGATTTTGAAGCATCCTAAGATACACCACATGTAAAAAGATGAATATCTAAGCTAAATTCATAATCTAGTCTGCAAGTCGATTTCAGAGAATTTTATGAAGGTGCTGTAAGATGAGATATAGACTGAAGTGATTTTCAGAAGCAAATATAGAAGTAGTTTGAACGCTTGTTCTGTGCCATACTCGTCAACCCACGGCAATGGCAAACAAAGTTTTCATAGATTCTATCAAACCGACCAGAATCAGATTTTATTTTATGCACACATGTTGTCGAATAAACATGTGACCAACAGCTCAGATCAAGTCACAACTATATATCAGAAGTATACACATAGCACTCAATCAGAAACAAGGCTTTTTAGCGCAAAATTATTTTCTTGAATTTGAACAGATAACCGGAGAATTCTTATCATAGAAGATTAAGGCTGGACGAAGTGCTCACAATCATCATCTTAGCCTTATTTTCCAATAGAAATCAAAATTCAGAAATGTCAAAACCCTAAATCATCAATAGGGGAGAAATCAAGGCTTGAAAACCAATCGTAGATATTAAGCAAGCATTTCAAGGTTGAATAACTTATCTTTAGCAATCGGCTTCGGATGTTCTGTTCTTTCTTTGTCATTAGCTTCTCTGATTAAAATTTTTGCCTTGGGACGCTTGCTTCAAACTTTCGCCGTTCGTCAATGCCCTGGGGAGTTCTTGTTTCGAGCTTGGACTTCAGACTTTGATCCCGCCTGGAAGGAAGATGCCGCGTGGCTTTTAGTTGATGATATCGTCCGGCCTTTCACTTGAGGATGCGGCCGAGGAAGTTGAATTGTCTTCCGGTCATGGATATGTGGCCAAGGAAGTTGATACTGCCAAGGAAGTCTGGCGCGGCTAAGGAAGTTGATGCGGCCAAGGAAGTCCGGCGCGGCTAAGGAGGTTGATGCGGCCAAGGAAGTCCGGCGCGGCTAAGGAGGTTGATGCGGCCAAGGGAGTCCGGCGCGGCTAAGGAAGTTGATGCGGCCAACGGATCCAAGGGAATCCGGCTGCCTTCCGGTCATGGGCTGAGATGCGGCCGCCCGTCTATTTGAAAGATATCAACCGGTCATTTGAAGGACACCACCCGGTCAATCTTGCCCTTGTCTTGAAGTTGCGCATCGATGTCTCCCAATTCTGGCCATTTTGCCTGGATTTGATGCCAGAATTCATTCGGTCGCCTTTGTCATTGGCTGCAACTACTCCAAGAGGTCGGTTGTCTGATAGTTGCCCTTTGGTCGTGCTTCGAGATTTTGCCTTCTGGCTTTGAATTGAAGACGTCGCCTGGCCTGACTGAAACTGCTACCTAGGACCAAATGTGACCAGTCCTTCACCCAGTCATGGAACTTTGGTCTTGAAGGAGAACGTAGTTGGTTTTGAATCGAGGATATCATCCGGTTTTGTACTGAGGGCGCCACTTTGGTCATTGAATTGGAGGTGATTATCCCTGGTCACAGTCACAACAAGTTCCTAGTCACCGCAAACTCCTGGTTGAGAAGATTGTGTCCGTTCTTATCAAGCCTCCGTCGTGCTCGACATATTCCGGTCGTGCTCACACTCCGGTGTGCTCAACTTCTTCCGGTAGTTGAACAATAATCATCCCCTGGTGCAGATAACAATGGTTGTCGAATAATAACCATCTCCCGGTCATGGATGGGGATGCTTGCCGGATCACATATCTTCAATCGCCAGATCAAATATCTTCAATTGTTGCTTGCGGTTAAGTAAAAGCGACACCGCACCTAGTCGATGATGCGCCTGGCTTCCAAAACAAAACGGTGTTGTGCCTGGTCGTCCTGGTCATGTCCAATTTGCCTTCCTCTGATGACCGATCTTGAGGAATTTTCTCTCCTGAGCTTCGGAAAAGACCACATTTCCATCGCGCCCTAAGCTCTATGCGAAATCAGAACCGCTTTCCCCATTGCTTTCTGAGAATCAGTTTAGTTAGGTATAACAGAAGAAATCATACCAATGGATGGATTAGAATTAGCTTTTGTGAATTTGAAAGTAGAAGAGAATGTGTTCAGAATGCTCCCTTAAATTTTGGCAGCTACGGAGCTGGGGTGTGGTTTGATTCATATTTTTGGAAGTAGCAATCGATTTTCAAGCGTCGACTTAATCTTCTAATTTCTTCTGATCACTATTTGTTCTTTCCGATTTTTTTATTCCGGAATCGGGATCCTCTTCCAATCATTCCTTCCCACATGCTAAAAATCAATTCTTCGAAATCTCTTATCATCCTCCTTTCCACAGATCCGATCGTCTTCTACTGATTTTTTAATACTTGTCGCAAGCGATAGTTCCACACTGCTCATCGCATCGTTTACGAGGGATATTTCGGTAAAATCAAACAGGTCCGTCGACCATAAAGATCTTTTGATCTTTAAAAATCACATAACTATACTCAAGATTGCGGTGGATGATCTCATCATTCTTCCAACCATATCTCTTACGATCAAAAAAGAAACGTGGCTAGATTTCTCCGGCCGACTTTTGTCAAGATCTTAATGTAAACTCTGAAACTCTAATGTACGTGCAACACTCTTCATAGATAAGCTTCGATCAATTTCCTCGATCTTCAACTTACCCGATCGATTGTACTAGGCTTGTGGTTGAATCGTGGTTGCCGATTGTTCTGCTGCTCGTTTTCCACAGACGGCGCCAAATGAAAACGTATAATTGGTCCCTCAAATCTCATAAACGAATAGAACCTCGAGAGTTATAGTGGTTCGGCCAATAATCCGGCCTACGTCCACTTCTTGACAATATCTTTATTCATTTCTCTAGTGTTACAATCCTAGAGAGCTTTTTAGTGTTTTCTCTCTCTTCTGATCTTGTGTCCTTACAAATGAACCCCCCATCTCTATTTATAGACTTTCGAGGGTGAAGTCTATTTCTTAATCCTTGTACATGTGGTATTACCTTATTGGAGCAATCCTCCTAATTTTGGCACTTCTATCCTTGTAAAGCCTTCTGGTCCCAAAGTGTGGGATACGGGATCCGGTCATGGGGCACGGGTCCGGAATATAGGACCCGGTCATGGGGCACGGGTCCGGAATATAGGACTCGGTCATGGGGTGCGGGGCTGGGATGCGGGATCCGGTTATAGAGTGCGGGGCCAGAATATGGGACCCTGATTGATGTTTGGTGCCCAAACTGGAGCCCGAATAAGGTCCTGAAGGAGGCCCGGGGTCTGGGCCGAGATCCACGGTCTGGACCGCTTTGACCCTCTTGTTTTCGTCATATTCTTGTCCTTGTCAATCATGAATGGGATATCCAACTACGTCACTCATATAGATTTTCTTGATCATGTTTTGTAGCTTATACTCTATGGAATGTCATGTCCTTTACAACATCTTATGTCGTGTAGTTGCTCCCTATTTTGTTGTATGGTAAAGGGGGAAAGAAAAGTATATGTACTTGTGAGAGTACTTATGAGACTATGTCTATCATCCTTGTATTATGTATCATCTGAATGAAAACTTTATCTTTTTTTGTTATAGTATAACATAAAAGTTGTCACTTATTGTGCATAAAAGCTGTCACTTATTGCTATCATTTGTTAAAGTTTTTCATTCTTAAAACCCTTAACAAACTCAGGGGGAATCTCTCAATTTTTGAATTACCAAGTACATATAAGTGTATAGGTTGCCATCATCAAAAAGGGGGAAATTGTTAAGACAAGATCCTTTAATTTTGATGATAGCAACCCTTGTATTGTCTATCTAATGCGTTCGTCAAGATTCATGATTCAGATAGACAGGTGAATAAGTGGCTAAGCACGCAAGATTACAAGTGCACTTAGGTCATGAGTGGCTTAGCATGCAAGGTTACAAGAGCGCTCAATCCATGACATGTGCCCAATGAGTCGGGCACCTGTCTACGAGAGCTCCGTAGAAGTTCTAGCACAGACAACCAGTCAGACACCGCACGAAGATATCTCTCATGCTTAAAGATGAAAATCAAAGATAGATTACTGCAAGGGATTGACACATTCAGATAAAACACATACATCAACATAGGCAACTTGTTCACGATAAGCTCACGATAAAAGGAGAAGATCATTATGCACAAGATAACAAAGCTATTAATGGACATCATTACATAGTGGTAATGAATTCCGAAGAGAAATTTATGAGCATTTAATGAGCCAAACAGAATCAGGCAAGTGGGGCACACAAGTGGCGATTGACCTATCAAGAGGGTTGCCGCCAACTTGACCAACCATAAGGCGACACGTAGTCCAGACACCCCAGATCAAGTTGAAGACTCTCTGCAAGTCTAGTGTGGCTACAATATGAATAATCGAAGTTGAATTCGACTCCAAGAAGTCTAGGGACTAATAGGACGGTAGTTACATCCTAACCACCGTGTATATATACTTGAATTTATTCCTTATGTAAGTAAGCCTGTACAAGAGAAAAGATAGAGATAATCTGGGCAAGTGTTGATCAGACTTAGGAGTGTGTGTAAGTGCTAAAGAGTTGGTGAGCTAGATAGGACTGGGTTAGAGTATCAATACATTGGGTATTTGATAGAACGACAGGTCGGGGAACGGTCGGAGAACCGTAGGCCGATAGTCAAGAGAGGGTTGACGACTTTAGGGGAAAAGTCGAAACTGTCCCGGGTCCGTGTGTGGGGCGAGGGAGGTTGAGTGAATTTCATGTGTGTAAATTCTCAATCGAAATGTGTTTTCCAGTTTAAGTTTATCTCGCGTCCATTCCTAAACTATCAAGTCTTATTAGAGTCCACGATACGTCCACGACACGTCGGGGATGCATCAGGAGTGCTTGCTAGTTTCAACAACCTTGCGTGCTCAGCCACTCTTTTACCTATTTACCTGATCTTCATACTTAGATAAACATGTCAGATAAACAACACAGGTTTGGTATCATCAAAACCTAAGGAACTTGACTTAACAATCTTTGGATCATTGGCCAGAGGGCGCTACTGTTGGTGTACACCGAACGACTGTCTATTAAGAAATTTATATATGGGTTGTCCTGCAATGACACCCATCTGAGATTAAGAGTAAACACTGATAACGAATAAAAGTGCCTCGAAGGCCAAGTAACGATTACCGTTCATAAGGAATCGACCTTCGCGTTCTATTGCATTTACTCGTTATTGTTTTACTTATGTGAATGAATATTTATGCAATGATGTATTTACATTGGTTGAACTGCTGAATGTTTATTTACAGTATTACTATATACATGTAAAATGGAACTGCATGAAATGAACTGCATGTTAAGACAATTAAATGATCTAAGTGACTTAGAGGATCTAGGATTGCACTTCAGCATATTCAGCATTTTACTGAGCCTATACAGTAACACATTATAGGACATTGATCGAGACTTGAAGCCGGAGTGCGGAACTTTTTGGTAGTCGACATTTATTTTGATTTTCGTACTTCGGGACTTCTTTTGTATTAATCATGTTTGTACGGGGTTAAATTATGTAGTCACTCACTTGTTCGGATTTCAGATTTGATGTTGTTATGTTAAGTTGTAAACTATCTAGTCATCACTGTGGTTATATTTAATTGATAAGAAACCCCTTTACTCACATGGGTAGTGACGGTGTGTAGCACCCGAGTTATGTAGTTAGTTATAATTTTTGATGCGACTTACGTTTTTAATTATGCTACAACTGGCGATTATACGAGATTATGAGTAGGGGTGTTACACTCGGGCCCAGATCGCCACAAAGGGATAGGGTTTGCACGCTATCCTCTTTGGGCTTCCTCACTTTTTTCACACCACCGTGAGGTGTGCGTCTACGGTCGGGTCTTTGACTGACCAAACATTGGGCTCGGTAAGGGTACTGCCGGAGAGGTGATAGGAGTCAAAACCCAAGTATTAAGGGAACGTGGTTTGCATGATCCTCCTCTTTTCCCCCACTTATTCCCTTCACCTAAAGGTGTGAGTCTCTGATGGGGGCCGCCTAATGTGGGCCCGAGTGGAATTGGTTTGTGTGGACCCTCGATGCTCTCATATGATGCATAATTACGTAAAAGTTCAAGTGCACACAGAAGTAAATCAAACAATATAATAAAAGTGATAGATGAAATTTTCGAGTTAACCCATTTTATGTTAGAATTAAACTAGTTAAAATTAAAATTAAATCCCCAGCAGAGTCACTAGTATGTGAGCTTCGGGTTTTTTGAACCTTATCCTATGATGATTGGGTTGATTAGGAGCTAATCGGGTTTTAGGTCCACTTATAACCTAAGTCTAAAAACTATGTTATAATGTAAAAGTCTTTATAACTTAAGGTTAGCCACTGGAACCTATTAATAGATGCACCTCATTTTAAACTATGGTAAACTAGGAAAAGTAAGAGTTTGAGTTCAGGTTTGTGGGCATGGTATATAACTTTTCCAGGTTCAAATTACTTTCACTACCGTTCTAAGTTATTTTTCCTCTACTATGTCATTAAAGGCTTATTATAAATTTATTATGCTAAAGTGTGCATGCTTCTGTATTTTTATGTTTTTTAACATTTTTTACTAAAATTAAAGGGAAAAGTGAAATTACCTAAACTAGGGTTTTGAGGCCGAATTAGGTCAAATTTCTTAATGTTCATGACCACGGACCCTAATCTACAAAATAAAACACATTATTGGAACTTACAAAAGATACAAATTTTAAAGAACTTAGGGCCACAAACAGGGTGTTCATGGGCCTGGACATGTGCTAGAAAACACTAAATTTGAAAAAAGTGAAATCCTGCCACCGCCCGGGGGCGTCCGTAGCTTCGACAAGACGTCTAGGACCCCGAACGTGACGTCCGTGGGTGCGGATTGCCAACAGATGGCGCCGTTCGTGCATTTTCTGGCGGTGTTTTGGCTCAAATTTCATGGGTATGTACCGTAGAAGTATCTAAACAAGTTAGTGTGTGAAAGATTTCAATTTGAAGTTCTATTCAACACGAAACTAATCAACAAGTTATTAGGCAGAAACTTAATTAAACCCTAATTAAGACACTGAGAAACCTTGGTTTGACTAAAAATTTATACTGAGCACGGATTGAAGTCAGGGGAGTTAAAAAAAGGTTTCTAACCTGTATTGATCTCGGTAGACAGAGGTTTCTTCATGTCGGGATTCTTCGATTGATCCGTTGGAACTCGATCCAAAGGAATCTGGACCCGAGCTTCTGACTATGTGATTCGGATGGTATTCCTCATGTCTTGGTGGTGATTTTCTGAATTTTTGATGGTTAGATCTTCGGTGGGAGTGCAAAGACTTCGTCTTTAGGATTTTCGGGAAAGTTTTGGTATGATTTCGGTGCTTGTGAGTGGAAATCATGGGAGGCTAGTTTGTGAATGTGTTTTATAACTTCTTAAGGTTTTCGAATGTCTTCTAAGTCAGTCGGTAAGGTTTCTTATATAGGCAACGAATAAGATAAGCAAAGTTTGTAAATGATCTAAGTTTACCGAAACTGGTCGGGTAACTTCTAGATTGAATCAGGTTATGAAATTTTACCAGCATGTAAAGAAGGATATTTCTGAATTTTCCAATGGAAAGTTATTTTATTTTGATAAAGGAACATTTTAAAAATTAATTTTTCATCAGATCTGTTCAGAAATTAAAAAATACTTATTGGAAAATCAAGAATTCGAAATTCCAATGCCATTATGCTCCATATGTCATCTCTTATCATGTGTTAAAATTTCATAAAATTTCAAATTGTTTTGTGCATCTTTTTAAGAAAGAGAAAATTACTTGATGACTTGTATTTTCCTTTATTTTTTGGGCTTCGGGCTTCAAATAACATTTGCTAGGATTTCGGTCAAGGATGGGCCTAATGACCAGATTGCATCTTTATTTTAATGGATGGAAGCCTTTTCTTTCAATTTTTGAAAATTTGGGGGTTTGATTATTAAAAAAGTTAGTTTATAATATGTATTAAAGCTATTTTTTAGAATAAAAATTCCCAAAAATAACTAAAAATGCCCTTTCTGACGATAAAGTTGTCACGTCTGTTTTGAGGCGCAGGACCTAATCGTGCCAAAGTAGGAAATATCGAAAACTTCCTTAACAATTCGTGATTTTTTTTATTTTAACTGTTTTGCCCTTCGTTGCATCTGTGCTAAACAGGACTCTTTCTGAGAGTCAAAATTTTGGGTATAACAGTACCACAAACATCAAGATTCATCAGAAGGATTACAGTGTCATTATATGGATTACAGTACAATGTATGTAAAACCACGCGCCAATTGGCCCTAACCCCTAAAAAAAAGGAGTTACACTCGTGTAACTAATTAGCACATCAAAGGTGTTCACAAAAGAGCTTTGGATGTTTGGCTCTCATGGAGTTCTCTAACTCCCAAGTGGCCTCCTTACATCATGATTAGACCACAAAACTATGACCATCCTCGTGGTCTTGTTTCTAGTTTCCCTTCTTTTAGTGTCAAGGATTCTAAGTGGTGTTTCAACATACTTTAGAGCTGGATCTAGCTCTATCCTTTCAGGCTCTAACACATGAAAAGGGTGTGGTACGTATTTCTTAAGCTGGGAGACATGCAAGACATCATGTACTTTTTCCAACTCAGCAGGTAGGTCTAATCTGTATGCCAATGTTCCCACTCACTTTGTAATAGAATATGGCCTAATATATTTAGGACTAAATTTTCCCTTCTTTCCGTACGTGAAGACGTCCTTCATTGGTGAGACTGAGGAAAAACTGATGTTATACCCAAAATTTTGACCCCCTAGAAAAGGGTCTCGTAGGACATGAATGCCATAAAGGGTAAAATGGTCAAAGGGAATGGAATCTTGAGTTAGTTAGAACATCTTTAAAACTTTCCTATCCTACAATGATTAACTCACACATCTCAGGACAATTATGACAGCTTAATCATCACGAGGGGCATTTTTGTAATTTTTAAGGTTTTTGAGTCATCTCATAAACTTCCTCTCTCTTCCGAAAATGACCCAAATCAACTCGAAATTCTTTGAAGTTGTAACGCATGATAAAGGATGACATTTAGAGCATAATGGCTTTGGAATTTTGAATTTTTGAATTTCTAATAATTTCCTATTAATTTCTGAACAGATCTGATGGAAAATCGATTTTAAAAATATTCCCTCATCCAAAAAAATTCAATTCTTCATTAGATAAATAAAAAATATCCTCCTTTACATGCTCAAATAATTTCATGGTTAAATTATTTTTGGAAGTTACCCGACCAAATCCCGGTAAACTTCGCTCCTTTACTGAGTGTACTATATCTTTAGTGATGTCTATATAAGGGATTTTCCCTTTGACCTAGGTAGTACATTAAGAACCCTAAGAGATCAGATAAACCAGTCATCTATAAACCATAATTTTGCACTCTCGGGCCTCAAATCAATACTGAAATCCATACCAAAATAAGTTTTTGAACTCCCATTGCCATACATGACAAGTCATCAAACAACCACCAAATCATCACCAGATCAAGAAGAACATCATCAGCAATCAAGGGTCAGAAGCTTGGGTCGAATTCAATCCAGGATTGCAGTAGACGAAGCTACCGAGGATTCCCAACGTGAAGGAACTCCCAAATCCCAAAGGTAAAATAAGTTAGAAACCAGATTCTTTAACTCCCTTAGGCTTAATGTACTCTCTGTCAAAATTTGGGATCGAACCGACTTTTTCCGGCACCCGAATTAAGATTTTTTTGTGTCTTTGCCTAATAACTTGTTTGCTAAGTTTCGTCAATAATTCAAAGTCAAGTTGAATTCTTTTATTCACTAACGTGCTTAAAATATTTCATGTTACACTTACATAGAATTTGAGTTAAAAACACCGCCGGAAACCACCCAAATGTCGTCGCCCGAAGGTGGCCCGTACCCACGGACGCCACGTCTGGGGTCTCGGACGACCTGTCTGAAACCACGGTCACCCCGGATGGTGGCGGACTAGTTATTTTTCAACTTAAATTTTCTTACTACATGTCCGGGCCCACGGCGCCCTGTCCGTGGCCTTGAACTCTTCAAAATTTCATTTTTCTGTAAATTTGATCTTTTGTATAATTAGTTTAATTAGGGTCCGTAGGTTCAGACATTAGGTTTGGATCCGAACCCTAGTTTAGGTAATTTCAAATTTTCAATCATAAAATATTAAAAAATCAGAAACTCGGGCACTTAGGTTAAATCGACTTCTTAATAAGTCGTAAACAACATAAGTAGAGGAGTAGCGACTTAGAAAGGTAGTGAAAGTAATTTGAACGCGGAAAAGACGTAACCAAGCCCCGAACCCGAACTCTTACCTTTCCAAGTTTACTTAGGTTAAAACTTAGGTGGCGACTCGTAATAGGTTTTAGTGAGCTAGCTTAGCTTTTTTTAATAATTAATTTTTTATAACATAGTTATTAAGCTCAGGTTATAAGTGGACCTGGAACCCGATTGGATCCTAATCAACCCGAATCAACATAGGATAGAGGTTCAAAAATCGAGGCTCACACTTGGTCACCAACAACAAACTCCAAGTCTTTCATCCTAACTTTGCATAAGACTTTTGTCTATCATGGGCTGCCTTTATATTCTTTCACATCTGTTGGACATCCTTTATGACTTGTTCTAGGTACTCAAGTCCTAAGAACAAATTCTCACTGGTTTCATCCTAACATAATAGTGTTATGCAAGGTCTACCATATAATGCTTGAAATGGTGGCATCTTAATCGAGGTGTGATAGTTGTTATTGTATGCACACTCGATAAGATGCAAACGATCTATCCAACTGCCCTGAAAATCCACAACACATGTCGAAGAATATCTTCCTGTTTCTGAATGGTTCTCTCAATCTGACCATCAGTTTAAGGATGAAAAGCAATGTTAAGCTTCAATTTGGTACCCCAAGGCCTCTGGTACTTGTTGGAGACTATCGTCTTAGGCACTCCATGATGCCTGATGATCTCTTCTGAAACAAATTGACCAGTTTGGGCACCTTTCAGGTGTCCTTCATGGGAATAAATCTGGCTTTCATGAGCTTGTCGACAATGACCCATATCTGGTTCAGTCCTCCCTTAGTTGGTGGCAACTCGACTACAAAGTCCATACACAAGTCTTTAAACTTCCAACATGGAATGGGCATAGGCTGTACTAGTCCAGCTGGTCTATTATGCTCAAACTTGACCTTCTGACAAGTTAGGCACTGGGTCACAAATTCGATGACATCCTTCTTCACACCATTCCACCAGAAATGTACCTTCATATCCTTGTACATCTTAGATTATTCCGGGAGAATGGATAAGGATGAACAATGTGCTTCCTGTATATCTTCTCCTTCAAATCTGGACTACTCTCAGGATCACACAATCTGTCATTTAGTTTGATCAATTCATCATCAATGAGTATGAAGTCATACTTTTGTCCTCCAGTGATCCCTTCAGTCAGTTTATGTCTGATGGTCTGCATATATTATCGCTCTCTGCAGAATCAAGTACTTCATCAATGAGACTAGTGCTCGTTGTCATAGCATACAAGGAGTTGTATCTGAGGGCTAGGCATCGGCTACTACATTCGCTTCACCTTCCTGATACTACATTCGCTTCACCTTCTTTATACTAAATTTGCTTTTACCTTCTTTATACTTCTGTTGCGTGATATGCAGACTCTTGTGATCCGAATATACTATGACTATTACAACGTAAAGGTAATGACACCAAATCTTAAGCGCAAATACAACTGCACATGGGTAGGATAATTATCTTCATGCTTCTTCAACTGATGGGAAGCATAAGCAACTACTCTCACATGATGTGTGAGTACACTACCTAACCCAATTCTAAATGCATCACAATAGACCTCAAAACCATCACTACCTTCAGGGACAATGGGTCTGGTACTGTTGTCAACAAATTCTTCAAACGAACTGAGTTTCTTTATCAAATTGCTCATATGCTTGATCATCTCGGCAAAATCTTTAACAAATATCCTATAGTAACTTGTCAAACATAAGAGGTTGCTTATATCAGTCTCGGTTTAGGGTATTGGCAAATATAACGAGTCCTAAAATTGACTCCTTGTCAAAAATTAGGAATTTAATGATATAGAGATTAAGGTGTAGCTCATAAAACTTATCGATTGAAAAAATGAATCACTACGTATATAATACATAGTAACAGATGATGAATTATTCGAAACATTGAGAAATATCTTTTTTTTTTTTTGCTAACTTAATTGTGCGTACTTGACCTGCAGTTCGCAAGTTCTTTTTTGTTGCCAAAACTACGTTTACACATCTCTTTTGGACAGCAGAAAACATGGTCTTTTCATAGAATGAACAGTTGTAGCCCCAAGTACAACACTATTGCAGCCCCAGTTTATTTCTATAGCAAAATTTCACGATTCTCCGTAGTTGGTTGAATAAAACTCAATCAAAAGACACTCTAGTTTCTTTTCCCGTCAAATTTAGCGGGGTCTACCCTACAAAGTACCTTCGCATCTATGTTTTACATGAATTCGCAGCCTAAATCAAAACTGACTTGCAGTACACTTGAAAAATGAAGGACAACTGTAAGAGTTCTGAATGATCAGGACAAGAACAGTCTAGAATCCCATGCCTCCCATGCCACCACCAGGCATTGCTGGAGCTTCACTCTCATCCTTGGGAATTTCAGTCACAACAGCTTCTGTGGTAGTCATCAGGGATGAGACGCTGCGCACAGACCCGCAAGAAACATTAGTCAGGACAATGGTAATACCCAACTTGATTGGAGCAGCACACAGATGAAAGATTTAAAGAACAATTATTGCACAACTGCCATACCTGGCTGCATCGACCAGAGCAGTCCTGACAACTTTTAAGGGGTCAATGATTCCAGATTTGACCATATCTACATACTCACCTGTTTGGAACAACAAAAATGTGAAGTTAAGCGTTCAGAATGAACAAAGATAAGGTACACCAGGAAAACATAGTTGTTGCATAAACAAGCTCAGGGAGTACCTGTGGCTGCATCATATCCAAGATCAGGGTTGTCTTGCTCCAACAGCTTTCCTATGATAACTGCTCCCTCAACACCAGCGTTGCAGGCAATTGTATATACAGGGGTCTGTAGAAGTAAACAGATTTCATAGTATCATAACATATTCAAGAAGAGTCCCATCATTATTTAGACCAAACACCTTTCATGTAGCCAGGCAGAAGTAGCATAATACAAGCACTACAAACCTTGAGGGCATTATGGATGATTTGCACACCAATCTTCTGGTCAAAATTGGCTGTTTCAAGCTTGTCCAGCTCTTTTGCTGCATACAGTAGTGCTACACCCCCACCTGGCACAATTCCCTCCTCAACAGCTGCCTTTGTTGCATTGAGAGCATCGGTTACCCTGTCTTTCTTCTCACCTACTTCAGCTTCACTTGCACCTCCAATCTGAGAAATAATTAGATTAGGTCAAATCATCAAGACAATGGGGTCAAAAGGTGCTTCTAGTTTTTCAATCTGTGCGGATAATGTATCAAAAAGAGTGAGTAATCTACCTTCAGAACAGCGACACCACCAGACAGCTTTGCTAGCCTCTCCTGCAACTTCTCCTTGTCATAGTCAGAAGTGCTCATTTCAACTGCTGATCTAATCTGTTGTCACATTAACAAACAGAACAAGCCATTGTTGAAACACTGATTACAACCAACCACAACATGAAGCAGACTTATGGGACCTAACAAAGTACATACCTGATCACATCTTTCTTCTATGTTTTTCTTGTCACCAGCACCATCAAGAACTACTGTGTCATCCTTAGAAATGGTGACCTGCAGAACAAGTTAGTGTGGATATCAAGAACTTTTACAGCCATTGCTCTGTTGATGTGCCACATAATCTAATCAGCAGAAAGCACCAACCTTCTTGCATGAACCAAGCAGACCAAACCAACTCCGCCTTCTCCATATTCATGCCAAGTTCCTCAGTAACAACCTGCAAAAAGAGGCCATTATGACACCTTCTCCATATTTATTCAAACAAAATGATCTTAACAAAAGAAGTTTAAATTACCTCGCCACCAGTTAATACAGCAAGATCATGCAGGCCATATTTCCTGTTCTCACCAAATCCAGGGGCCTTAACAGCACTACCTAGTCATGCGGATTAAAAATTAGGTATGATATTCTATACTTCATAACTACTATGTCTATAACTACCCTAGGGCACATGGCAAACCTTAATTCCAGCACGAATTTTGTTCAAGATAAGAGTTGCCAAAGCCTCACTGTCCACGTCTTCTGCCACTATGAGCAGGGGCCTTTGTTTCTGAATTTATATATAAAGGCTCAGAGTCAAAAAACAATAAGTTTAGGATTCAATTTAACTAATAAAAGAACACAATCTACCTTCAGTGCCAGCTCAAGGGCCTTCACCACAGCATTGACACTGGATATCTTCTTCTCGTGAATCAGAATAAGGGATCATCCAATTCCTGGAAATTAATTAAGCAAACCATTCCATTTAAAAAGGAATATATGTAGAAAGATATTGAGAGAGAACATAATAAAAGATATTAACATACACATTTCTGAGTCTTCTGGTTGGTGATGAAGTAGGGAGATATGTAACCTCTGTCCAGCTTCATCCCTTCAACAACTTCCAGCTCATTGTACAATGTCTTACCATCCTTAAATATGAGCAAACAAACCATAACAGTCAAACTTTGAACTATTAGACACAATTCACGAACCAAAACTGAACAGTAGATACCATAGGATCCACGTGAAAGGCAATGGAGAAAGTTATTTGAATGAAAACAACTTCTTCACTACGTACGTTAATCCCAAGAATATCAGTTTCATACTTGGGAAAAAGGAATAATAAGGAAAACAAGAAATCAGAACAAACTTACTTGAATGGTAATTACTCCCTCTTTGCCAACTTTCTCCATGGCCTTTGCAATCAGCTCTCCAATTTCCCTTTCCCCATTAGCTGATATAGTTCCAACCTTTTGGATAATAAATACATTTAACTAAAGCAATTGATCTCATTCTACAAAGTGATTAGTCAGATGAGATCATATCTGGTTGATCTTAAAAACCTGGGCAATTTCCTCAGACGTGCTGATCATTCGAGCTCTACTTTTTAAGTTTGTTACTACAGAATCAACAGCCATATTGATACCCCTTCTAAGGTCCATGGCGTTCATCCCAGCAGCCACTGACTTGCACCCTTCCATGAAAATCGCTCGAGTGAGGACTGTAGCGCATGTTGTACCTAGAAATCAAAACACCCATTGAGTAGGAAGGCAGATATATAAACAACAAAATTAGCTTAAAGAGCATAAATCTTCATGCATGTGAGAAAATAATCGTCATAACATTATTTATACCGTAACAGAAGCACCAGATAATGGATGGTCATGTTAATATTACCATCTCCTGCAACATCATTTGTTGCATTTGCAACTTGCTTAACGAGGCTAGCCCCCATATTCTTAACTCTGTCCTTAAACTCAATGCTCTTGGCGACAGTAACACCATCCTTTGTTACTTTAGGAGCACCAAAGCTTTGTTCAATAACCACAGTACGCCCCTGTTAAGATACAACAAGAAGCAAGACCTTTAGCCAAGCAGCAAATTCTCATACATACCCAATAAGCAATAGTGCACACCTCTACTTATGCCACACTCATCACGGATTCAAGAAGCATGGAAAACCAAGGCGATCTCACACTTAGGATGTTCACAGTCAATTTCCGATTATAACATACAACACCAGCCTACATCGATCACTCGCATTGTGAAAACAAATTAATGCAAACCAAATCAAGCCCAGGTGGACAAAAATAAAAGCCAAAAAATCTCTAGTTTACCATGAACCAATTAGAATAATCTACATCACCTCACCTTTGGACCCATAGTAACTTTGACTGCATCAGCAAGCTCCTCGACACCTCTGAGCATCAAAGCCCGAGCTTCAACCCCGAATCTAACCTCCTTTGCGGCATAGTTTCTGCTCCAACTAAATCTAGTTGCAGCCTGATCGCATTCAATATCATAGAGAAAATCAAACTCAGCAAAGTACAGGGATAGGATCTTTTCATCCGCAATCCTCATTTCATCCATAGTCACGAACAGCATGACACAAACAAAGCGGATATGACATGAACAGTTTGTTTTTCCAAAAGATTTCACTAATCCTCACCAAGCGGCTGCTGCTGCGAGCCTTGGATGCGAGACTGGCTGCTGCTCTGTACATGGTTTCCGGGATACGCAGAGAGACAAAGACTCGGTCGGAGAATTAGAGTACGAAGGTGACGAAATGGGAGTGAGAGTTTCGAATTGATGGAAAGAGAGAGAAATCCGGAGATGGAAGAACGGAGGAGAAGAATCTAGAAACAGCACCTTCTAGGGTTTAGGGTTTATGATAAGTCATAGTGAAAGTTTTTGCGCGTTTCTTGTGATACAGCCGTCAGAACCCGGATCCGCGGTACCCACTTGACGTTCCAACCAGGGGTCGGAGCAAGACAGTCGATCGAATGGCCTAATTTGTGGTGTCTGAATTCTTATGAGCTGAATTAGAAGGTTAGTCGGTTCGGGTTTGTTTGGTGTAGTTTGGATTTGTGTGGGTTGATTTTGACTTGTTTAATATTTGGTTTGGGTTGGATCATGTGGGGTGAGTTTGATACATTCGGGTTGAGATTGGATTATTTGGGTCAGTTTAAATCGGTATCGGTGATTTTTCAGTTTTGTTAATTTAGGTTTGGATTATTTTAGTTTAGGTAACCTTTGGTTCTGGTTAGCCTCTAAGTTACTCGGGTTTTTTTTTATCATGGGTCTAATATGCGTTAATTATTTGGTTAGACTCGGTTGATAGTGCATAATCAAATAAATATACAATCATGATTATTAATTTTACTTCAATCAATCTCAATAACTTGTATTAGGTTATGTCGACAATGTTATTAGTTAAACATTGGTTTTAAGTATATGTCATCTAGAAACCCAATGAATATCATGCTTGTTTACTATATCCCTTATTAATTTTGTGTTCTCTTGTTAAAACATGTTTGTTTTGTTAATTTCATGACGATGAGTTTACTTATAATTTTGTTTCCATCTAACTAGGCCTATCATATCGTATTTTCGTATGGTGTAAATGATAGAAATGATACTTGACACAAAATTTACATGAAGATACACGATACACGACACGAAAATATTTTCATGTATGGAATTCTATATACGAATACGAAATTCAAAATACCTGTAAACAAAACGAAATATATGAAATTTATTCGTGTATACACGAATTACATGTGTACACGAATCACATGTGTACACGAATTAATGAAATAAAAAATTAACACGTATAAAAAGTAATACCAAAACATTATATTTACACGAATTATTGAAATAAATAAGTAACACGAAATTTATTCGTCTATACACGAATTATACGTCTACATGAATTATTTACAGGTATTTCGTGTATACACGATATGTATACAATTATATACGGTACACGACACGTTAATAAATCATATATATGCGATATACGACAAATTAGTTTCGTGTATAAAATTAAATACCTATACATGCTAATATCGTGACGTGTTTCGGGTGGTACATTCGTTTTCATTACTTTTTTGCCAGACCTACACCTAACTCATGAAATCATTTCTAATATATTCCACTACACTTTCCTTTGTAATTGTTAACTAGATGATTTTTATTGTTAAGACTTTAAGTATCAAATGGTTTAATATCTTTAGACATTAGTACTTAACTTGTTCTCGCTTGTCTCATGCTATCAATGTAAGTGGCGAGTTCTCTTTGTGTTACTCTATAGTAGTTTTGTGTCATTTCTTGCTTCTATAGGACTATATGCTATCTTGAGCATCCTGAATATCAACTTTCATTGCTTATGCTTTGATTCACATGTCATTGGGTCATGATAAGGATTATTCCTTAAGATCTCATTGGAGCATTGTAACACCCCAACCAATAATCAAATACTTAGCGGTAATTTAAACGGCCAACTTAAGTACAGTCGAGCGGAATCTCAACTTAAGTACACCGCCACCAGTCCCTTACGTGACTGGCAAGGCCTTTCAAATTCAATGCAACAGTCTGATAAACTGGAATAATACCAACACTTAATGAAATACCCCTAACTAATTAAATTGATTAAACATATAATCAATTAAATTAAGGCCTAAACATGCCTTAAAAACAAATTAAACACAACAATGTTTGTCAAAAAGCAAAAATTACACCTTTGACCTTTTAGGGTAAATATATGCCCAAATGAACTCCTTAGGACCTAAAATTTTGTCCTAAGCATTATAACCCAGAAATAAACACAATGAAACCGTTATCAAAGGAAACTAAGCTCAGAAACATCTTAGAACACAAAATGTGCTCTAAGCTTCCTTACAGCACATTTTTGTGAGATTGTCTTCAAATGAGTTTTGTTTGATTTTAGGGCCTTGAATACCCTTAAATATACTAATGTGACATAATATACCACATTAGAATGCCTAATTCAAAGTTTTTCAAAAAAATCAGAAATATGTGCATTGGTTTGTGAATAGTACTCAAATAGTGCAAAAATAACACTTAATCTCCTAATCTAGTCAATGTCAACACTTATTATTTGACTTTGACCATACACTGTTGTTTAATTAGTAGTCTCTTATTAGCAAGTAACCGGCCTCAAAATAAAGAAACAAGACTCATGAATAACCTTTTATTAAAGTCAGATAAGTACTATTTTATAACATAAACTAATCAAACTCATTCTTTCCACTTGGCAGCTTCTTACGGCAGCCTTAGGAGGTTCCTTCAGCATTAGGAAAGCCTTCAAAATATCCAAGGATGACTCATCCATGACTATTCCATAAATTAAGTCATTATCCCTTTATAAGCCAATTCTTTTTCTTTTCAGCTCATTACCCTCTTCCGACCAAGTATACCTGTAGCAAACCCTCCCTTTTTCCACCTTCAATACCGTGGATAGCAACCAACTTCCAAGGATCATCCATCTTGATCTAGGTAAGGCCTTAAGGCATAGTTATGCTCATTCTCTTCATCTTCTTTCCCTCTTTCCATCAAGCTAATCCATCCCCATTTTCCACCAGCCATTATGTGCAAATTGGTGCATGAAGTGGAGGTGTTTCTTGGCCTATATCCAAAGAAGAGGGGAAGAAAGTCCTAGGTAGCCATTAAGGTAAAAATCATGCTTTAACTAGCTTCACTCCTTCCCTTGCATCTCCGGTTTTGTTCCTTGTTTTCCTTAGCTTATTTCCATCATCTTTACATGCTCTTTCAGCTAGAACATCCAAGCCTTGAAAAGGTAGCAAGATCTAGGTCAAAAGACCTCATTTAAGTCCATTTCGGTAAGGAAAAATTCATCCTTGTTCTATTTGGTTCCTACCGGTTTAATGCCTTAGTTAAATGGTGTTTTTAACACCTTTCTTTGCCTTTGAAAATCAGGCTTGAACAGCCTCTTAGAACAGCACCATATCAAGGTATAAATCTATGCCAAAATGAGCCGATTTTATTCCTTAAGTAGTTGGTTATATCACAAGCCTAATGCTCTTGTTTTTCCCTTGCAAAAATGCTGCCGAATGGTGCTGGAACCATGGGATTTTTTCTGCACAAAAGTTGTGGAAATCAAGCCTAGGTGTAAACCTATCAAAGTAAGCTAACTTACCACCTAAACAATATACTAATCAAGTTTATATGTGATTTGGTGTTCAAAAACTAACTTAATCATGTATATAAATTAGGCCGTGAGTGTGGAGAGCTTTGGCTGAGTTTGTTGCTTAAAGATCAAGTAAGAACATCAAATTTGTATATTATAAAGTTTTTATGTCATTTGTTACTTATAAAATAAAGTCGTGGGTTATTGGGATTTTATAAGACTTAACTATATATTAAAATTTTTATAACATTTTTGGCTAGCTAACTTAGTGTTTAAATGACCTATAAGGTCAAGGAAATAATTTATGTGCCAAAAATACAATTTTAGAAACTTATGGGTGGTTACAGTAAAAATCCGTAACAATATAGTATTATTATGACATTTATGTGTAACATTTATTCTATGTTAAGTGTTGTGATAAGGCCATGCACTTTAGGCCATTTAATTTTATGTTATATTAAGTTTTAAATGAATTTAAAGTAGTAATAAATATTACCGAAAACATTCTGGGGTCATTTGGTAATTAAAATAAATTTTGGAGGCTAACTATAAGTTATAGCCGGAAATTGGATATTAAAAGCTTATTCTATGAATTTTATAAATTTTAATGAAGTTTTGTGGCAAAAATATAATTTTTGAAAAGTTCAGGGTCAAACTGTAAATAAACAAAACTCTTGGTCAAACCAGTAAGTCTATTTGTCAATATAGACCGTGTTAGGTGCTTTGACCAAATTTAATGTCATAAGTAATTAATTTATGAACTTATAGTAACATTATAAGCTAAATGTTAAATTTATAAAATTATTGGGGTAGAAATATAAATTACCAAAGTTAGGTGTTAGGATAGTTAATATAACAGTTTATATCATGAATATAAAGTTTGAGAACTTTTAGAGTTATATAAATGATTTTATAAAGAAAAGTGTATAATATATAGTTTTATGACATTAGGAAGTATATGATATAAAGTATGGTCAATATGTAAATAAGGAAAATTTTGGGGCGGAAAAAGGAGTTTACAAACAGACATGGGTCTGTTCGGAAATTAAGTAACACAAACTATAGGTTATACAAATTATAAATGTTAAAACAATATAATATAACCTATATGTAACTTACTATAATATATGTGACAATTGTGTAAATATAGAGACTTATGTTGATGGAAAAAAATAAATCAAAACAGACCATAGATCTGTTCGGTAAAAAAATGTATAAACCATAGGTTATACAAGTTACAAGTATAAATGAGGATATAATATATGTTATATATTAAGGTTATAAGATTTGTGTATAAATCATAGGTTATACAAGTTACAAGTATAAACAGACTTATGTTGATTGGCATTTTTCCTTGATATTTTGTAATTACTAACATATATTTAATTCTATTTTCTGATCTTTTAATATCCCGTCTGGCTCTGATACCAACGGGGAGGTGAGCTAACAATAACAGTTAACTGGTATAGGTAAGGGATAATATAACCTATATGTAACTTACTATAATATATGTGGCAATTGTGTAAATATAGAGACTTAAGTTGATGGAAAAAAATAAATCAAAACAGACCATAGATCTGTTCGGTAAAAAAAAATGTATAAACCATAGGTTATACAAGTTACAAGTATAAATGAGGATATAATATATGTTATATATTAAGGTTATAAGATTTGTGGTAAAAGTATAAATATGTAAAGTTGTGGGTGCTGGAAAGAAAAATCAGAACAGACCCTAAGGTCTATTTGTAATTTTCGGAATTATAAAAACCATACACTATATTTAGGTTTAAATGATATAATATATAATGAATATGATGTGTTATAAATAGGTGGTGTATTTGTAATAAATAAAAGAGTAAGGGAAGTGATTAAATAGATCTTGAAGGAGGGATAACATCTACATAATATAAGGTTTTATACTTCATAAAACTAATACATATACATATGTATATAAACCGGCCGTAAATAATATATGTGTATACAATATGGTTTTTAAACCATGCAATAATAAATGACAAATGTTATTTCATTAGTATAAATATATACTACAAGTCATAAAGTTTCAAATTCAAATAAACTTGTTATAATGAATAATGAGTTGTATAATACAAAGTCTAATAAAGAATAGTAAGATGATATGTAATATAAGCCAACGTTGCATGAATACATGCAACTATAGATTATAAATATACTAGACATGTAACCGAATCAGCCTAATTATATATATGAGAGTATATAAACCTAAGTATAAGTGTTACACTTATATAATATGGGTTGGAGTAATATAAATTCAATGTTCGAAAATGCTAACTAAGACGTTTTTATTAGAACCGACTCTTTTGTTTAAAACCGAGTATTAATACACTATGATAAGAGTTTGGATAACGATACCTTAACAAATAACTGTTGAAATCCGGGGATGTAATATTGGGTTTACTAACATTATTTGGAAATACCGAGTCAACTAGTCATGTGGATTGACTTCTAGCATTCTTCGAATTTCTAGATCATACTTCAGACGGACGCGCTCGACAAGCTTAGTGGTCTACGACGTATCCTAGGTCTTGGTGTACGGTATGTAAAGGGGTTTGATCTGAGTTGTCCTAAGGATTTCTCGGGCTCGGTTTGTTTGATATATAACGTGTGTGATATCTGTGAATGTATGTATGTGATGAATATATGTGTCTTTTCTGCATTATTTACTTATGCACGAACATTCTTTGGGACTAATATTACGTCAACTATAGATCGACTTATATAAACATACATATACGAGTAATGTGTTTGTGATTGCCATTGTCTGACATAATACTCTAAGTATTATAAATTATGTAAATTATAACCTAAGAAAAATACTTAGGAATGAGATACGACATAATCGATCTCTAGAGCTTGGAATCGAACATGAATACGACCTAGATTACTTCTAGGCATGCGTAAGACCCACAGGGCAGCCAATAAATAAGTGAATTCTCCATACCTGAAACTATACTCAGGAAACTGATTAACTAATCAAATAATTGTAGTGTGAATAAGTGTGATGAAATACCTAAACCCAGATAGCCACCGGCTATTGGTTGCGCATAGAGATCTCTAGAGTTAACGCCTGAATCGGGTCTACTCTTGTGAAATCCTGATCGGGCCTATATAGATCGTCAAGCGGAGTGTGCTACCGTTGGCACCAGGGCCTTGGCCATTTATGGACGGCTTTAAAAAGGCAAAGTGAAATGACCCCAGATCTCCTGATCCTCTGGGCAATGAGCACCTTGTGTGTACGTGGGACTACCGTCCATGTGAGATATTTTGGGATGTCCTAACTTGACACCCGACAGTGCTAACCAAATTAAAATGTTATGTGAGGGCCCGGGGGCCGACCGATGTGATATGTGATGAATGTTATTAAGCGTTGTGCGAATACCGCCTCGTCTTCATTACTTGATGTTATGCAGTGATGTGTGTTGTATCTGTAATGATTGTTGTATGTTTACTTACGTTTTTATAGCTTTCGATATAAACTGTAAACCGGCAAAGCATGAAACGAATCTAATGCAAAGATGGTTAATAACGACTTAAGTGACCACTAGGGTCCAAACTGGCATACTCAGCATTTATCGCTGAGCCTTTATGGCATTTTGCAGGTTGCTTATCACTGATGAAGCCGGACTGCGAGGCCTGGGTAATTAGGGCTTTTTGGATTATGTTTACCGCACGTACTTCTTACTGTACTAGGATAGACATTTGATTTACCGATGGAGATGTTGTACTTTTGGGATCCCGTTAGACGCTCACTGTCGTTGTTATGTTTGGAGACTTAGACTGTTGTATAGGCGGTATCTCGTTATCACCGCATAGTTTATTTTATGTCATTTTTCTGTTATTATTTTCATATTGCTTCATCGCTCGCATGGGCGAGGGATGGCAGGTAACACCCGTGTGAGTTTATTTATCGTTTTTCCTTCCGCTGTGAGATGTGTTTATTATTGCTACGTGAGAGATTAATACGTGATTACCGAGAGGGGTGTTACACTGAACTCCATAGTAATAACATACCGAGTTTCTACAAATCCCAAATCAAAATACAAGTTTGGTTTCAAAACCAACACATATACAAAAGTGGGAATAAACCTATCCAAGGTATTATCAAAATCAAAAGTATACCCATATATCTACCTGTCTACACTCCGGACAGTCCTGTCTTCATCAAGTACCTGAAATGGTTAGGCCATAACAGGCTCAGCACAACTGTTAAGTATGATAACGTGTAACCCGCTAGCTACCGGGCTACACACGACTACTTGGTCGATATCCATGCAGTTCATATATTCAACAATATATATAAATACTGTAAACACATAGCATACCAGCATGTAACGACAATTAACCAATCCAATAAAAAACGAGAGTACGACATCAAATTTAACGAGTCACTTCTATATTCAATCCTAGGCCACGAGATTATATTTGGAATCTCAATTACAACCTTAACCAATTATCCTTGGACAACACACACACAATGGGATTGTCACTTTCCAAGTTAAATATTAAATGTGTTCGGGTATGTATGAACCCTGTTAGGCGAGTATCAAACTCTCAAATGCATGACCATCAGTGTGACGCATGACTAGTCGGGTATTGTTTGAACCCTATTAGGCGAGTGTTAAACTCTCAAATGCATGACCGTCTGTATGACGCATGTCTATCAAATTCCCCCGTCAGTGAGTAGTAGTCAAAGACGCGGAGCCAGCCTTTGGGCCCTGGGATAACCAAGTCCGTAAACAAAATTTGTGGAATACGGATCTGATACAGATACCGCCTTCCAACCAATAAACCACGCGCAACCGGTACCATCGGATTTCCTCTCACCCCTCGCCCCTAGTAACCAAGTTCATTAGAAGTATCAAATGTTTAGTTCGAGTCATCACAGTATTGGATGTCAACTAAGTATTCAAATGAGGTTAGTGAGTAATCCCCAAATTCATTCATCGTCAGATATATCCTTCTCCTTAATCCTCTTGGTATCTTTCAACCATATCAAATGTTCCTAATGTGCGTTTATGTCTACTCTAAAGTATAGTTAGTAGTAAAATACTCAAATCATCAAGTCAAACAAATATCCAAACACCGAACAATATAACAGTTTGTTTTCCATGCAATTATCTTTTCTCATTTCAACCAACAACTAGCACACAAGCCAAGGTAACTCAGTATCACGCAGGGTGCACGAAACCTTACCTTGGCCAAATAAACACTCACCTACTTCCGACTAACGCCCCCGGCTATTTCGTCCCTATTTTATAATTAACGCTATATGTTAATTCCTTAGCGTTTTCGGATGTAACAACTTTTATTCGATAACAACCCTTTTAGTTAATTTTATAATATTTATATATATATATATATATATAATATATATATATATAATATGTGTATATATATATTCCCTTCAAATTAAATGTCATGCTAAGGTGACATTTATCCACTTAACCTTAGTGTACTTATATAGACACACTTGTTCTTATAATTGTTATTGTTATTAATAACATTATATCAATCCTCGAAATACTTTAACTTTACAATTCACCCTCAATTGTATAACTCCAATCTCTTAATCAATTGTTCCAAACTTCCAATCATCCAACTATATATATATATATATATATATATATATTTGTATTATATAGTTGTTCCCATGATTTCCAATGTCACACTTATATATACTAATCCTTTTAATATGTACTATAATCCTTATATATATATATATTGTATGTTATCATTCATCCAAATGTGACATATCAACTTATATTAGTTTCTAGGTATTCCTCTAATGTGTCTCGCATAGCATTCCCCTATGCTATAATATTTTTGTTTATTACATTATAACCCCAAATGTTATCCAAAGTTTACAATTAAATTCCTTATACTTATATAGCCTATAGTTTTAACCCCCACTTAATTATTCCTAAGTTTCACTTCCAATTTTCTTCTAATAACCAAAAAGCACCACTACAAAAAAGGGGTCAATTGCGACCAAGTATGCGACCAAATTTTTCGTGTGGTCGGTATTAAACTACTAATTATGATAACCGGATATATTTATCGTTATAATTGTCATATTAATGACCATAATCATTTTCCATCGTTAAAAGCTAATTTTTTTGGTCGGAAATACAACATCATTTTTTTTAAACCGGCAATACAATATCAAATTAAGTTTTCATTATGGCGCACTAATTTTCACAAGTGTCGCCAAAAAGTAAACCCCCTATCTAGAATTTTTTAAGATAACAATTACTTAACTGATCATTGAATACGTGGCGAGCAGTAATCTCGAAACAAGACGGGGCGACGATCTTTACGGTTGAGAGAAAAGGATCGGTGTGATCTTGTTGAAGTGAGCTTCATGCTCTTTCTCCACTCGAATTCATATTGAAGCACTCGGCAAAGAGGAACTTGAGAAATACTGCTTACTCCAAGGCGAGTTTAAAGCATCAGGCAAACAATCAATAGAGAATTTCAGCAATAGGACGAAACTAAAAGCTCTAAACTGGAACTGCAAATCAATCTTAATTTGAGAGAAAGAAAGATCTGGAGCAAGCGAAGGAGAGATTAAGTCACGAAAAAGAGCAGAATAAGTTAGATGCAGATCGATGGACTTTTATCAAAATCTTAACAGTCCGACAAGCATTCTGGTGGTAAAGAGTAGAACATCGGATCAACCGCAAGCAAATTCCGACTCAGTCCCGCAAATAAGCTGGCGGACTTCCTCAATTCTCCGCAAAATCTCAAATCCCTAACAATAAAATCCTTAGGATATCTATCAGAGATCGACATCTAGGTAGCAGGTCGTCGGACCTACAAAAATAAGAAATATCAAGCAATCTCAAAGAACAAATTTTGAACATAAGAGAAGGAACAATTAGCAGAAATCTCAATTTCAGGATCAAGGATCGAGAAGAGCAGCTGGTCGTCCCTTATTTAGCCTAGTAGAACGTTGGACTGAGGAAGGTAAATGCCAAAGGTG
Organism: Limonium bicolor; assembly: GCA_023374045.1. Classification (NCBI taxonomy): domain Eukaryota; kingdom Viridiplantae; phylum Streptophyta; class Magnoliopsida; order Caryophyllales; family Plumbaginaceae; genus Limonium; species Limonium bicolor. The sequence continues at coordinate 68,341,697 of CM041776.1, forward strand.
CCCCGAGAGTTGATATCACCCGAAGTTAGTACCATCCGGAAGATGAGGCGCGGTAAAATGTTGGCTGGTAGAAGCCTTGCCTTCGTCTCAAGCCTGGGTGTCGTGAATGAAGCCCAGATGACAACATTGTTCCCGGTCGATTTAAGCTCCCGGTAGAAATGCTGGGCCATGATCTCCCGGTAGAAACATTGAGTTGAGAGCTCCCGGTACAAACTTTGGGCTGGGATCTGGCCGAGATCTCCCGGTGGAAATATTGGACTGTGACCTCCTGGTACAAATTTCTCCCGGTAATTAAACTACTTCTGATCATGCCGGAAGTTGCAAGGATTGGAATCATCGCCCCATCAGGATGCTTCCTCTCTAACCCAATCCAAGCATGAAAGGAAGAAAGGTTACCTTCTTTATCTAACTCCTTCATCCACAGATTCAAGGTAAATTTCCTAACTATAGCTGGTTTTGTCCCTATCACTTTGCTGGAATTGAAGTCCGTCATTCCCAAATGGTGAAGTTATCTAGCCTTGTTATTTCTGTTGTTTGATGTTGTTAGTAAGTCAACATTCGGTAATAGGCTGAGACTTTTAATGAGATTTTACTTGTGCAAACGCTCAAATATTTGAGAATGTGCAGAATTTTACACAAGTGATTTTGCTTGCATATAACCAAAATTTTCACCTAATTTGTCTCCAATCATCACTATTAGTAAGGATGTGATAGTGTGAATCTAGTTCTTGCTAACTCTCTTGACTCACTTTTACTTCGCTATTAGACCAGAAATAATGTGAACCACAAGCCCGTTCTATTGCTATGAATAGTATCAATTTAAATATATGCTATTTGTAACTAGAGATCTTAAGCATCTCTACTAATGAAATAAACACCTATCCAAACAAGTTTTCTCAAAAACAGAGAATGCTTCAGTTGTCTTCTGTAATTATAAATTAACACAACTATGTCTGAAATACCACTAACTACTAAAACATGATTAAATGGTATAATAATGATTTAAAAAGATTAAAAATCATATTAGAACCATTGGGGAACAATCTAACATTTTATAAGGTAAAAACTTGCCATAAAATCACTTAAAGCCAAAAATGTGCTTTAAGCACCTTAAGAGATTGTATGACCTCAACTAGGATCCAAAATGGATTCCTAAACCTTATAATTATGTTATGAACATAATAAAACAATTACCAAAGCTAACCAAACTCTAGAATGAGTTTTAACTCAAAATGGAGCACCAAAACTCCTTAAGACACATTTTTATCAAAGTGTTCAAAACATGACTTTGGTTGGCAAAATGACCTTTTATACACCCTAATTAATATGTGGGATATTTAATATCACATTAGTAGCTCCTAATCCAAATATTTACCAAAAATCACAAATATGACACTCACTTATGAATAATAACCGAAATAGTGCATTTTAAGTAATGTTGACTAAGTATTGTCAAAAGTCAAATTAAAACGCATGTTTAACCATGTATGGGCGGCAGTATTAAGGAGTGGTGGACAGCTCACTTAACCAAGCTCAAAATATCTTCCAAATGTGATGATTCACCACTTTACTATTCCAAATCTTACTTTTACCCATACTTAAGTCCTTACCTAGTCTTTCTTTTTCTTCTTATCCCATTTCCATCCAATTTTCCCTCTCTCTCTACTCTCCCAGCCTGAGTTCTTGAACAAGGAAGAAGTCATCCAACGCATTTGATTTAAGGTAATGAATTAAGCTTGATTTACCTTATTTTCTTCAACTTTCTTCAACCAATCTTTGAGTTAATCATCAAGAAACATTCATGGCTTCTTTACAGCTTGTTTACCTTGTGTCAAAGAGGGTAATTCTCGGCTGAATGAAGGATGGGGACCAAGTTTAGCTAAAATCTTGTTTTAAGGTAAAAAACATGCCTTAACTCTTTCCTTATGAGTTCTGAAAACTAGTAGCATCTCCCACTGAGTTTATATGATCATTTTGCCTTCAAAATAATGTAGAATCAGTAGCTACACCATTGGCACAAGGGTGGCCGAATTCAAGAGCATTTTCTACTCCTTAAGACATTTTTGCCTAGGTAATTTCTACCACTTTATACCTTGTTGTAATCTGAATAATTACCATGGTTTTGTGGTGATTTTTATGGTCTTTCATATCTGGAAAATTAGGCTGAAAACACCTTGTTTAATCCTTGGAGCTTTGAGGTAAAAATCGAGCTTAATAATGGTTTAATTTGTTCTTATGGTTGGTTCAATTTTCAGAACCTAACTATATCATTACTTGCTGCATAAACATGTTTAGAAGCTGTCTAGAATACCTTCCCAACCCGACGTGGCCAAACAGCCCCTTAAGAGCTTATAAAATCAAGGTATAACATCTTATTACTATGTTTTTAATACCTTGGGAGCTTGTATTAATTTGTACCGTGACTGGAATGTAATGGGTGGTCAATTTCAACTTTAAAAATGACTAGGAAATGTCATAGAAACTTTAGAATAATTAGCTAAGTGAATTTATAACATAATTGTCAAATTTAAGACAATATGTGGAATTTTGGTAAATAATGAAGAATTTGGTGTAAGGGCCAAGAGGTTACATCTTTTTTTAAGATATTTAAAGTGTAATTTATTTTACAAGTTCAAGGTTGTAATAAGGCCATGTCATTAGGCCATTTTATTTAAGTTTAAAAGCTTATTTAATTTAGTTTATGCACTTATCATAAAGTTTGGGGTCAAACGGTAATTACTGGGAAAATATGGAGTCGTGGGCAACATTAGATGAAATTAGGGGTTTTAAATGAATTTAAATAAAAATTATAACATTTTATAAAGTTGTGTCAAAATTGTAAATATAGGAAAGTTTGGGGTATATATGGTAATTACAGAGAGTTTGGGCTCAAAACAGAATTTAGAAGTCAATGTTGACTATATAGGAGACTTTGACCAAGTTTGGGAATTTATTGAATTATATACTAGCTTATAATAAGCTCGGTATTAAATTATAAAAGATATTTAAATATTAGGGTGGATTTATGATTTCCGAAAGTTCTGGGTACAAATGGAGTATAGAACAGACATTGGATTATTAGGAATTTTTAGGAATTTATATGGTTAAATTTGGAGTTAAAATGAGTTATATATGTATAATATATGGTATTTATGTTATCGTTACATTTGAGTAACATATGGGGGTGAAATTGTAATAATAGAAAGTATAAGGGTTAGGAGTGGTATTTATAATCTTTTGGTATAGTTTGGTGATTTTTAGAATAATATAAGAGGTTTTAATAAGATATGTGTATAATATATAGTTTTATTGACATTAGAAACTATATACTATAAAATGGGGTCATTTGGCGAATATAGAAAGTTAAAGGGGTTGAGAATTAATTTAGAACAGACCCTAGGGTCTGTTCGGCTATTTGGAGTATTTATAACTGTATGTTATAATTATATTAAGGTTTAAAGTGTTATAATATATGGTATATGTTATAAGTGTAACAAAGAAATAATATTTGGGGTTGTTTTGTAATTTCTGGAAGTTTGGTGAAATTAAATAAAAACCGACAGCTAAAGGGTATGTTTGGTATTTTTATAGCATATTATAACTATAGGTTATAAATGGTTTAATGATATAAATGTCATAATATATGTTATATAACTATAATGTAACATTATATAAATAATGTGGTGGTTTTGTAATAAAAGAAATAAAAAGTGGCTGTTACGGAAATAAGAGTATTTTGAAATGAAAATTTATATATGGTTTATACTGTTATTAGAGTTGTAACATTTATCATATGAAAATATTCATTAAAGAAGAATGAATATATTATAAAGATATACCATATAATAAATGGTTCCATAAATCATATATATAAATAAATATATGTTTGGAGTGAGAAACATAATATGGTTCAATAACCATATAATATCATAGATAAAATGATATGAGATAAGGAGAAAAAGAATTATAAACATTAGTTAAGGAAATTCTAATGTTAAAAAGGTGTACATGAAATAATGAAAGGTTATATAATACAAGTGGTTAATGTGGAATATATAAGTGTGACAAGCTTGGATAAACTAATCTTGGGAAATAAATATTAAGGAGAGATGCATAGCATATGATTAAGTATACATGCAATATAGTGATGAACTATATAATATACAAGTGTACATTAAAGTACATGCGATAATGAACGTATAAGTTGAGTATATTAATATACTACGACGTAACCATGCATGTGAATGAAACCATGCAAGCAATATAACGTTTACGTAACATTAATCACGAGTTAAACCGAAAACCCGAGCGACGTTATTAGTTAACAACGGGGAATGAACCGGGAGGGATTAGCGACAGTACGGGGTACCGTAGAGTAATGTTGTTATACGAGATGCTAATTCGTAGTGTATACGTATTATTAGATTGTTAGAGGCGTTTCGAGGATCATCGGAGTTAGCTAATTCATACTCCACGGTCCTATAATCCCGGTGCACGGTATGTTGTTATGTTTCCTTGATTGTCTTTGAGGGCTTCCTCAGTTAAGGCTTCTATGAATTCTGTGATAAGACTGAATGTCTGAATGTGTGAATAAATATGCATGAACTGTATATTTAAGCTGCTTATTATTTACTGTTTTTGCGATAACAATATTAGTTCGTATATATGAACCTATATGTAAAACGAACTAGCGGCTATGATGCTATCTTATATGTGTAATATAAGGAACGTCACAAAAACGTTGTAGCATTAGGATAATAAGATGTATATATTTCGAGACTTAAATACGGAGCATTGGCCTTTTCTAATGCCGCTCTCGTGTCTAACACTGGATCCCGAGTTTATGCACTTAGGATTGGACTAACGAACTTAGTCTTAGAAAAATTGGTAATGCGATGCGATGGTATAGATGAACAAACCCAGGAGGATGTGGCTCTTGGTGCCTGCTGTGATCACAAAAATGATACTAGGATGTCCACGTACGGGTCCGTAAGTATTAAAAGAAATTTCCCGCGAACTAGAACCGTTCGTTGGTCGGAGACTCTACCGCTGGAGTGGCTACTACTGTGGGTGACCCGCCATAAGATATGGGTAACTTAAAGACACGTTGTTTTAACGAGACTTTATCATTAGGTGTAACTGAACAATTACAAACTCCTATGTTAGCTCGGACATTAGGCAAACATTATTCGGGCTTGTATGCCAAAGACGGGAATTTATACTTGTTTATAATCCTCGTTGTCTCGCCTTGTTGTTCACTGATTATGCTATGTCCATGTGAATGGTTGTGTTATTGTATGGTTGTTACTGTTATTTGTTTTACAGTTTAATTGTTAAAATGGTATTGCATGTAAATGAATCTCATGCTCTCGACCAATTAATTGAGGGGTTTGAGGGGGCATGATAGGGCATTTGATAACATACTCAACAGGGGCTGATTCCATACCACAACCATGTTTATTTTCAGGAGACTAGCTGGTTGTCAACGTGGGGCGTGACTTTTGGTTTAGCGATACATTTGGTATAGACTTTGGTACGAACCGATACGGTTATTCATTTTGGACTTGGGTTTTGTGAACCGAGGTGTACATTCGTTTAGATGCTCACGTGTACGGACTTATGTATGAGACAGACTTATGTTGTATTTACTTTGGTTATATCTAACACTACTATCTATCTCTTGTGGTCATTACGGGAATACGTTTCGTATGTTGATTATCATGTAATGCATTATCACTCGTATGGGCGAGTGGTAATGGTAACACTGTTAGTATGACAGTATGTTATTTACCATTGAGATTTAAATATTAAGTACGATGATTATACGACAATTAGGAGCCGAATTAGTAGGGGTGTTACAAAAGTGGTATCAGAGCGGAGTACCACTCTGATTACAAGAGATAGTAGTTTAAGTACCGTGAGCCTAGGATCCGTAATTACGGAAACCGTTGAGAAAGTGGAGATTAAGAAAGATTGTGAGATTGCTGAGAGCAAGCGTGTTTAACGCCTTTTGGGGCCATGTGAACTTATGAATGGTGGAGGTACGGTATTATACCGAGTGTTGACTTAATTATGAATCTTTCAGATGTCTAGTCGAGATCATCGAGCTGACAGGGGCAGAGGCAGAGGCGGTGGGTCTGGAGGACCCCTTCCTAAGACCCAGACCGTCGGGGTTGCAGAGACGGTAGCTGCCGTCTTTGCACAGTTGGCCCAGATGGGAGGTATCCAGCTTGGAGCGCTACCACCACCTATAATCCCACCCACACCCACACCGAGAGAGCCAAACTGGCTGAAGAGCGTTGCTGATACGCGAGTTCCGACATACGATGGAGTGGCCGACCTTACTAACCTGGAGAGGTATATTATTGAGCACGAGAAGGCTTTCGACGCCATTCATGTGCCTGCTGAGCACCAGGTCGGGATAACAGCCTTTCACTTGAGGGACACCGCAGTACTTGGTGGAGGTCCGTGAAGGCTCACTACACTACTATAGAGGGTTTCGGATGGACGGGATATGTGGAGTTGCTGAGGGAGAAGTATTATCCTGCTCACTTGAAGTAGAGGAAGAGGGAGTATTTCGAGGCGCTAAGGCAGGGTAGTCTGACAGTGGATCAGTACTACTCCTCGTTCATTGGGCTGTTGGACTTCATCCCAGGTGTTGTGTATTCTGACACGGTGAAGGTGGAGAAGTTTAGAGGTGGTCTGCGCTATGCTATTAAGGCAGCCATGAGTGCTGCTCTATACCCTATGATTCATGTAAATTAATTAACATTTTATGCATTGTAACTCAGTATGATTTATTTCAAGTGTCGGGAAACTCATTGATGCATTATAGGAGTGCTATGATGCTGCTTCTCACACCGAGCTGTTAGTGAACAGCTGAGATGATAACCAGGGGTAGAAGCGTAAGTCCCCCAAGAAGGAGGCTGAGGTGATGACTGGAGGCAGTGGCAGCAAAGGCGGGAAGTAAGAACCGCTTTTAAGTTATAACATTACTTTGCTTGCTTGCTTTTATATCTGCAATTCCTAATTCTTTGACGATAACAAGAAGAAGTTCTCCTGGAAGGAGAAGAAGAAGGAATAGGCCAGTCAGAAGAGCAAGGAGAAGGTTTCGCAGCTGACTGGACCTACTTATGATGTCCAGCCTCTTATATCTGCACCCTCAAGGGTAAGCGATCTAACCTCATGAATGAGTTGTGAATTTAATTATCCAATACCGTTCTTTATTAATCCAATCATTGTGTGATAATAGGTTCTACACCCCAGCGCCACTTCCATTGCTAGCGCTGTGGTAAAGACCACCCGGATGTTGACTGATCCAGGCAAGCGGTGGACTACCACCATTGTAGGAAGAAGGGCCATCGGTCGTTCGAGTGCTTCGTGAATCCGGAGAGCCGAGCGTACTGCCCAGCTAAGGGGACTCAGAGCACAGCGTCTAGTGGAGCTGGAGCTCGAGGTGGCCAGAACGGGCAGGCGCCCACGGCCCAGAAGGGGCAGCAGTAGACCCAGAAGACAAGTCTGCCGGGCAACCGTACGCTGAATGCAGCGGGAGCTTCGGGCGCTGGTACGAGTACTCAACGCGGTGAAGGTTAGATTTTGAAACCTTAACCATTATGTGAGAGCATGACTAAGTGTTAAACGCTTTACCATAGCATGCATGCGTGTTTTAATTACCGCTTAGACAAACTACTTACTTAGGAAACCTTTTACCTCTCAAGACCGAGATCACCTAGATCCATGGAGGAAAGACAGGAGTACCCTGGCGAGTTGTGTCATGCAGTCAGACCGGGCATGATACTTCTTCGAGAGTTCCTAGCCTTAGATGAACAAATCGCCATAGTAGAGGAGTAGTGTAGAGCTTTAGGTAAGGGTTTGGGAGGATTTTATACCCCCGTGTTTAGTAGTGGTTCAAAGATGAAGCTGCACATGATGTATTTAGGGAAGGATTGGGATCCGTAAGCTAGGGTTTACAGGGAGGTGAGGATGGTAGATGGCGTATCAATACCTAGGATACCTGAGAGTTTCCGAACCTTGGTTTGGAAAGTGATGGATATTGCTCAAGACTGTGAGACATACCCTTTACCCGACATGACACCCGATGTATGCATCATCAACTACTACGAGAAGGGAGGAAATCTTGGGATGCACCAAGACCGTGATGAGACGACCGAGTCCATCACCAGAGGAGTACCGGTTGTGTCATTCTCCATTGGCGATGACGCTGAGTTTATCTATGGAGACCAGAAGAGGATGGATCTAGCAAGCAAGATCGTCCTTAGATCTGGGGATGCGTTGGTGTTTGGTGGAGATTCGAGATTAGTATATCATAGGATTAAGAGCATTAAGCTCAATATCGCCCTACCAACTCTAGTGAACGACACCCACAACTGACCCGACCGTTTAAATTTAACTTTCAGACAGTACTGATGTATTTTGATAGCTAAGTGTGTAACCATGTTGTAATACCAGTTGGATAAATGAAAAAAGAGTTTATGTGCCTTCAAGCATATGTTTTCCATCTGTTAATACCATTAACTTATAACTCCAGGCCATGAAAATGAAAAGAACAGTACCATAAGCATCCTAGACATGGCAAAAGCCAAGGAGTCCGGTAATGTCATCACAGGTATGACAATTAACAACTAACAATAAATAAGTGATTTAATCCGGCTCGATGCTAATACGAGAAGTAATCTCAGGTACCTTTCCTGTCGATGGTGTTAGTGCGTCCATATTGTTCGACTCCAGGGCTTCGCATTCATTTATCTCCTTGGCATTCGCGAAGAAGCAGAGGGCAGCCCCTGAACATCTCTTTGACTTTTCGGTCACTCTTCCTTCTAAGGATAGAGTTGGATGCACTAGACGGTACACGGGACTAGAGATCAACATTATGGCTAAGACCTTCCCCATCGACCTGATCGAGTTCAAGAATTTGGGCTTCGACATTATTGTGGGTATGGACTGGCTGCAGAAGCATAAGGGCCGCCTACACTGTGCAGAGCATCGACTACTGCTGAAGGGGCCGAGCAGCAAGACAGTGTCATACTGTAGTGTGAGAAGAGAGCCGACCGTCAAGATCGTGTCAGCACTATCCCTGATGAAGGATGTGAGGACGGGCAGACAGGCCTTCCTCTGTTATGTTTAGGACACAAGACAGAGCGATGTGATGGACTCAGACATTCCAGCCGTGGTAGACTTCCCCGACTTGTTTCCTGATGAGCTGCCAGGCATGCCGCCTGTACGCGAGGTTGAGTTCGCCATCGACTTGTTGCCAGGTATGGGCCCTATTGCTAAGGCACCCTACCGTATGACACCGGTTAAGATGAGGGAGTTGAAGCTACAGCTGGAGGACCTCCTCAACAAGGGATTCATAAGACCTAGTGTTTCTCCTTGGGGTGCTCCAGTGCTGTTCGTCAAGAAGAAGGACAGCAGTATGTGACTTTGCATCGACTACCGCGAGCTGAATGCGGTCACGATCAAGAACAAGTACCCGTTGCCACGGATCGATGACTTGTTTGACCAGCTGAGAGCTAGTGTGTTCTAGAAGATAGATCTCAGATCTGGCTACCATCAAATTAGGATTGCAGAGGGTGATGTGGAGAAGACAACTCTCAGAACTCGGTATGAGCACTACGAGTTCACTGTTATGCCATTCAAGTTGTCGAATGCACTAGCCATCTTTATGGACTTGATGAACCCTCTCTTCAGAGAGCAGCTTGATAGTTCAGTTGTGGTCTTCATCGATGATATCCTGGTCTATTCTAAGACCTAGGAGGAGCATGAGTTACATCTGAGGCAGGTTTTGAGTATCATGAGAGAGAACCAGCTGTATGCCAAACTCTTGAAGTGTGAGTTTTGGTTGGACAGCGTGTCATTCCTTGGACACATTATTTCAGCGAGCGGGATATCTGTAGACCCTGCCAAGATAGAGGCAGTGAAGAGTTGGCCAAGGCCGAAGACGGTAACAGATGTCCGCAGCTTTCTGGGTTTGGCCAGTTACTACCGAAGGTTCGTGAAGAACTTCTCCAAAGTGGTCAAACCGATGACATATCTTATGAAGAAGGAGTCCCAGTTCTTATGGTCTGCCGAGTGCGAGCAGTCCTTTCAGACACTGAAGGATCTCTTGACATCGGCACCCATTCTTACTATCCCTGAGGGCACTGATGGGTTCGAGGTATATTGTGATGCCTTTGGAACCGGTCTAGGCTGTGTGCTTATAGCACGGGAAGGTTGTTGCCTATGCATCCCAACAGCTGAAGAAGCACGAGGTGAACTACCCCACACATGACCTTGAGTTGGGCGTAGTAGTCTTCGCCTTGAAGATCTGGCGCCACTATCTTTACGGTGTGACAGTCACCATCTACTATGATCACAAGAGTTTACAACATCTCTTCACTCAGAAGGAGATGAACATGCGACAGAAGAGATGGGTCGAGTTCTTGAAGGACTACGACATAAACCTGAAGTATAAGGAGGGCAAGGCAAACGTTGTAGCCGATGCCCTGAGCCGCCGAGCACACTCATTGTTTACTCTTTTGGCGGGCAATAGTCTTATTGATGATATACGAGCTGCACAGGAGAGCGATCAGTATATGCAGAGTATCAGATAGAAAATGGCAGAGGGTTATTTTGAGAGTCAGAAGTATGACTTCGAACTGAGCGACAATGACATGATTCGATTGAATGGCCGGTTGTGTATTCCAGAGTCTTCTCCTGATCTGAAGGAGAAGATACTCCAGGAGGCTCATTGCTCATCCTTATCCGTCCACCCTGGTTCTTCGAAGATGTATAAGGACTTGAAGGTCCATTTCTGGTGGAGCAGGATGAAGAAGGATGTAGGCGACTATGTGACTAGGTGCTTGACCTGTCAGAAGGTTAAGTTTGAGCATAAGAGACCCGACGGATTAGTGTAGTCTATGCCTATTCCTTGCTGGAAGTTCGAGGACATCTCGATGGATTTCATTGTCGGTCTCCCACCGACTAAGGGAGGTCTGAACATGATTTGGGTCATTGTAGATCGTCTTACGAAGGTGGCGAAGTTTATTGCGATGAAGGATACCTGGAAGGTCTTGAAGTTGGCGGACCTGTTCCAGAATGTAACACCCCAACCGCTAATCCTTCCATTATCCTCTAATCATCCTCATACTTACCTTACTCGCAGCGGAATACTCACTTACTTACTTACTCCCGGCGGGTGATACAACGCCGTTAGCCATCCAAGACTAACAAGGCTACTACTACTTACAGTAACAGTCTGACGATTATAGTGTACCGAGCTACTAAAACATTGCTTACTGAATACGAAAGATAACCTTCTTACATTACCGGATCACCGAGTATTTAAAGTATATTCATTTACATTCCCTTTCTCCATCTACCAAAATAATGAGTTTCTACCGGCTACTCATCTATACCAAGTCACCATCCTTTCTATATCCAAAAAGGTGTACCCCATGGTACACCGGCTATCAAAAGCTAAAGCCGTGTACTACTTAGTACACCATTCATAATTCATCAATTACAATAAAAAAGAAGACAAAAGAACAAGCTACATCTCTTCACAGTCTTCATCCTTCTCTTGTACCTGCGTGTAGTAAAAACATCGCCCCAAGGGGCTCAGCAAAAGCTGCGCATGAACTCCGCATATACCGCGTGCTAGCTAGGGCACGCCGACTATTTGACGTCCACTAAACATGCGATTCATTAATTTCATACATACATGCTTTACATACAACATACATGCATATACAATACTTCATACAATGCAAGATAGCAATACAATAGCACACACACTTACTTACCTTCACCGTGTTAGCCAATTTACGCATCCGGGTTAATCGGAATGCTATTTACTCTTTACTCATTACACATTCTTACTCTTACTTTACTTACTTACTTTCATTACTTACTTACTCATTCTTATTTACTTACTCATACTCAAGTTAAGTCAGTATGATCTCCGGCCCGGGGACTACACCGTCCCACCACCGGGATTTACTTGACTCACCAATCCGGGATGCTACCCACTTAAGGGATTTGGGCCGCGGACCAGTTTAAGAGTCAGGAATTGGAGCCAACCTCTCGTGACTCCGCATCCTCACGTGTGGCCGAAACTATATCGGACTTCTACTCATTCCAATTTAATTACCAATTTAAGTTAGATTGGTTAGCTTGTTAGGAATAAGTTAGAAGTCCAAGCACAATCACAATCGGTCACAGTACAATACAACATACATACGCATTCATATTCATCCATACATTTCACGAATTATACAAACTAAGATTTAAGAAAAAATTCACAACATACAACACTACATAATCACAAGTATGCATAGTAACTCCGATTCGTGCATTTATCTTATTTGGTGATCAATTAGCACACAACACACAAATCAGAGTAACCAAGATAGTATACGGGGGATGAGGAATTCATAGCGTTCACTGTCGTATTCGTACTACCGGGTCCTTTGGAGATCAACTATTTGATTCCTATACATACATGGAGTAGTATGATCAATGGTCTATTATTGATCTATCTTACTCCTTCATTACTACTTTCAATGTATACTTACTACTTCATTACTTTCTTACTTGATTATAAAACAATTCTTTTCTCATTACCTCTTATCCTTGCTTTCTTACTCATGTACTTACTTTCTTACCTTTACTACTTCATTTATAGTGTGCTACTATATATATATGCTTATATGTATATAGGCATATATATATATATATGATTACTATAATCATATGATAAAAATATATATTTTTTTGACTCGACCGAACTTGCAAGTCCGGTCGCAAGTCCGGTCGATTCCAGTAGCTCACATTACGGGAAAATCTTCTGGTCCGGCCGAACTTGCATGTCTGGTCGCAAGTCCGGTCCATTCCAGAAGGTTTCTGCCGGGGAATTTTCTGGTCCGACCGAACTTGCATGTCCGGTCGCAAGTTCGGTCTATTCCAGAAGGTTTCAGACGGGGAATTTTTCTGGTCCGACCGAACTTGCATGTCCGGTCGCAAGTTCGGTCTATTCCAGAAGGTTTCAGACGGGGAATTTTTCTGGTCCGACCGAACTTGCATGTCCGGTCGCAAGTTCGGTCTATTCCAGAAGGTTCCCGTCTTGGTGATTCTGGGCTCGACCGAACTTGCAAGTCCGGTCCGGCCCAGTACTTCAGTTTTAAAATCTGTTTCTTAGTGTTTTACTTCCCCATTGCTTTCCCAATCTGTACCAATACTTCCCTACATGTTTACCACTCATTTAGATACTCTAAATCACCTTAATTCATCCACCAAACTTACTACTCAATTCCCACATTCACTTACACATTTTCCTCACTTCTTCTCAACACTTATACTAGTTTTTACTCTTCTAATGCTACAGATTTTTAAACTCCCTTTTTATGCTACAGATTTTCCCTCAAACTTCTAACCTCCAATACTCTCTTAACTAATGCCACTCTTAGCATCTTAAATACATTAGTTCACATCCTAACTCCATCCCACTTACAAACTCATATCCAAATCTGTTTCGAACTACAAAACTACTCCCTTGCACTCTCCAAATACACCTAGTTATTGCCTAGGTCATTACCTCCTCTTAAACACTTAAGTCCTCTCATTCCTACACAAAATTTGACATAGTCTCCCCTATAATTCTTGCTTTTCTCACACACTATTTCAGCTCAACAATTTGCTCACTTTCACCACCTGTTTATTCAACACATTATACTCACATAATAACTCCACTACACACATTAAAATTCTTGCACACATACATATACTACCCAAGATTTACCCAAGCTTTTTAAACATTCTTCACAAGTTCAAAAACTGTTTGATTCTCTTCTCCATTACACTACTACATTACTACTACTCATTCCTCAAATTCATTACTCATGTTACTACTCAAAAACTGTTACATTACTCAATACCAAACTAGTTCAAGGTAAGCACAATTACCTTGTCTTGCTAGTTTTCCTTTCTTTCCTTTCCTTCTCTTCTTTTCCTCTTCCTTTCTCCTTGTTCTCTGTTTTTGCTCAAGGAATGGGCAATGCTATAGCACCCCATGCCAATACACACAACTACTTAGTATACATTTTATACTAACCCTAGAATTTAAATGTTTTAGGGTTTTGAAATGAGTATTACCTTCCAATGGATGAATGAAGTTCTTGACTAGCAAGATGACAAGATTCCTAGCCCAAAATAGAAGCCAAAATCGGCTGGAGCAAGAAGAACCAAGAGTTCAAAATATGGAAATTCTTATAATGCAAATAAGGGCTAGAAATGATGGATTTTCGAATTTCTTTTTACCTCAAGATGATAAGGAGGTGAAGGTGCTTCTAATGGTGGACTTGAATCTTCAAATGGAGGATACCCATAAAAACGAAAATGAAGCTTTTGGATTTTTGAAAGGAGGAAAATGTTCTCCTTTGCAAGGGGATTCCAATGGTACAATTTTTATTGCATTCGGAGGTGGTTTGGTCACTCAAAAATGGAAGAGAAGAGGAGGGCTGCTGAAATACCCCTAACCTTTAAATATAATTAAATGACCTATTAATGATCTAAGATGATTATGAAACATCTAAATATTATTGGGGAACAATCTAAAAGATCTCAACAAGGCAAAACACGCCTTAAGATCGGTAAAGCCGAAAATGTGCCTTAAGACACCATAAAGATTGTGTGACCTCAAATAGGATCCAAAGTGGATTCCTAAGTATTATAATGAAGTAAGGAACAAACAAAACCGTTCTCAAGGAGAACTAAGCTCAGGAACACCCTGTGACACAAAAATGTGCACTAAAACACCTTAAAGCACGTTTTTGTGAGATTGCCTTTTAAATTGATTTTTTAATGGGCTTAAAAATTATAATTACCTTTAAATATGATATTTTATCATATTATATCATATTAGGAATTTAATTCCAGAAATTTACGAATTTTTACAAATTTAATATTAAAATATTAATAAACCCTAAAGTGGGGCCCGTTCGAGTCAATATTGACCAAGTATGGTCAATGGTCAATTAATTGACCCAATTGACCAAGGATTTCGACAGGCAAGGAGGAGAGGAGTCAGCATAATCATTGTTAGACAAATTAGCTACCTAATACCAAATTTGCAATAGTAAAAGTTACTTTTATTACTTTTCCAATTCAATTAAGCCTTTCCAATCATTCTTCTTCACTCACCTTGCTTCCCAGCCGATTCCAGCAGCCCCTCACCTCTCTTTGCTTCTCCCATTTTCGTGGTTACACAGCCAAACTCAGAGGAGAACAGCAATCACCATTGGTAAGCTTATTAAGCTCTTAAATGTTCATTTTCTTCACAATTTCTTCCTCTTTCCATGGAGCAAAGCATCAAACACTTCCATCAATGTTCTTAGGTTGTTATGGAGGTTAAATGGAGGGTGTATCTCGGCATTAACAAGGGAAGAAGGTGGAGAAAGCTAATCTTGTTCTTAAGGTATAAAAATGTGCTCTAAGCACATATCTTTTGATTCCCTTCAAATTCGGCTGTGAAACTTTGTTTCTAAGCTTATAATCTTCATCTTAACATACTTATCCAGTTGGTACATCAAGAGCTTCGAAGTATAACCAGATCCAAGCCAAAAACACCATTTTAGGCATTTTAAACAAGGTAAAGATTAGCTATCTTATAATCTGAGTTATACCAGTTTAAAGCTTGGTTTTAGTAGCTCTTTTAACACTCTTTCCTGCTGTAAATACAGGCCGAGATTAACCTTGTATACCTTGGTGTTCTAAGGTAAATTTTACCTTGAAAATTGACATTAAACACTTCTTATGGTTAGATCTTGCTTGGAGACTAATCATGCCTTAATTGCTGTTTGAAAACATGTAAACTAAGCTGTGGAAAATAGATCTCCATACATCCGTGGCCAACAAGGCATATACAAGGATAAATCAAGGTATAAACACCTTAAACTTATGATTTTTATAAATTTTAAGCATATATATATATATGGCCGAGAGTGAAGTTACATATATAGGTCATATTGACCTAAAAATGGAAAAATGGCTAAGATAAATTAAGCTAGATTTAAGAGGTTTAATTAACATAATGGTCAAATTATGGCATTATGTGGAAAAATAATTAAACTAAGGTGAGGCCGAATATATATGCTATATTTGAGACATTTATTGTGTAATTTATTTTGCAAGTTCAAGGTTGTAATAAGGCCATGTCATTAGGCCATTTTAATTTAAGTTTATAAGCTTATTTAGTTTTATTTATGCTTATAATTAAAATTGGGGCCAATTCGTAATTACTAGGAATTTAGAAGGCCGTGGGCTTAATTTAGAGCAATTTAGGGTTTTAAATGAATTTAATAAAATTATAACATTTTATAAGGTTTTGGGGTCAAAATTGTAAAAATAGAAAAGTATAGGTTATTGTTAGTAATTACCGAAAAATTGGTTCCCATTTGGTATTAGGAGTCAAAGTTGACTATATAGGAGACTTTGACCAAGTTTAGAAAACTTAAGAATTAAAATACTACCTTATATAAGATACTTATTAAATTGTAAAAGATTTATAAGACTTGGGGTGTAGTAATGTAATTACGAGACTTAAGGGTACTAAATGGAATTTAGTAAAGTCCTTAAGTTATTAGAAATTTTTAGAAGTTTATTTGGTTAAATTTGGAGTTCATATGAATTATATAAGTATAATATATGGTATTTTATAACATTGTTACAAATGGGTAATTAATGTATAGAAACCGAGATTTAGAGGAAAAATAAGGTTAAGAATAATGTTTATAACCTTTTGGTATAGTTTGGTAAATTTTGGAGTTATAAATAAGGTTTTATTAAGAAATGTATAATATATAGTTTTGATGGAATTAGAAACTATGTATTAGAAATTGAGAGTGAATTGTGGTTTTATAGAAGTTAGTGGTTATAAGTAAAAGCCGAAAATATTAAGGGCCATTTGGTATTTTATAAACAAAATATGACTATAGGTTATAATTGTTTTAAATGACTTAAATGTCATAAGATATGTTATGTAACATAATGTAACATTATATTAATTAAGTGGTGGATTTTGTAAATATTTAAGAACATAGGTGCTGTTCGGAAATATTAACATTTTTAAATGGAATTTGTAATATGGTTTTTAATGTTATAAGAGTTATAACATTTATAATATAAGAGATATTCATTAAAGAGAATGGATATAGATTATAAGACTTACCATATAATAAATAAGTTCCATAACACACATATATAAATAAATATATGTAATGGTGTTGAAAATGTGATTTGGTTCAATAATTATAAATTATCGTAATTAAAATGATAATAGATAAGGAGAAAAGAATTATAAACATTAGATATCGAAATTCTGATGTTAGAAGTATGCAGGGAATAATAAGGATTTGTTATACCCAAAATTTCAACCCCCTCGGAGTAGTCTCTAAGGCATACGTGTTACAAAGGGCAAAATGGTCAAAATGCACCGATGCAGGATTTTCCAAGGACATTCTCGGGATTTTCTATTTTCATATGACTTGTTCATTATCTCCAAACACTTCCAAATATCATAGTCATTATGAAAGGTATTTCATGATTTTCTGATAATATTTATTCTGGAAATTAAGCTTTTAATAAGCTAGTTTCTTTAATAATTAACACATGAAATAACCTCAAAATAGAAATAAAAGGGTTTTCAAAATTAAAATAAAATTGTCACATGGTTAGCATGACTACACACAGTCATAAACCTGAAATTATTTATTTGGAACCTTATCCATCCCAAAATTTAAAAGAGAAATTCAATCATTTTTGCAATTTTCTCTCTCCTCTGGAAAATACCGAAATCAAAACAAAATGTCATGAAATTTTAACACAGGGTAGAGGATGATTATTAGAGACTAATGCCGTTGGAATTTCGTAATTTGGACTTTCCAATAATAAGTTATGAATTTTGGGAGATTCCAGATTGTGAGATTTTTATCTAATCGGTTATTTAACAAAATAACCCGATTCCAACTCTCAAAATTCCTAAAAATCATTCTTTACCTTCAGTTAAATTTTCATAATTTTTATCGGCTTGCAACATATTTTAAAAAATCAGATTCTCTTAGAGCACAAAATCAAGGTTTTAGATAAAAATTCTGTTCTATCAACTTGGCCATGCTCTTTCTATAAAAGGCCTTCCAAAAACCTAGGGCAGGGTAGATGATCCCCATAGTCAGAAAACACAGCCGTCTACTTGCCTCCCACGTTTTCAACACTCCCAACACCGAAACTCTACCGAAATCATCCCAAAATCACCAAAAACACATTCTTTCTTCTCTCATTGAACTTCCAAGCATCAAAACACCACAAATACAGAACCAAAACGTGCTTAACAACACAAGGAAGAAGAGGTCAGAAGCTCGGGTCAAAGTCGAACCGGATCGGCCACCAACGAAGCTTTCAGAGATTCCCGACGTGAAGGAACAACAAGTTTTCGAAATCAAAACAGGGTAAAAACCAAATTCTCTAACCCTTCTGGTCAAAATACAATTCTGGTTGAAATTGCTAACCGAATTGATTTTTCCTTGCTTCTGAATTAAGGTTTGTTTGTGTTTCTGCCTTCTAACTTGTTCGTTAAGTTTCGCATTAAATTCGATTTCAAATTGAAAACTTTCAATCACTAACGTCTTGTACATCTTTCAGGCTACGCACCCATAAAATTTGAGCCAAAAACACCTTCGGGAACAGCCTCAACGCCGCCGTCCGAGGGCTGTCCGCACCCACGGACGTCATGTCCGGGGTCCCGGACTCACTGTCCGTAAGCCCGGACGCCCACGGACGGCGGCGGGATTTTTAAATTTTAAAAATTTAGGTTTTCTGATAATGTCCGGGCCCACGGACAGCCTGTCCGTGGCCCCGGACTTTACAATTTTCTGTTTTCTGTTTAATTCGACTTTATTTTCATATAGGTTAACTGGGGTCCGTGGTTTCGGACATTAGGTCCGTGGCTACGGACGGAAACAAAATTTGACCTAATTCTGCCTCCGAAACCCTAGTTTAGGTAATTTAATTTCCACTTTAATTTTCTGTCAAAAAATGCTAAAAAACAAAAAAAAACAGAAGCTCGCGCACTTAGGTTAAAACGACTCGTAATAAGCCGTAATTAAACCAAGTAGAGGAAAAACGACTAGGGGTAATGAAAGTAATTGAACCCTAATTAAGTCGAATATCAAGCCCCCGAACCCGAACTCTCCTTTCCTAATTTGATCTAGGTTAAAATTAGGTGGCGACTCGTAATAGGTTCCAGTGAGCTAGCTTAGGTTTTAATAATTATTGTTATATGACATAGTTATTAATCTTAGGCTATAAGTGGACCTAAAACCCGTTTAGATCCCAATCAAGTTAATCCACATAGGATAGGGTTTAAAATCGAGGCTCACAGACTGGCGACTCTGCTGGGGACAAATTCTTAATTTTAACTTGTTAATTTTAAGAAAGAGGGCTTAACTCGAAAATGTTTATTTGGCTTTATTACTTTTTTTTACTTTGTGCGCACTTTAATTCTGCACCTTTGCATCATATGAGAGCGAGGGTCCACGCAAACCGTTTCACCCCGGGACCCGTTTGAGGGTCCCCTGTCAGGGACTCACACCTTTTAGGTGATGTGAATAAGCGGGGGAAAAGAGGAGGGTGTCGTCTAACCACACCCCTTAATACCTGGGCTTTAGCCCCAAGCGTTTTCCTGGCAGTGCCCTTACCTAGCCCTTGTTTGGTCAGTCAAAGACCCGACCGTAGACGCACACCTTCAGGTGATGTGAAAAAGTGGGGAAGCCCAAAGAGAATAGCGTGCAAGCCCTATTCCTTTATGGTGACCTGGGCCCATGCCCCAAGCACCTCTCCGGATCGATCCATACCCGTTTGGTTAAACGTCTAGTGAGGACATGTTGAATTTGGTGGGCCTTGTTTGCTTGTGTGATCGGCCCACTACCCAGCCTAGAATGATAGGAATTCTCCTACATCAACCTAGCCCCGAATTGACAGCTCTATTTTTTGCGGCCCAGAGGCCCTGTTTGGTTTAATATGTGAGTCATTCGGGCTTCGGCCCAGCTTAGACTTAGGTGATTTCTCTTCTGGCCCAATTTGAATTATCCAATTAGTTTTAGGCCCATAAAAAGAAATCCACCTGAACTTGAAATAACTCACAAGTCCTGAAATAAAATCTCTTTCAGCAGCAACCATCTTCTCTGACCCAAAGAAAGTTAGGTCCATTTGTGATTTAGGGATCGTTCCAGCCCATGTGCTTTATTTCAGGCCCAAACGCATTTCGGCCCAAGGGCTCATTCTAGTCTAGGAAAACTCTTCACTCGGGCTCTGATCCAAAATCCTAGATCTAGGTGCCATCTTTTAGGCCCAACCAAAACCACTCGGCCCAAATTCCAGTTCATATATAGAACAATCAGTCCGGCCCAAGTACCACACTCATGACTCATTTCATCTAGGCCCATAGACCAATTCATAGTTTTGGCCCATGAGCTTCGCTCTCAGTCCAGAATTTTGGCCCATAAAACATTTGAATCCAAGATAGTTTGCATAATTCATTCATTCCGGTTTCCGGCTTCAAGGCCCAACAAGAGCAAAACGAATCTTAGACCTCAAGGCTCAGTGGCCCATTCGCGGTCCATGTGACTTCCTTCATCTTGTTTGCTCAATTTCTGGACTAAGGGATTCAGGCTTACATGTCCGTTCTAGTCTAGGAATCACTTTAATCTGTGCACTTCACTCTCAGTTTGGAGAAGACTCAGGCCCAGTTACTTCCTACATAACCCATAGGCATTCCTAGTTCAAACATTTTACAGGGCCCACTCGAAGTTTGGAAGGAAGACAATCATGGTCAATGGCATCCCGACGGTCAACCGCTCGGGTCTTCAGCGCGTCGGCATCAAACAGTTCAACATCACTATTTTAGGAGTTTTCTCGATTTAGCAGTTTTCTTTTCTCAGTCATTCTTCTAACTTTTATGGTGGCTAGCTTCCTTTATCATTTTAGGTAGTTTTCTTAAGATTACAATTTTTGATGTTGTCTTTCCATTTATGAATTAGAGCATAGTTCCATTTTCATTATTTTTTGTGCATTTATTCACAAAACCAGAACACCAAAAAAATAAATAAGTCATCACGTCATTTCACCCACATCCACTACCTTGATCACATACATCCCATGTCTCTCACCACACTCCCCTCTCCACATGAAACTCATTCTTGCACAGGGAATATCTCACCACCTTGTTGGCTTCCACCACTTATCACCTCTCAATAGAAAATCTCACCGTACACTGAAATCATCCCACTACCATGTTTTACTTTCGTCACTACATCACTCCACCAAAACAGCAAGACTTCATCGCCACGTACCACTACACATACAGCCACCTCCAACAAATAACCTGGAAATTCAAAAGGCTGGTCAAACGACCCCAAAACAATACTGGGAGCAATCTGAGTTAAGGAACGATAATGTTTATTTCTTTTGTTTAAATGTGCAAACAAGTCTCTGAGTGTACACTTCGCGAGAGTGCCTTGAGCGGTAAAACCAAGAGCGAAAGAGCGTGTCATTTTTACATGACTCCAGAGAGGCCACATTCAAAGGTGAGGTAAACGGCATGACTCCGACCGAAGGAGATAATTTGTAAGTTTACGCTTAAACCTGTGAAAAGTAACAAAGAGCGGATACACAACTATTAGGGATGACGAAGCACCTAGGTACAACACCACACAGCCAAAAAGCTTGTGAACCCTGACATTACACCCTAGGCACCCCCGCTGAGCTTTTCATGTATGACCCCTTTTACAACACTACAAGCTCCACAAACAAGCCAACCAATGATGAATGACCGACCCGGTGACCAAAGGAAGCGAGGAGCCCGACTCTCAGATAACATTCCCATCATTCCAAAGAAGCAATGCCGCTATCAGCATGACAAAGTGATCCGCAAATGGTCCCAAAGTGACACAGGATCAACAGAGCTCACATCAAAACAGCTCTCGAAGCCCAAAACCGGGAAACACAAGAACCCCGAAGGCAAAGCCAAGAAAGATTAAAACAAAAGGCAAACCCGGAGTGCCTCGAAGAAATCCAAATGACAAAAAGAGAAAAGGTGTAAAGGACAACTTCAAAAGTCCAGGTCCAGAAGCTCGAAAGCAACGTCAACATGAAGCAGCTAGACGACTTCAAGACAAGGGAGATGAATCCAAGAGAAGATGCAAGGTGCAGCTTTGGTCACCCCTTTTAAGCTCCACATACCTCAAATATCCCTCATGGTCCCGTTGTCTTTCATCACACCCTATGGCCACGTTTAAGCCTTAAAGACTTCCGACTTGATAGTTGTGTGTCCAATCACGTGAAAGTAACAGATCGAATGCGTAAATTCATCAAATATCAAATTCAATGGTCAAGAAGTTGTGACCGTAGGTGAGAAACGAGTGCAAGAATCAAACGCTTTGAGTGTAAAGCACCACATCAAGACACAATCCTTGACCATGTGAGGATAAGACTTGTTCGCATGTTTAATCAAAGAAAATACTGGGGGCAATCGATCGTTCCGATCGATTGCCATGAACTCTAGCTCAGATTGCCTTAAGGAACAATACTGGGGGCAATTGTTGGTTCCAACAATTGCCATGACAACACCAACGGAAACCCAAAGCGTGGGCACCACAAACACCACCACGCAGGCCCACATAAGCCCTTACCACGTAGGCCCACATAAGCCCTTACCCTCACATCATACCACACATGCCCACATAAGCCCTTACCCTCACATCATACCACACATGCCCACATAAGCCTTAACCTCCACACAAACACTCTCAGGCCCGTCACTGGTCTTACCTCCACAAAACATCAGCTCATCTTAATCCAAATCACCATCCAAAATCACACCCCAACCCCAGGCTTGTCATAAATCCTGAACACCAGCAAAAGCTTTCAGCACCACAATGAACACCACACATTTCCATTAGTATCGTGTTCATCCTCTGAGAAAAAAATTGCAGGTCTGGAACTCTTAGTCAGGAAATGATTATTTCGCTTTCCTTTCTTAACAGTGTTTTTCTCAAGCATTGCCATGTTTGGCACATTTTCAGCTATTTCTTGCTTTGTGCAAATTTTCGGTTTTCGCAAGCACTTCAATTTCACTTTGCAATACTCGGGTAAACCTTGTCATCTCCATGTTTGGAACCTTAACAATTTGATCACAATGACAATCATTTGCATAAAACGTGTTTTGCATCCTCACATCATCAAGCATACTGCATTTGCCTGGTCAAGTTTAGATGGATCTCGGTCTCCATAAGCAACCGAGTAGATTGGGTCTCGGTCTCCATAAGCAACCGAGTAGATTGGGTCTCAGTCTCCATAAGCAACCGAGTAGAATGGATCTCAGTCTCCATAAGCAACTGAGTTAGATGGATCTCGGTCTCCATAAGCAACCGAGTAGAATGGATCTCAGTCTCCATAAGCAACCGAGTTAGATGGATCTCGGTCTCCATAAGCAACCGAGTAGATTGGGTCTCAGTCTCCATAAGCAACTGAGTTAGATGGGTCTCGGTCTCCATAAGCAACCGAGTAGAGTGGGTCTCGGTCTCCGTAAGCAACCGAGTAGGATGGATCTCAGTCTCCATAAGCAACTGAGTTAAGATGAGTCTCATCCCTAAACCTTAGGCACACATAAGACCTACCCTACATTCTATCCTTTTAGGCACACATAAGACCTACCCTACATTCAATCCTTTTAGGCACACGTAAGACCTACCCTACATTCAAATCCTTTCAGGCACCCATAAGGCCTACCCTACAGGCACCCATAAGACCTCCCTTATTCATTCACTTTAGGCTCGTCATAAGACCTAGCACCATCCTTAGGTTCGTCATAAGACCTGGAGTCATCCCTTTAGGCTCGTAGTAAGACCTAACACCACTCCTTAGCTTACCTGCTTCCATTAAACACATTGCATTCATTTCATTCATTATAGGTAGTCAACGCCTTAGAATAGCTTGACATTATTTCATTCATTATAGGTAGTCAACGCCTTAGAATAGCTTGACATCATTTCATTATAGGTAGTCAACGCCTTAGAATAGCTTGACATCATTTCCACATTTTAGGTTGTCAACGCCTTAGAATCGCTTGACATTATCTCATTTCCACATTTTAGGTTGTCAACGCCTTAGAATCGCTTGACATTATCTCATTTCCACATTTTAGGTTGTCAACGCCTTAGAATCGCTTGACATTATCTCATTTCCACATTTTAGGTTGTCAACGCCTTAGAATCGCTTGACATTATCTCATTTCCACATTTTAGGTTGTCAACGCCTTAGAACCGCTTGACATTGCTTCATTTCACTTTACTTGCAGGCAGTCAACATCTTAGAATAGTTTGACATCATATCATCATTATAGGTAGTCAGCGCCTTAGAATAGCTCGACACAATTTATCAGTTTTCGATAACATGCAGGGTCTTGGAAACATTTGAAATTTTGGGGTATCACTCAAGCATCAACTAGCCTTCTCACTTTCATTACAAAGTCCAGTTGACGGGGGGCAATCTGTTATACCCAAAATTTCAACCCCCTCGGAGTAGTCTCTAAGGCATACGTGTTACAAAGGGCAAAATGGTCAAAATGCACCGATGCAGGATTTTCCAAGGACATTCTCGGGATTTTCTATTTTCATATGACTTGTTCATTATCTCCAAACACTTCCAAATATCATAGTCATTATGAAAGGTATTTCATGATTTTCTGATAATATTTATTCTGGAAATTAAGCTTTTAATAAGCTAGTTTCTTTAATAATTAACACATGAAATAACCTCAAAATAGAAATAAAAGGGTTTTCAAAATTAAAATAAAATTGTCACATGGTTAGCATGACTACACACAGTCATAAACCTGAAATTATTTTATTTGGAACCTTATCCCAAAATTTAAAAGAGAAATTCAATCATTTTTGCAATTTTCTCTCTCCTCTGGAAAATACCGAAATCAAAACAAAATGTCATGAAATTTTAACACAGGGTAGAGGATGATTATTAGAGACTAATGCCGTTGGAATTTCGTAATTTCGACTTTCCAATAATAAGTTATGAATTTTGGGAGATTCCAGATTGTGAGATTTTTATCTAATCGGTTATTTAACAAAATAACCCGATTCCAACTCTCAAAATTCCTAAAAATCATTCTTTACCTTCAGTTAAATTTTCATAATTTTTATCGGCTTGCAACATATTTTAAAAAATCAGATTCTCTTAGAGCACAAAATCAAGGTTTTAGATAAAAATTCTGTTCTATCAACTTGGCCATGCTCTTTCTATAAAAGGCCTTCCAAAAAAGACCTAGGGCAGGGTAGATGATCCCCATAGTCAGAAAACACAGCCGTCTACTTGCCTCCCACGTTTTCAACACTCCCAACACCGAAACTCTACCGAAATCATCCCAAAATCACCAAAAACACATTCTTTCTTCTCTCATTGAACTTCCAAGCATCAAAACACCACAAATACAGAACCAAAACGTGCTTAACAACACAAGGAAGAAGAGGTCAGAAGCTCGGGTCAAAGTCGAACCGGATCGGCCACCAACGAAGCTTTCAGAGATTCCCGACGTGAAGGAACAACAAGTTTTCGAAATCAAAACAGGGTAAAAACCAAATTCTCTAACCCTTCTGGTCAAAATACAATTCTGGTTGAAATTGCTAACCGAATTGATTTTTCCTTGCTTCTGAATTAAGGTTTGTTTGTGTTTCTGCCTTCTAACTTGTTCGTTAAGTTTCGCATTAAATTCGATTTCAAATTGAAAACTTTCAATCACTAACGTCTTGTACATCTTTCAGGCTACACGCACCCATAAAATTTGAGCCAAAAACACCTTCGGGAACAGCCTCAACGCCGCCGTCCGAGGGCTGTCCGCACCCACGGACGTCATGTCCGGGGTCCCGGACTCACTGTCCGTAAGCCCGGACGCCCACGGACGGCGGCGGGATTTTTAAATTTTAAAAATTTAGGTTTTCTGATAATGTCCGGGCCCACGGACAGCCTGTCCGTGGCCCCGGACTTTACAATTTTCTGTTTTCTGTTTAATTCGACTTTATTTTCATATAGGTTAACTGGGGTCCGTGGTTTCGGACATTAGGTCCGTGGCTACGGACGGAAACAAAATTTGACCTAATTCTGCCTCCGAAACCCTAGTTTAGGTAATTTTAATTTCCACTTTAATTTTCTGTCAAAAAATGCTAAAAAACAAAAAAAAACACAGAAGCTCGCGCACTTAGGTTAAAACGACTCGTAATAAGCCGTAATTAAACCAAGTAGAGGAAAAACGACCTAGGGGTAATGAAAGTAATTGAACCCTAATTAAGTCGAATATCAAGCCCCCGAACCCGAACTCTCCTTTCCTAATTTGATCTAGGTTAAAATTAGGTGGCGACTCGTAATAGGTTCCAGTGAGCTAGCTTAGGTTTTAATAATTATTGTTATATGACATAGTTATTAATCTTAGGCTATAAGTGGACCTAAAACCCGTTTAGATCCCAATCAAGTTAATCCACATAGGATAGGGTTTAAAATCGAGGCTCACAGGATTTTAAATAGTTAAAAGTATAGTTACAAATGAATTATACCACATGGAATAAAAAAAAAGAGAGAAAAGAAAAGAGACAAACCTTAGAAAAATAATACTAAGGTGAGATGTATAGTGCATGACAAAGAACCATACATGCAGTAAAAACAAACTATACGATCTACAAATATACATTAGTTTACATGCGATGACAAAGTCCAACAATAAGTCTATTAATATACAAGATAAGACTACGCATGTAATGTAACACTTTTCCAATCTCGAGTTAAGCCGAAAACCCGACAAACGTTGACAGTTAAAGACGGGGGATTAACCGGGAGGTATTAGTGACGGTACGGAGTACCGTAGAGTTATGATTGTTATACGGGATGCCAATCAGTAGCGTTATGTATTGTCTAGACTGTTAGAGACGACACACGGAGCATAGGATCTTGCTGATTCATACTCCACCGTAATACAATCCGGGTGAACGGTATGTTATTTATGTGGCTTGATTGTCTCTGAGGATTTCCTCAGTTCAGACATTGTGTGAAAATCTGTGTTAAGATTGAATGTCTGCTTGTGTGAATTAATATGCCTGAGTTGTATATTAATGCTGCTTATAATTATTACTGTTGCACGATAACAGTACTGTTCGTATATATGAACATATTATAAAACGGACTAGCGGCAATGATGCTATCTTATATGTGTAATATAAGGAACGTAAGAAAAACGTTGTAGCATTAAGACAATAAGATACATATATTATATGAGACTTATATACGGAGCATTGGTGAAATACCCCTAATCTTTAAATATAATTAAATGATCTATTAATGATCTAAGATGATTATTAAACATCTAAATATTATTGGGGAACAATCTATAAGATCTCAACAAGGCAAAACACGCCTTAAGATCGGTAAAGCCAAAAATGTGCTTTAAGACGCCATGAAGGTTGTATGACCCCAAGTAGGATCCAAAGTGGATTCCTAAGTATTATAATGAATCAAGGAACACAATAAGACCATCTCAAAGAGAACTAAGCTCAGGAACATCCTGTGACACAAAAATGTGCGCTAAAACTCCTTAAAGCACGTTTTTGTGAGATTGCCTTTTTAATTGATTTTAATAGGCTTAAAAATTATAAATATCCTTAAATATGATATATAATCATATTATATCATATTAGGAATTTAATTCCAGAAATTTACGAATTTTTACAAATTTAATATTAAAATATTAATAAAACCCTAAAGTGGGGCCCGTATGAGTCAACATTGACCAAGCATGGTCAATGGTCAATTAATTGACTCATTTGAATCATGGTGGCCGGCTGCAATAAGAGAGGAGGCTGCTTAATTTCCTTGATTGACAATAATGCTACCTAATGTAAGACTTTTTCAAAATAATGTTACTTTTACATTATTTTCAAACTTTACTTACCTTTCCCATCTTCTCCTTTCCTTGTCCGATTCCTCTCATAGCCGAGCCCTCTCCTTCCTCTCAAGCTCTCCAAGCTTGTTCTTGGCCATGGAAGGCAAGTCTAGCTCCTAAGCTCCTAATGTAAGTGTTTTAATGTCATTTTTAGCTCTTTTTCTTCATCTTTTCACCACCAACACCTAAAATTCGTGGCTCATCTATTCCTATGGCTTATTCTCAGTGTTCTAAGGTTAGAACAAGAGCTAAACTCGGTTGAGACCAGTAGAGGGACCAAGGTTGTCCAAATCTACATTTTAAGGTAAAAATGTGCTTTAAGCTCATAACTTTTGATTCCCTTCGAGTTTGGCTGTGAAATTTTGGTCATAGACTCATCTTCATCTCCTTTTCATGTGGGATCTGTTGGTTAGCCATTTGGAGCAAGGGTGACCGAGATCCAAGAGAAATACTCTCTTTTAAGGCATTTTTCCAAGGTAAAACCTAATAACAAGGTAGGATTTCGAGATCTAACTATTCCCTATGTTAATATGGTGATCTAACACCTTGTGGTGTTTTGGTTCAGGTCGAAAATACCTAGAACTCCCCTTGCATTTTTAAGGTGATTTTTGCCTTAAATCTTACATTAATTATTCCTTATGGTTAAGCTCATGCTTGGAGTGTAACCATATCTTATTTTTGTGTATTAAACATGTCTAAATCAAGTGGTGAATTTTCCTACAAGTGACCGAGCCTATACAAGGATAGATCAAGGTATAAACACCTTAAACTTATGATTTTTGCAATCTTTAAGTATATATATATATATGGCCGAGAGTGAACATACACATATAGGTCATATTGACCTAAAAATGTAAAAAAAATGGCTAAGATAAATTAAGCTAGTCATTTAAGAGATTTAATTAACATAATGGTCAAATTATGACATTATGTGGAAAAATAATTAAACCATGGAGAGGCCGAATATATATGCTATATTTTGAGACATTTATTGTGTAATTTATTTTGCAAGATCAAGGTTGTAATAAGGCCATGTCATTAGGCCATTTTAATTTAAGTTTATAAGCTTATTTAGTTTTATTTATGCTTATAATTAAAGTTGGGGCCAATTCGTAATTATTAAGGAATTAGAAAAGCCGTGGGTAATTTAGAGCAATTTAGGGTTTTTAAATGAATTTAATAAAAATTATAACATTTTATAAAGTTTTGGGTCAAAATTGTAAAAATAGAAAAGTATAGGTCATTATTTGTAATTACCGAAAATTGGTTCCCATTTGGTATTAGGGGTCAAAGTTGACTATATAGGAGAATTTGACCAAGTTTGGAAAATTTAAGAAATTAAAATACTACCTTATAATGAGATACTTATTTTGTAAAAGATTTATAAGGTTTGGGGTGGTAATGTAATTACCGAGAATTAAGGGTAGTAAATGGAGTTTAGTAAAGTCCTTAAGTTATTAGAAATTTTTAGAAGTTTATTTGGTTAAATTTGGAGTTCATGTGAATTAATAAGTATAATATATGGTATTTTATGACATTGTTATAAATAGGTAACAAATGTATAAAACCGTGAATTAAAAGAAGTATAAGGTTAGGAATAATGTTTATAACCTTTTGGTATAGTTTGGTAATTTTTGGAATGGTATATAAGGTTTTATAAAGATATATGTATATATATAGTTTTAATGGGGTTAGAAAACTATGTATTATAAATTGGAATTGAATTGTGAGTTTATAGAAGTTTAATGGTTATAAGTGAAAACCGAAAATACTAAGGCTGTTTGGTATTTAAAAACAAAATATAACTATAGGTTATAATTGTTTTAATGATTTAAATGTCATAAGATATGTTATATAACTATAAGATGACATTATATTAATTAAGAGGTGGATTTTATAAATATTTAAGAACATAGGTGCTGTTCGAAAATAATAACATTTTTAAATGGAATCTATAATATGGCTTTTAATGTTATAAGAGTTATAACATTTATAATATAAGAGATATTCATTAAAAAGAATGAATATAGATTATGAGACTTACCATATAATAAATAGTTCCATAATACACACATATAAATAAATATATGTAATAGTGTAGAAAATGTGATATGGTTCAATAATCATAAATTATCATAATTAAAATGATAATAGTTAAGGAGAAAAGAATTATAAACATTAGATATGGAAATTCTAAAGTTAAGAGTATTCATGGGATGATAAGGATCCTAGATATTAAGAGTATAGTTTACAGATGAATTATACCACATGAAATATAAAAAAAAAGAGACAAACCTTAGAAAATAAATACTAAGGTAAGATGCATAGTGCATGATAAAGGATCACACATACAATAATGAAACAAACTGTATGATGTACAAACAAACACTAAGTTACATGCGATAACAAGTTTAACAACAACTATACTAATATACAAACAAGACTACGCGTGTAATATAACACCTTTTCCCAATCTCAAGTTAAACCTAAAACCCGACAACATTGATAGTTAATAACGGGGGGTTAACCGGGAGGTGTTAGTGACGGTACGGGGTACCGTAGGATTGTGTTGTTATACAGTATGCTAATCAGTAGCATTGTGTATTGTTTAGTTCGTTAGAGACTACACAAGGAGCATAGATCTTGCTGATTCATACTCCACCGTAATACATCAGGGTGAACGGTATGTTGTTATGTGTCTCTGATTGTCTCTGAGGGCTTCCTCAGTTCAGACTTCTGTGTGATCTGTGATAAGATTGTTTGTCTGAATGTTTAATTTAATATGCATGATCTATATATTTATAGCTGCTCATTATTTACTGTTGATGAGTTAACAGTATTGGTTCGTATATAAGAACCTATATATAAAACGAACTAGCGGCTATGGTGCTATCTTATACGAAAAATAAGGAACGTCAGAAAAACGTTGTAGCACTAGGATAATAATACATATATATTATTCAAGACTTTCATACGGAGCATTGGCCTTTCTATACGCCGCTCTCGTATCTAACACTGTATCCCGAGTTTACAGACTCCGGATTGGACTAATGATCTTGGTCTGCTGTTTAGAAAATTTGGTAATGCGATGCGATGGTATAATTAAGTAAATAATGAATGGAAGTAAAGCCAAGAGGATGTGGCTCTTGGTGCGCGCTGTGATCACAAAAACGATACCAGGATGTCCGCGTACGGGTCCGCAAGTATCAAGAAAATTTCCCGTGAGCTAGAATGGCTCGTTGGTCGGAGACTCTACCGTTGGAGTGGCTACTGCCGTGGGTGACCCGCCATAATATATGGGTAACTAGAGACATGTCGTTTTAATGAGACAATGTCACCAGGTATAACTGAACAATAATACATTTGAGAATTATACAGTGGCGAACAATATTGGCTTCTACACCATGGACGAGAATTAATACTTATTGTTACTCTCGTTGTTTCGCTTATTGTTCATTGGTTATACTTGTGGTATATTATGTGTGTTGATGGTTGTGTTGTTGTATGGATTACTGTTGTTTATTTTACAGTTTATATATTAAAATGGTATTGCATGTAATGAACCTCATGCTCTCGACCAAATAATTGAGGGGTCTTTGGGGGCATGACGGGGCATGTGATGACATACTCAGCAGGGGCTGATTCCATACCACAAACCATCTTTATTTCAGGTGATTAGCTGGTGGGTCGCAGCGAGACGTGACCATTGTGATATTACAGTTGGTTTAGACTTGGTACGGTGTGATACTCAGGTTGTTTTGGACTCGGGTTGTTTAACCGAGGTGTATTTGGTTTAGATGCTCACGGTCTGTAATTGTTGATGTTAGATTTTGTTTTAAGTTGTTTAAGTTCTACTATCTATCTCTTGTGGTCACTGCGGGAATACGTTTCGCAAGTTGATTATCAGGTAAATCGTTATCACCCGTATGGGCGAGTGATAACAGTGACACCAGTAGGGCGATAGTTTATTATTTACCGCTGCGAGATATTATTGTGCGCGACTTCTATAGGATTACTAGGAACCGGTTTAGTAGGGGTGTTACAATTGGCCTCTTTAACGCCGCTCTCGTATCTAACACTGGATCCTGAGTCGACATACTCAGGATTGGACTAACGACCTTAGTCTGTTGTGTTAGGAAAAATAATAACGCGATGCGATGGTATAGATAAGTTATCAAGAGGATGTGGCTCTTGCTGTGAAATGTGATCCATTAACGATACTAGGATACCGTGTGGTAACCGTAAGTATCAGGATAAATTTCCAACGAACTACAGATTGTTCGTAGGACGGAGACTCTACCGCTGGAGTGGCTACTGCCGTGGGTGACCCGCCAAAGAGATGGGTAACTTAGAGACACGTCGTTCTAATGAGACGTTGTCATTAGACATGACTGAACAATTACGAACGATTATATTAACTCGTACATTAGGCGAACATTATTTGGGCGTGCATGCCAAAGATGAGAGTTCATACTCGTTTATAATTCTCGTTGTTTCGCCTTGTTGTTCATTGGTTATGCTGTGTGGTTATGTGTGGTATGTTGGTGGTGTTGATTGAATAAGTCGTTGTACTCATAAGTGTGTTGTGAATTGGATTAATTAAATAAACTGTACTTATATCTGTGTTGTGAACTGGATGAGTCGAGTCACTGTGCTCGTGTGTGGATTTTGTGGACTATTCGTCGAACGAGTCGACGTACTCAACTATGATCTTTCAGGTGTTGTTGGAGTGGAATCTCTGTATTCATATAAGCGCGGTAACGCTCTCAGTGATTTATTACGATGCGATGTGTGAAGCCGGGGGCTTGCTTGTTGTTTGAGTTACTGCAATATATATTGTTGCTTTACAGTTTTAACATTAAACTATTTGCATGAAAATGAAATGCATGCTCTCGACCAAATAACTGAATGGTCCGAGGGTGCACGACAGTCAGGTAATAACATACTTAGCAGGGGCTGATTCTATACCACAAACTACCATTTTTTGCAGGTATGCATCTTCCGGTGTCGGCAAAGAGAGTGACGCGCTGGGTAGTTTGGTTACAGTTATTTGAACATGCACTGTTGCACTTTGATACGAACCTAGAAACATGTACAGGTTTTGGATACTTAGAAAGCTCATGAGAATGTATTATATTTTGGTTTGGGAAGTTTAGATCTATCTCTTGTTGTCACTGCGAGAAATTGTTTCGTATTTAAGAGTATATTAGGAAGCACGTTATTACTCGTATGGGCGAGTGAGAACGGTGACACCAGTAGTCCAATTGTTGAAATTACCGCTGCGATTATATTGTTAAGTAAGATGATTAGGAGCCGATTAGAGTAGGGTGTTACAGCTGCACTTACCTCTTTGTAACACCCCTACCATTAATACATGCTTACCGTCCAATCTCCGTACACGTCAGATACACGCAGCGGTACTTACTTACTTACATACTATGGGTGATACAATGCCGTTAACCACCCTTGTGGCTAACAAGGCTACTACTACTGCTTACAGCATCGGTCTGATGGACCAGAATCCCGAGTATTACATATCTACCATATATTTCATACACCAATACACGCTACATTCTTCCATTCGATACAATACTTCAAATACCATACAATATAATCCACATACCGAGTTTACTAAGATCCTTATACAGATATACTACCTCTTCAAAGTTCATACGTACTCACTACGAGACTACTTACTACCGTTCCTCACAAACTACTTACTCCTAATTACAAGGGTGTGCCTCCGGTCTCTTCCTTGACCATATTCGCTTCGGGTACCTGCACACTAAAAAATGTCCCCCGAAGGGGTCAGCTTTCGCCGAGCATGATAACCGCATACCCCGCGTACTAGTGAGGGTACGCCGACCACTTGGTCGAATACATGCGGTTCATTTCATACAAGCATACACGCATACATGCTCTTACACCCCGTACAATAAACTTACACAACATACATACATACAATTCATTACATACAAGGAATACGATATAACCATTCAATACTCACTTACCTTCTTCCGAATACATACTTACTACATACACAAAGTACAGTTCTTGTTAGCTTCATTGTTCCACCCGGGTTAATCGGGTGGAGATTACTCATTTACTCGTTACTTCATACATACGCATACATACTCATACATACTTACGGATCCATACTTACTTACTCTTACTCTTACTCAAGTTAAGTCGTCGGGACCTCCGGCCCTGGGGACTACACCGTCCCACCTCCGGGATTTACTTGACTCACCAATCCGGGATGCTACCCATTTAAGGGATTTGGGCTGCGGATCAGTTTAAGAGTCAGGAATTGCAGCCAACCTCTTGTGACTCCGCATCCTCACGCGTGGCCGAAGCTATATCGGACTTGTACTCATTCCAATTTACTCACTTAAGTTAGGAGTTAGATAGTTAGGAATTAGCACAAGTCAACATCCAAGCCACAATAATACAATACACATATCCTCATACATACGAGGTACAATACATTACACAAGTACAATACGAGGTTCGAATACCATTCATCATCATTCATATATTTCATGAATTATACAAACTAGTGCTCAAGACAATAAATATCAAGCACAACATAAGTCAAGCACAGGTAAGTGCAATATAGTCCGATTCATGCATTTATCTTATTTAGGTGGTCAAACAAGCACACAAATCGGGGTAACCAGATTAGGATACAGGGCATGAAGAAATCATACCTTTCACCGTTGTACTTGTATCCCAACGTTCCTCCGGTATTCACAATTCAAATCCTATGATATACATACAACCGAATAATTAATCTAACTATCATCAACTTAATTCGGTTACCCTTACGCTTCCTAACCCATACTTACTAGGTCTTCACATTCCTATACTTACATTTTATTTACTTACTTTTAATTACTTAACAATGGTTCACTTACACATATGTGCACGTATGTATAGGTGGGTATACATATACATACATACATATACTAACCATAGTCTTATAGTTTTTTTTGTAAGTTTTGACCCGACCGAACTTGCGACCGACCTTGCAAGTTCGGTCCGAGTCAGTAGGTTACATCGGGTGAAAATTCCAGGGCCGACCGACCTTGTAAGTCCGGTCCCAAGGTCGGTCTATTCCAGTGAGTTACTTAACGGAAAATTTTAGCCCGACCGACCTTGCAAGTCCGGTCGCAAGGTCGGTCCATCCCAGTAGCTTACAAGACGGAAAATTTTAGCTCGACCGACCTTGCAAGTCCGGTCGCAAGGTCGGTCCATTCCAGTAAGTTACAAGACGGAAAAAATTTTGCGTCGACCGACCTTGCAAGTCCGGTCGCAAGGTCGGTCCATTCAGTAGGTTACAGACGGGAGAATTCTCTGGTCCGACCGAACTTGCAAGTCCGGTCGCAAGTTCGGTCCATTCCAGAAGCTTTCCCGTCTTTGTAAATCTGGGCTCGACCGACCTTGCAAGTTCGGTCCCAAGGTCGGTCCGGCCCAGTATTTGCATTTTTATTTCTTTTTCAGTTCTATACTTTACCCATTGTTTCTCCAATCTTCTTACATGTAATCCCACATGTTTAAACACTACCTAGGCCCTCCGAATTGCCTTAGTTCATCCACCCAATTCTTTACTAAATCCATCAATCAATCCTACACAAATTCCTCACTTCTTTTCCAACCAATGTAACAGTTTTGTTTTACCTATGCTACAGATTTCTAACTCACTTCTACCATTCTATACTTCCTCTACCAATGTCACTCCTAGCATCCCAAATACATCTCCAACAACTACAATATCTATACCCAAGTCCAACACTTTTTACCAATTCTTACACACTAATTTTTCCTAACTTCCCCATACATCCTTATACCCTTTTGCTACAGATTTTCACACCTCTTGTTTCTCATACTACAACTACCTCTTCATCACTACCAAACATGTCTACCAACTCCAATACACACCTTGGTTCTCCCATCCACCAAGTCATCCATAAGTGTACATTTCCTACCAAAAATTTGCCATAACCTCCCCTATATTTTTACACTCTCACCACATATTCTAGTTCACCATTCAATACTTATTCCACCTGTTTCACACAAAACAATATACAAGGTCCCATACACGATTCCAATACTTAAACACTCTTAAAAATTCCTGCACTCAACATCCCATTCCCAATCCAATTGTGACAGTTTTTAAATGTCTTTTAAGGCTTCAAGATACTTATATTCTCCAACACATTACACTACTAATACATTGCCATTTTACAATACACATTTTCATTTCTAAAAATCTGTTACATTACTCATTACCAAGCTACACAAAAGAGCATTCTTACCTTGTTTCTCCTCTAGATTTTCTTTCTCCTTCTTTCTTCTTCCTTCCTCTCTCTCCACCGGTTTAGCCAACACAAATCCTCTACTCTACAACCCATTTACATACACATTTCAATACACTAAAAACTAACCCTAGCTATTATTAAGTTTTAAGTAGGTTTTAGGGTTTAGAATTCTCATTACCTTGCAAGGGTGTAAATGAAGCTTGGAGTGGTTCACGAACAAAGTTTCCAACTCCACCAAGATGCCAAAATCGGCTAGGATACAAGGAGCAACAAGGGTTTTAGTTTTCATTTTCGTTTTGCCCTTGAGGCTAGAAAAAGATGGAGTTTTTTAGGAATATTTTTACCTTAAGAGAACAAGGAGAAGGAGGGCCTTCTAATGGTGGTCTTGAAGCTCCAAATGGGACATACCCATAAAAATGAAAATGCTCTTTTCCGGATTTTGAAAAGAGGGAAGTGTTGCTCTTGAGGAGAGGAAGACAATGGTGTAATTTTTGGAAGAGGTTTGAGGGGGTTACAAGAGGAGAGAAGAGAGGTTTTGTGTGTTTTTCTCATTCTTCCATGGCTGCTCGGTTTGGAGAAGAAAGGAAGAAAATCAGAGAGAGTGAGGGAGGGAATTCACGTGAGAGAAGAGAATGAGAGGAGGAGAGAGAATTGTGAGTGAGGGAGTAAAGTAATAAAGTAAGTTAGTTTACTTTATTAGTTTTGTTTGTTTGAATAAGAGAGAATAAAGAGTGTGTGAGAGAGAGAGGGGTATGGGATCGGACACACACAGACCCATGAGGGTTTTAAAATTTTATTTACAATATTGGACACATAAGTTTGTGTTATTTATACTTCTACCCCACAACTTCCCGTTTTTGACAGTTTTTACTAATTTCTCGTTTTCTTGATTTTATTGGTCCTAAGCTTCATTAATTTTATTAATGATTATTTAGTTGACCAAATTGTTACGAGTCTATTTGACCCGCTTAAAGACACGTTTTCCCGGTTACCTCGAAAAACGCGCTTTAAGGTTCGTTAGTGGTTTTAATCCATTTTAAGGATCCGTTTTCTTCGGGATTTGTTCCCTTATATTATTTAGGTCTTATTAAACCTTTGGAATCCATATAATACTAACCGAGGTCTCATACCTCCTATGGTTATTTTAACGCTTATTTAGCGTTTTCCGCTTTTAAAGCGTTTCTTTATTTCTTTTGGATTTATTTTTCCTTACTAGTATTAATTAGGTACCATTAGGTCCTTAAATACGTGTTAGATTAATTTTAATCCCTATATTTAAGTTCGGGGTATTTCAATCTACCCCCCTTAAGAACTTTGTCCTCAAAGTTGTTCGAGGTTATAGGTTTGCAATGCTTTCTCATTCTTACGTGTCCAATACCAAAGCCATACGTTCTCCCTCCTTACTAATCCCAAATCAGTTACTCAAGGTTTCTCCTTCCCATACCATACAATGTACAATAATTACTCCGATCCGCACTACTACCGACCATCCGGTTCCTTATTACCAAATTTATACGTACATACAATGCAAAGCTATCCCCAAAGCGATGCAATACACATACAATCCCACATGCACTCAGGTCATCTAGACACAGGACTCCTCTATGTCCCGCTGCCCTTGGAATAATACGACATACTACCTTACTATCCTCTTCGGTACACACTTCTAGATCCTCATTCTCCATACTAAAGGAAATTCTTTCACTACTACCAATTAAAATTTTCTAAAACACACGACTTCAAATTCCAATTTATATTCATTACTTCTATCCTATGTGTGATTCTTGTGACCACTTGAGGGGAGCTTCAAGAATCATTCGACCCTGATGTGATCAGCATCAGTGTTGAACTATCTTTCCACCCCAATTTGTGTTCGGTTTCCCTTGATCTGATCAGGATCAAGTTCGACTTCACATCAGATTCAATCAAACAATTAATTTAATTGTTTTCATTTTATATCTTTTTATTCTTTCTAGTCGTGATTACGAATTCATACATCTCCAAAGGATGGAATCAGTCCATCAATCATCCTCACTCTATTTCCCAAATGCTTTACTCCATGGTTCAATCCTAATGCTCATTTCATCAACCTTCACTACTTCCATCCATTACTCACCATCATATCCTATATTCTAACTAAGGAATACTACATTTATAAGATTTAGTTGACTTCAATTGTTTCAAATATTTTACTTACGATTCCACTACTCATTTCATTCATCTACTATCCTCATTCATTTCGTACTACTTCTTCAAGGTTACAATACTTGTGGAGCTCCGTCCACTACTCATTACTTTTCTTTTACTAATACTCTTACATTGGTGTTACAAGATGGGTATACTCCTCCTATGGTATTTGCATGTCTAATGCCTAATTACCATAATTACAATATGAATGAGTACTTATGTTTATTTAACATAGTACCAATCATCAATTTGATTCTCATTTGTGCTATGCACATTACGGTTTAAGTGTTTTATTCATAAAACTTACATTAAGCGGTTTTCGCTCTACCCCCCTTAAAAGGGATTACGCCCACGTAATCTACCATATTATTATTAAACATTGGTTTAATCAGTTTGGGCAAATGAAGCGTTTAGCTTCACTACGTATACTATAGAGTACGCTCTGGTCAAAGGGTCTTAACCATACCAATGGTTTAGTCTTTGCACCAAGAGTTCCTATATGAGTTTATTTAACTCATATTAATTCGGTTCTAGCCTATTAGGCTTCAAGGCATTAATAGCCATTGTATTATACTCACTAGGTATATTGTCTCCTAGCTAGGGCCCACTAGCTTCTGCTGCGCGACCCTGATAGCTTGGGTTACTTACCCTTCGTGTTATCATTAATGTGCTATACATCACCTTCTCATCCGTCTATTATGGGAATAAGGTTTACTAAACAACTGCGGTATTCTTTTACCGTGTTTGAACTCACGAGTTAAGATTTATAACCAGCTCTCTGGTAATCTACTGCACATGCTATTCGTGCTTCCACGATTATTCGTTAAGTTCCTCCGACTTATTTCGGGCGAGGTTAAGTCACTACTTAGTTGTAGTACTTCCTCTGTTGTCACTAGCTTCTAAATCATACCAGTTCTCCTGGTTCGGTACAAGTGTCCTTTACTTGTATGACCTTGCATTGATATGCGTCGGTCTAGTGACTTTCTTAAGTCCCTTCACCTTTTATTCCATTGGAATTCACATCTGTGATTGTTAGTGTGTTTCGCACTCTTCGTGCTTCTTTGGCCTTAGGCCGCACGGTTGTTGCTAAGCTTGCTTAATTGGCTTGCCATGTCTGTTGGTGAAAAGAAGGATTTACTACGGTTTACATTCTCCATATCCCTAGCCATCCCATTAGATCATTAGCTGCACAAGTGCAATACCAAAACACTCAGTCATACAGAGTGCAGAGGCGTAAACGCTTGACAGTAAGTCACTTATGTGATAGGAAAGAATATTTCTGTGTGTCATCTCATACTTATACTCCGTGTTATTGCTTAACTATTCCCTCATAGCGGTCGCCTGTTGCGCACCGTATTCTTACTCATTGTACAACATTGCTTTTACTGTTTCTGTTACTGTGGTAGTTCCTTTTTACTTAGTGACATTGTCCTTGGCACCATTTCCTTATGGTGTAAATATACTAGGAGTTCCCTGTGTTTGTGTGTATGACGGTTGTTGTAGCATACGACAATCTTATTATCTTCCCAATATGGAGATGTCTTATTCCACTTAGGTTTTATGTGTAGGTTACTTACCTCACATTCTATCATCATTTGTGATACAATTTACCAAGTATCTTGGTTGACCAAGGATGAGATAACTCATCGGGTCGTAAGCTCTCTTGAGCGTTAGTCATTCATGGTGTTCAATGTGTGTTCACATTAATTGCTTTGATAATTATTGCCTTTCAGTGCTGAGCATTGGTTTAGGCTCTGGCTGTGTAGTTTTGCTTGTATGTATATTACCAGGACATCCCATGAAACTTCAAGGGTTTTCTGGTCCCGTTCTCCAATTGGAGGGTATTCTATCACTGACAAGTGAAGGTTCTTGTTGAGGGGTTTGTCTCCACTCATAGGTCTACTGACAAGGTTTGCTATGTTGGTGTTTACACAATGGTTCACCACATGCTTGAGTACATATGGAGTATGCTTACTCCTTTAAGTCGTAATGGTTTGGAAATCTGATTTCCTTATTCCATCACCCCTTGGCAACATTATTGCGTGGTTTATTGTTATAGTAAGTGGAAGCCTTTTCTAAGGGTTCACATCATCACCGCATTAGTGGTCTTTGGTTAACGAGGGGTACCTTCCCTTGGGTTTCCGTAGTGTTCAAGTGTGGACTAGGCCAATGTTGGCATTATCATGATTCTTATGCCCCTGTGCTACCACTGCTACAGAAGGCATGGCAGTAATTAAGAACTCCGTCAACTGTATACTAGGCTGATGCTCTAGTGACAGTGACATTGAGTTGGCCATTACTCCAAGCCACTCAGGATGTTGGGTTTGAATTTATGGTCCAGTTGTTGATTTCTTGTCGTATGAGGCAATCCCTCCTGCAAGTCTTGTTACCCATGGTGTGGGTTTTGCAACCGTTTGAGTTCGTATAACGTATTTGGTTTACGGCTTCTGAGCCGTATTGCTACAAGCTATGCCCCTTGCAAGCTGCTTATACATGTCTCCACTCCATGTATACTGTCATAGGTTGAGATATTATTGGGCTCCATGGTAAGTCGTGACATCACGCTTCCATTCATAGGAGACCCTTTAGGCAATCTGGTGTTAATAGGTGCCTCTCAGTAATTTAGGGCATTTCCTGTTAAGTGAAATCCCTTTGGTATCTAACCGAGTGTTCGTTCCAGTTCCTGTATTCTCATCTCGACGCTTTGCTTGACTGTTGTCCATCTAGTCACCCTCAAGGATTGCTCCTGGGTGTTGTTAAATTATGCCGTTACTTCCGGCTAATGGTTATGATATGTTGTCCACTGTACCGTCTTGTGGTATCGTTCTTGAGTTGTCCCTTTTGGGTTGTAACGTCTCCCGTTCTTGGGTAGACTGTTTACACTTGCTCCTAGTGCTTAGGACTAGGTTTGATATCCCCTTCAATGATGGAGTATACTTGTGGTAATCTTGGGGTTGCTCTTGAGAATTCCGCCTCGTTTGTTGAGCATTGTTAGGTTCACGTTAGGCATTCGCCTCACTGTGTTTAGGCGGGTATTCCATCCAGCTGTCAGGTAGTTGCTTGGGTTATTTGAGACATATCCAATGTCTATACTTATTAGTCTGTGCTTTTTGCACTTCCTAGTTCTTATTCCTCATCTTCAGATGGGTTCTCTGAGTTCCTTGATACTTGCTCGTCTGAGGTGTCCAGCTGTTCTGATTGAACTCACTCATGGTCCGTAGAACGGAGTTGACTACTTCCGTGTGTCGCACACTACATGTATACATACGTGGGGTACCATTGATACGTTACCACTTACCCAACTATATGTCGGGCCCGCAAGCTCCTTCGGAGTGCGGTTGTCCCACATCCCGTAACGGGTACACTCGTAGTGTTCGCACACGCCTAGGTGAAGTATTCTATTGCCAACTCCTCTTGTATCATTCTATGATACTCACCATAATCATGTTGGTTCGGTTTTAAAATCCAAGGTTTATAAAAGAAGGTTGTGGTTTTGAAAGGAAAATTTTGGGTTTTAAAACAATGGTTCGGTGTTAAAAGAAATCTCTCATGGCATAGCCATGTTTGAGGTCTTGACCAAGTCTAGCCTCTCGCTGACTGGTATGTTCTAAATACAGTGGTCGGGCCGTTAGGCCTTTCCAAGATTCCATTCCTTCAGTTTTAGGATGTTTATTCCTGTGCTGTGTTTCGTTACGGTCACCGTACATTACTATGTACTTGTGCGTGTTAGTGTCCTTTACATATCTCTGTCTTTACTGCACTTGCCGTGGCAAGTGCGTGGTATGGTGGTTTTTGGGTAATCTATACCAATCTTGGTAGGGTTTCCATTTGTGTTTGTTAGTCTCGTTGACGCTTCCCTCGATCTTATTGATCTATAATTGGTATACTCGCTCCTTTAGGTAGCTTCTTGGTGGTCTAGACATGGCTGTCGTAGATCTGGGTACTCCTCCACTCCTTGGAGGTTCCCGTTCTATTTGGTTAGTGTCGCTCCTTGTGGCTCGTCCCACACATTTGTGGTGGTTACTGAGCCTTCCTTGTTTAGGCACTACGCTTGTAGTCCTATTGGTTTATCTCATGGTTGTTCTTGTAGTTGTCTGAGCTATATTGGCCAGGTGTTGCAACCTTGATGGCATCGTAGTTTTGGAGTTAACCGTTTCCGACTATGTCCTTAGTCGGCTAGCATACCGTTGGTGGTATTATTCTAGTATTACTATCCCGTAGACTTGTGTCTCGGGTTCCGTTACGCTCCCTTTTTCATTCCGTTGCACGGTTAGTGCTTCTGTCCTGCTGTTGGTTGACAGCTAGGTTTCACGACTGCTAAGCAGGTCGCCCCATGCTGTTGCAAGTTATAGCCTCCTCGTGGTTGGAGTGCTCATTCTACCGCTATTACGTGCGGGTTGTGGTTCAACCGGGAACTATCTCCGGGACTCCAGTTCTTGGAATCTACTACATGTCGGTTTTGTTTACTGTGATTGATTCACCACTGCCAGATCGGGTTTCCCCGAGTATGAGAAGACTTTTCTTCTCTCTGGCGTCCTTTCCCAAGTTACACAGTGGGGTTTGCGGCGGGCGGGACTGGTATTGTAGGTATCCGGTACTCACCGGGAGTTCCTAACTAGCATCTCTCTAATGCTATCACTCAGCCCATAGCCCTAAGCTTCTAATTCCTAACTCGGT
This sequence comes from Limonium bicolor, assembly GCA_023374045.1. Lineage (NCBI taxonomy): Eukaryota > Viridiplantae > Streptophyta > Magnoliopsida > Caryophyllales > Plumbaginaceae > Limonium > Limonium bicolor. The sequence continues at coordinate 68,384,927 of CM041776.1, forward strand.
ATTTCCTAAACTCGGTATTTCAGTCATCAGAGCGATACTTCGCTCTGATACCACTTTTTGTAACACCCCTACCATTAATACATGCTTACCGTCCAATCTCCTTACACGTCAGATACACGCAGCGGATACTTACTTACAATGGGTGATACAATGCCGTTAACCACCACGTGGCTAACAAGGCTACTACTACTGCTTACAGCATCGGTCTGATGGACCGGAATCCCAAGTATTACATATCTACCATATATATTTCATACACCAATACACGCTACATTCTTCCATTCGATACAATACTTCAAATACCATACAATATAATCCACATACCGAGTTTACTAAGATCCTTATACAGATATACTACCTCTTCAAAGTTCATACGTACTCACTACGAGACTACTTACTACCCGTTCCTCACAAACTACTTACTCCTAATTACAAGGGTGTGCCTCCGGTCTCTTCCTTGACCATATTCGCTTCGGGTACCTGCACACAAAAAATGTCCCCCGAAGGGGTCAGCTTTCGCCGAGCATGATAACCGCATACCCCGCGTACTAGTGAGGGTACGCCGACCACTTGGTCGAATACATGCGGTTCATTTTCATACAAGCATACACGCATACATGCTCTTACACCGTACAATATACTTACACAACATACATACATACAATTCATTACATACAAGGAATACGATATAACCATTCAATACTCACTTACCTTCTTCCGAATACACATACTTACTACATACACAAAGTACAGTTCTTGTTAGCTTCATTGTTCCACCCGGGTTAATCGGGTGGAGATTACTCTTTTACTCGTTACTTCATACATACGCATACATACTCATACATACTTACGGATCCATACTTACTCTTACTCTTACTCAAGTTAAGTCGTCGGGACCTCCGGCCCTGGGGACTACACCGTCCCACCTCCGGGATTTACTTGACTCACCAATCCGGGATGCTACCCATTTAAGGGATTTGGGCCGCGGATCAGTTTAAGAGTCAGGAATTGCAGCCAACCTCTTGTGACTCCGCATCCTCACGCGTGGCCGAAGCTATATCGGACTTGTACTCATTCCAATTTACTCACTTAAGTTAGGAGTTAGATAGTTAGGAATTAGCACAAGTCAACATCCAAGCCACAATAATACAATACACATATACACATACATACGAGGTACAATACATTACACAAGTACAATACGAGGTTCGAATACCATTCATCATCATTCATATATTTCATGAATTATACAAACTAGTGCTCAAGACAATAAATATCAAGCACAACATAAGTCAAGCACAGGTAAGTGCAATATAGTCCGATTCATGCATTTATCTTATTAGGTGGTCAAATAAGCACACAAATCGGGGTAACCAGATTAGGATACAGGGCATGAAGAAATCATACCTTTCACCGTTGTACTTGTATCCCAACGTTCCTCCGGTATTCACAATTCAAATCCTATGATATACATACAACCGAATAATTAATCTAACTATCAACTTAATTCGGCTACCCTTACGCTTCCTAACTCATACTTACTAGGTCTTCACATTCCTATACTTACATTTATTTACTTACTTTTAATTACTTAACAATGGTTTACTTACACATATGTGCACGTATGTATAGGTGGGTATACATATACATACATACATATACTAACCATAGTCTTATAGTTTTTTTTTTGTAAGTTTTGACCCGACCGAACTTGCGACCGACCTTGCAAGTTCGGTCCGAGTCAGTAGGTTACATCGGGTGAAAATTCCAGGGCCGACCGACCTTGTAAGTCCGGTCCCAAGGTCGGTCCATTCCAGTGAGTTACTTAACGGAAAATTTTAGCCCGACCGACCTTGCAAGTCCGGTCGCAAGGTCGGTCCATCCAGTAGCTTACAAGACGGAAAATTTTAGCTCGACCGACCTTGCAAGTCCGGTCGCAAGGTCGGTCCATTCCAGTAAGTTACAAGACGGAAAAAATTTTTGCGTCGACCGACCTTGCAAGTCCGGTCGCAAGGTCGGTCCATTCCAGTAGGTTACAGACGGGAGAATTTCTCTGGTCCGACCGAACTTGCAAGTCCGGTCGCAAGTTCGGTCCATTCCAGAAGCTTTCCCGTCTGGAATCCATATAATACGCTAACCGAGGTCTCATACCTCCTATGGTTATTTTAACGCTTATTTAGCGTTTTCCGCTTTTAAAGCGTTTCTTTATTTCTTTTGGATTATTTTTCCTTACTAGTATTAATTAGGTACCATTAGGTCCTTAAATACGTGTTAGATTAATTTAATCCCTATATTTAAGTTCGGGGTATTTCACTCTTCAAATCGCCATGGAGGTGCTCAAGAGAAGAAGAGAAAAGAGAGAAGGGGGCTACGTGAGAGAGAGCAAGGGGGGATGGTTGTGAGGAGAGAGAGTGTCAAAATTTTGCTTTTTTCTTTACTTTATTTGTCTTTTAGTACATTAGAAAGAAATAAAGAGAGTGAGGGAGGGGGGTCGATTCCACTCACACACACACACCACATTTTTATTTTTATTTGCAAATTGGACACACTAACTTTGTTTATTTGTACTCTTACCCCACAACTCCCCGGTTGTTACAGTTTTTACTAACCGGAACCCGTTTTCCGGAATTTTCTCGTTTAATTAATTTTATTGATTCTAAAGCTTCACTAATATTTATTAGTGACTATTTAGTTGACCAAAATTGTTACGAGTCTGTTTGACCCCTTAAAGTCACGTTTTCCCGGTTTCCTCGAAAAACGCGCTTTAAGGTTCGTTTATGCTTTTAACCAACCCATTTTAAAGGTCCGTTTTCTTTGGGATTTGTTCCCTCATATTTATTTAAGTGTAATTAAGCCTTTAAAATTATAATTAGCCTAATTAATCACTGTTTTTAATTACGGGGTATTTCACAGAAGGAGATGATCCGACACCTTGGTGTGCCGAAGACCATTTTGTCTGACAGAGATCCTCGTTTCCTATCTAGATTCTGGGGTTAGATTCAGGAAGCCTTGGGTACGAAGCTGAAGCTGAGTACGGCATTCCATCCTCAGACTGACGGTCAAAGCGAGAGGACCATCCAGATACTGGAGGACATGCTGAGAGCATGTGCCTTAGACTTTTATGGGAGCTGGTTAGAGCACTACATCTGATAGAGTTCGCCTACAACAACAGCTACCACTCCTCTATTCAGATTCCACTGTTCCAGGCGCTTTACGGTAGACCGTGTAGGACTCCTTTATGCTGGGACGGGGCCAGCGAGACTACGCTGCTAGGACCCGAGTACCTAGAGCAGATCAAGGAGGATGTCCTACAGATTCATAGGAACATGAAGGCAGCCCAAGATCGGCAGAAATCATACACCGACATTAGGAGGAGAGACATCGAGTTCAATACTGATGATAGAGTATTTCTTCGAGTGTCACCCATGGAGGGGATCTTCCAGTTTGGGTAGAAGGGCAAACTGAGCTCGAAGTACGTTGGGCCATATGCGATTAAGGAGCGAGTGGGCCTGTTAGCCTACAGACTGGATTTGCCAGCAGAGCTCGGGAGGGTGCACGACGTCTTTCACGTTTCATAGTTGAAGAGGTATGTGCCCCACCCATCGCATGTTTTGGAGCTAGAGACTTTAGAGTTGGACCCCACTCTATGATATGAAGAAGTACCACTCTGCATCCTCGATACGAAGGCAAGGCATTCTAGGAACAAGTCCGTTAGCATGGTCAAGGTTCTCTGGTCGAACCATGACATGGAGGAGGCTACATGGAAGTTAGAAGACTCCATGAGACACTAGTACAAAAAACGCCTATTTTGGCGCCCCTATTTCGGCGGTTGTAGAGGCAACCGCTGAAATAGGGCTCCAAAGACACCTATTTCGGCGGTTCCTAGCTAGGAACCGCCGAAATAGGTGTCTTTTTTCCAGACACTAGAAATCTCAAGAGCCCTATTTTGGCGGTTGTCTTTACAACCGCCGAAATAGGGTCATTTCCCAGGCTTTTTTTCCGAAAATTTTGAAATGCCGCTTAAATTTCAGTCTATTTCGGTGGTTGTTACTAACAACCACCGAAATAGACTTTATTTAATTATATATTTGCTCGCCGACCTCATATCTTCATCCTCTCTTCTCTCACTTTAATTTCACATCCCTAACTGGCGAATACACATGTGGTCTGCTCCTCTCTTCTTCTCTCATGGTGATTTCGCAACCCAAACCGGCTAATCCCGTACATGTTCGGTGCTCCTCTCTTCATCGTCTTTTCTCACGGTAAAGTCACAACCCTTACTGGCGAACAAACATGCTCTACTTACCTCTCTTCATCCTCTTATCTCACGGTAATTTTGCAGGCGAAAATACATGCTCTGCACTTGTGTTCATACTCTCACGGTAGTCTCACAACCATAATTGACGAACCGGTAATATACTCAAACTGAAGCAGTTCATTATGAACCAGTAATATACTCAAACTTGCAAGAGAACATACATGCTCTGCGCTCGTGTTTGCGCCTCTGTCGAAAAGCCCTGGAACTGCTACGAGGTTGAAGACGACACAAAAATCGATTTTTTTTTAAAAAAGGACCTATTTCGGCGGTTGTTAGCTAACAACCGCCGAAATAGGTGTGTTTTTTTTTGTTCTAACACGGGCCTATCTCGGCGGTTTTTAACTAACAACCACCGAAATAGGGTGTCTATTTCGGCGGTTGCACAACCGCCGAAATAGGTCTGAGAACCTATTTCGGCGGTCTCCATTTCGGCGGTTGTACAACCGCCGAAATAGGCCCAAAACAACCGCCGAAATAGGCGTTTTTTGTACTAGTGAGAGTGAAGTATCCAGCACTCTTCGAGTAGTGGCTGAGATACTTGTACGGGTTCGTGGTCAAACCCTTTTTATGGGGGGTAGAGCCACTTAGCTTGTGCATATGTTTATGCACTAGGTCTTGTATTTTGTATGTTTTTGGTGGTGTGTTTTGAAGGTATGCTGAGTCATACATGTTTGTTTGATGATTTGGTTGTAAGTTTGATACATTGTATGTAGCGCCTTAGTGCACCTGTGTTGGTTATATATATAGTACCTTTGAGTACTCCGAATTGGTTTCGCACCTTGTTCAGTGCTATATATGAATAAATTATGCCATGAGTGATGGCTAGGTGGAATGAGATTAGTTACGAACTAGGTTTGAACCTAGTGGGGTAAGACCCCTAGTAGTGAGACTGTTATATACCTAGTGGAACTTGATTCCTTAGGAAACCGAATGTGAGTAACGACTTCAGGGCGAAGTCTTTTTAAGGGGGAGGGGGGTGATTGAAATACCCCTACCTACTAAAACATGATTAAATGGTATAATAATGATTTAATAAGATTAAAAATCATCTTAGAACCATTGGGGAACAATCTAAAATTTTATAAGGCAAAAACTTGCCATAAACACTAGTAGAAAAATGACCTATTTCGGCGGTTCCAAGGGGCCTATTTCGGCGGTTGTAAACCGCCGAAATGAGCACCGCCGAAATAGGTCTGAGCACCTATTTCGGTGGTTGTACAACAGCTGAAATAGGTGCACCTATCTTGGCGGTTGTCAAACAAAACCGCCGAAATAGGTGGGTGCCCAAATCAAAATTTGACGACATCTATCTCGGCGGTTCTTAGCTCACAACCGCTGAGATAGACTCATGGTCGGTCCCAGGATCGGTCTCTAGGTCGGTCAATACCAGAAGGTATTCTGGAACCGACCTTAATCTCTGGGTCGGTCGGTTGCAGAATACATCATGGTATTGACCGACCTAGAGACCGATCATGGGACCGACCATGAGTCTATCTCGGTGGTTGTGAGCTAAGAACAGCTGAGATATGCCCTATTTTTATATCTATTTCGGCGGTTCTAAACTAAGAACCGCCGAAATAGCCCCCACTTTTTTTCCGTCCCAGCATATATTTTCACCGTAACACACTAAATGATTCAGTGAGACCTGTAATAAAGCTTCATCCACACAGGGAGCTCCAACACACATTTATAAAGTTTTAAAAGCTCCCAATTAATATCAACGATGCGCCACAATATGAGAGTAAACAAACCAATGCAATTACACTTAATTACACACTTTCATTACAAAGAAAAAACCACATCACAATTCAAATCTACCATTACACCATCCACAAGTGTCCAGAATTACAGTTACATACTCGAAAAAGTTCACAAATCATCTTCATGATCATCAGTAATTCATTAAACTTGTACAGACGAACTCTGACCATTCCTCAAGAATCTCAACAATTTGAGCATCTTCATATTGACCACCTTGGAGCAATTCTTCGTAAGCCTTGAAAAAAATTGAACATTAATCTAAAACGTACAAGTCTAACAACATGTAAAGAGTATAACTAAAACTTTCAAAGAATGTTACTGAAACGGTATGATTCGGTACTCCCCGATACGAACTCGAACACCAAGGATTATAGTGGTTCGGCCAATAATGCGGCCTACGTCCACTTCTAGACAGAGTTATTATTCATTCTTTGGTTTACAACTCTAGAGAGCTTTTGGGATGAGTTCTCCCTTTTCTAACTTGAGTCCCTTACAAATGAGCCCCTCTACTCCTATTTATAGACTTTCTATGGCCAGGTTACCCTTAAGCCCCTATACATGTGATAGTATTACATAAATATAGCTATCAGTCCTTTTATGGGTAGTCTCTCCAGACTGGAATACCGCTTCCGTATCGGACTAACTCTTCCGGACCATCTTTTCAGTAATAATCCTTCCGGTAGTAATTCTACCGGTAGCGATCCTTTAGGTAGCAGGCCTTCCGACAATAGGCCTTCCGACAATTAGTCTCCGGTAGACTTTGTGGCCTTCCGCTAGTAGGTCTCCGATAGCAGGCCTTCCGCTGGTAGGTCTCCGATAGCAGGCCTTCCGCTGGTAGGTCTCCGGTAAACACTGTGGTCTTTTAGCCATGGTATATTTCATACCATTACATCAGTCCCACAAGTTCTACTTTTTAACACTAAAAAGTGGAACTTATAAAAGGAAGATAAAATTTACACTTTGTACTCTTTTCTTTTCTACTATATATCTCCTAGTCCCACAAGTTCTTTTTCTTTTGCCTAAAAAAGGAAATGAACTTACAAACTTTAGCCTACATAAGAGCTTGTCTATCAGTCACCAAGAAGTCCCATAGGTTCCGGGGGTGATGAAGTCCCACTTGTACTCCAGAAAAAAGGTCTCCACTCCTTGAACGTGCCATAATAAGAAATCCAAAGATCTGGAATTTCGAAGGGCCATAATAATCCCAGAAACCATAATCTCAAGAAGTCCGAGATAATAATAATAATGGGATATTACTTCCATAATCAGATTCCTACTTGAATCACTTTATTCCTTGGACCTGCATACCTAAATTTAACAGATTAAAAGATATTTGTCATTTGGGCGGCCCGGAGCGACCGACTTCCCAAAAGTTTTTTTTGTTAGGTAGAGTAATAATCACGGGGATAAAAAACCCAAATATACAGCCTATAAGTTGCCTAGAGCAGCCTTTCTAAGTACATGGATAGCACAAGTCTGAGCTGAACAAAAGGAATTCCTAAAAATTCTATTGCTTCCCAAAAGTTGGAGATTCTTATAATGAAGAATTTTAGACTGCTCTTTTGTTTTTTTCCAAGATTTCTTTTGGTAACCATTTAGTTACACTTTCACACTCTACCACTGTACACATGGTGAGATCGTCGATTTAACACTCTACCGACTTCGAGATGGTGAGATCATCGGTTTAACACTCTACTGGCAATAAGACAGTGAGATCGTCGGATGAAATACACTACCATCGTTGATAGTGATCATCGGATACAAAACACTCTACCATCTCTGATGGTGAGATCGTCGGTTACATTCTTTGTCTTTCTTCTTTTTTTTCTCAAGACTCGCTGGTCTTGGTTTTAAGTAAATCAGACAATAATCAGAAACTGTTTTAAAATATTTCTTTTTTGAAAACTAGAGGGTGATCAATCCTCTAGAGAAAGTTTCGTAAACTTCCAGTGATAACAGAATATTCACAATGAAATATCAAAAGTCGGGTACCTCTTTTTACCGGTGAGATAACATTACCGGTAGGGCGTCAGATTGCCACCAGTGAACTTACTGGACCAATGTTTAGGCCAATGTTTTCTGGTTGGTACTAATTCGTTTTTGGTGTGGAAGTCTCCCGCAGGATAGTACTGCCTCCCATCAAAAAATCTCTATCGGTAGGGTCTATTGCTACCAGGACCAAACAGCTATTTCCGATGGTAACTAATTACCTCCTTCCAGAGGTAGCTGTTCTTTACCGGAGACCAGCCTTCAGTCTCCGACCCTTTGCGTGAATTCTCTGCTTCGTCTGGCTTATTACAAGCTGCTACCGCTGCGTGTACCGCCCCTGGTGATGGAGACTGCGAAGCCGTTTCTAACTCCAAAGGACTAATATGACCTCACCGGTCACCGGTTCCAACCTCTTCTCTTGGACATCTTTAAACAAAATTTGTTGACTACCGGTACTTTCATTAAATTTCTCGTGCTTCCGGTAGGTTTTGTTCTAGCGGTGAGGGTACCAAGCTGCTACCGGTGAGGACATCAAAATTTCTACCGGAGAGGATATCCAAACTTCTACCGGAGGGGATATCAAAATTTCTACCGGAGAGGATATCAAAATTTCTTGGATGCTGCCCGATGCTGGATTGTTACCAGTAGGGGTGGGAAATGGCTACCGGTGGAGAAATCAAATTCCCTTCGTCCAACTGACCTGGGTGATGCTCCAGGGATGGTCCTCTTTCTGGTGACGCGCTTTACCCTTTTGCGGTATAAACTCCTGGAGACATGTGCAGGTAAGAAGTCTGCCGCACATCAATGGAATGTTTTCTCCGGAACTTCTTCTGTTCTTTGGGACCACCGGTTGATTGATTTGGACTCGCCTCTCTATTCTCTTGGTTGCCTTTTTACTGGAGTCGTCCGTCTCCCCATTTCTGTTTCTCAGTACCTGAGCCATACTGTCCGAGAGGTTTGGATGTTGTAATGCGTCCCGGTAATACATGCTTCCATGGGATAAATACCACCGGTAGGTGAAGCTTTCGAAGACAAATGCTTCCGGGTAGCAAAGCTTCAGGTGGCAAATTCCTCCGGTAGCAAAAGGCACTAGTGCAGAAAATATTTTTACCACGGTTATTTTGCTTATATACCACGGTTAGAGACCGTGGTTTATACTCGCGTGGTATATCGGAAAATTCAAATAAACCACGGTTCGAAACCGTCGTTTAAAAGACGCATTATAAACCACGGTTCGTAAAACCGTCGTTTAAAGCCCGTTGTGGCGCGGGAATCAGATGACTTATACCACGGTTGGGACGGAAACCGTGGTATTTAATGTCATTCCATTGCGTTTTATACGGCGGTTCGGGTAATTAACCGTGGTATATGAGTACTTTATACGACGGTTCTTTAATAAACCGTGGTTTATACTTGTCGTTCCATTGAGTTTTAAACCATGGTTTTAAGTGAACCGTGGTTTTTTTTAGTTTTTATTGTTTTTTTAGCATCTACCACATATGTTTTCCAACACAACCCAATTTACAATCGTATATACAACCTGTACAGGGCATCCAACTGGTATTGCCCTTTGATAACCAACCACACTATGACCATAAACCAAGTTGCCAGTTTGAATTGCAACATTGAAAACGAATTGCAAACAAACCCATTCAAACTTTCAAAAATAAGAGAGAGTTGAACTTTACAAACTTTGAGAGTTGCTTCAGCAAAAACAAAAGTCTAAGTCTAACTACGTACACTAGGATATAAGATCTAAGAAACACTCAAGTAATTTTTACACCAAAACTGCGATAAATGATCTCTTACAAAGTCGAGATCCCCTTTGGAATACGTGCTCCCTGCTTGTGTGAAATAAGAAACGATCTGTCCATAAAAAGAAACTGATCATCATTAGTACACAATTTTATTTAAAATGCAATAACTTTAACTAAAACCTTGATTGGTATGGGTTACCTTGTCATCATCCTTAAACGTGTCAATATTTTGTACCATCTCGAACATGTACCGCATCACATAATAGCCACAACTTTTTGAATCAGGCTGTTGAGGACACTGTCATCACACCATCCATGGATTTCCAACTTTAGACAGATCAAAAAATTAAACGTTTAACTTTAATACAAAAATGCATAAATTAAATGATTACTTACACGTATGTATTGGAAGTCCAAGATGGAGAATGGTTTCTTTTCATCACTTAAACCAAGCTTATGGCCCCTGCATAAATACATCATTTTAAAATGAAGCCATTTATTGTCAATAATCTAGGACAAGGTTAAAATAAATACAGAATGCATTAAAATTTTGAATACTCACTCCTTCAAATATTTCTCTACAGCGATCTCTCGAAGGTCATCAGGGCCGCCCAATGGGTCTAGTATCAACAAGCATGAGGTGTCGATACACAACACCATCAACATCCAATGATTGCTGCCACAGATAAAACAAAGATTGTTTTGTAGAACAATTATTAAATATCACAATTAGGAAGCAAAAAATTCCAGTTATTGTGTACTTACATCTGATGATATGGGATCAGCAAATATTTGCTTCTTCTTCGCACCGCAGTACAAAATCCCTGCCTCACATGCTCTACACATCCTTGCTCATCCAATGCGGCCTGATTTGCTGACATCAATTGCGGACACAAGAAAGAGATGAGCAAATAATCTCTTGTTCGATATCAGTCTAGTAGTCAAGCACCTAAACAACATTTTTTCATAAGATATGTTAAATAGCTTAAAAAAATGAAAGATAATTTAATAATTTAAAAGATACTTACACACAATAGGCCTGAATCACAGAGATGTTAAGCAGGTCTCCCATCAAAAATTCTCTTAGATCGCTCACGGTAATCATCAGATCTCTGGGCTCGGGGGAGTGGAAAACATGCTTAGACACTTTCATGTTGAAATTGGTGACAGACTGCGGCTTCGTCATGAAAAAGTCGTACAACATTTTTTGATGGGCTGTCAACTTCTTCAGATACTTGGGTGTCAGAATGGGGGATCTCCTAGGAGTCATATTGAAAGGTTTCACCACTTCCTTTCTCACCCTCTGACTCTCCTCACTTGATTTCACAACTTCCTTCCCCTTATCCACTTTCCTCTTCTTACCCGGTCTTAATTCCTTATCAATCTAATAGTATACAAAATTTAAATAATAAACATATCAGTCAACAGTCAAGTTAAAAACTAAACATAAGCATGTAATTAAATAGTTTACCTTGTCACTACTGACATCAATGAGAGAATATGGCCATGGAACAACTGAAGATTTTGCTTGACCTATTTTACTCCACTCATTCCACTCCAACGGAAGGGGAGAGTCCTCATGACCTTGCACAATATCGTCTACCATCACACGAGCGTGGAGAGGTGGGATGACCTTGAAATGTACTACAGAGTTCGGTCCGGTCTGTAAAACCCGACCGAATGCAACATGCACAGTCCCACCATCCAACACTTGAAACAGATGACATGATTTAGCCATCTACATCAACTCACAACAGTAAGCAAGCTAATAAAATTATATTGTTTTAAAAGTAATGTTAAAATAACTAAGGAGGAAAAAAGAACAAACCGAAAGGTTTTGATAAGGAAATGTGTCTCTGGTAGGAGAAGAAGGTGCAGGATGATCGACCATCGGAGTATCTGCCGTCGTGGTAGGAGCAGACGTCGGTGTAGGATCATCGACAGTATCCGCCGTCGTGGTAGGAGCAGACGTCGGTCTAGCAGTAGGTGCCGGTGTAGGAGACGCGGCCACTATCGATGTATTCGCCGTCGCGGTAGGAGTAGACACCGGTGTAGGAGTAGTAGGTGTCGGTGTAGGAGCATGCACCTGGCCCAATACTAAAGCCTCAAGTCTTCGCAGGCGCTCCTCGTAGGCTTGACGCTCCTCAGCGTGGCGTCTTTCCGACTCAGCGTGACGTCTTTCCGACTCCTCCAACCGGTCATGCACCTGTTATCCACCATTCTCTCTATCATTTCAGCCTGTGGTACTCTCGATCGAGACGTAGGAAACACATATTTTTGGCGAACTTCCCCTCCAAGCCCCCGCACTCACCCTGGATGATCCTTTTGCCCAAGGGCCTTATTCAGTGGATCATCCTGAGACGGAGGGGCTGGAACCATCTCCCATCGCTCAGTCGAGCCAGACTATTTTAAATTAACAAAAATATTAGAAATGAACTTATTAATTAGTAAACAACAACTTTTAAATATATATACTTACAATCTTGGACGCCAACTCAGCAGTCTCGCTCTGCGGGAACACATATACCCCCTCGTCATTTTTCACCATTCGACCCAGCATAAATGTCTGCACTCTACTTGCATCGTCAACATCATCAATAACTGACTGAGTGCCGTCTTCATTAGTTTTAGTCAGTAAGCCCTCGCTCTTCCACTTCTCCAACCGCCCCGTGTATCCAGCTCGCCCCATGAAGTGCTTGTAGATATTCTTCGCCCGGTTACGTCTCGCTTGTTCTTGACGTAACTGTTACAAAATTTGTATATTTGTAAGTTATACATAATAAAAAAAATATTTGTTAAATTTTATTCCTTAAATAATTAAGAAAGAATAATTGTAAAAGTACCTTAAACTCTTCAGTCTGGCGATGGTCGTAGAATATCTTCCAGTCCTCCTCCGTGATCATACCATCATACACTACCCACGGCGGTGACCTCTTGGAGCCCGGTTTGGTAATCCAGCATCTACCAACCGATGCTTGAACTGTCGCAGTGATGTCGCTAGAAGTGATTCAATCTTCGTCCGAAGTTCATCCGCGACCTTGTACTTCTTCTGCACCATCTGCCACATGATGTCTTTGTCTGCCTTTTCTTGATCTTTCCAGTCCTTATTAATCGAGCAATGGGATTTTACCATCAATCCCAAGTAGGAAGCAAACTTCTGCTTCGACCCACCACGATGTCGGAGGTACTTGTCCCAGATCAAATCGATGGGAGAATCTTTCTTCTCCTTCAACCCACGGGTCGGTCCACGTCCCTTCCGAGGGGGCTGCGAAGTAGATGCAGCTGGTGGTTCTTCAGTAGGGACGTCATCGTCAATATCATCCAGCCCCAACAGTAAGTCCTCTTCGACTCTATCGTCAGGATCCATAATCTGAAAAATAATCAACAATTAACAAGGTTAATACGAACATCTACTGAATCAAATATTGAAACATGACAAAAATTAAATAATATAATATTGTCAACCAAACTTACAAAATAACATTTCATCGTTCAATCCACAATCCTTCATTGTGGTCAGACCTTCGATATTCAAAATTAGTTACATTATCCACCTCCATCGGCAACCGAATAGGTACATCTGTTTCGTCTTCACAGTCGTATTCATCCTCATCAACAATATTATCAATCCCAACTATCGATCTTTTACTCTGCATTACAATAGACCATCTGGGATTAGATTGATCACGACAGTAGAATACTTGTTTTGCCTTTGATGCAAAAGGGTTCATCAGTAGGAGCCACTGTCGTTAAATCAACTGGCTTCATACCATGATCCTCCTCACGATATCCCTGTTTGTTGTCCACCCATTTGCAACGAAATACGCAAGTTTCATAACTAGTGTAATTCAAGACCCAAATATCCTCAAAACACCATAATATTCGTTCTTCAGTGTATTACGACTTGTTCCTGTGAAAATGTCTTGTGAAGCGATAAGATGCACACCACTGTTCTGGTTTGTCGATTTACAATCTTGACATGCAGTGTAAAAAGAAAATCCATTTACATCATATCCTTCATACGACAACACATCAAGATTTGGACCAAGTGCCAACAATTGGATCATTTCATCCACGCTCCTTGAATCTTCATACAACACCTTCTGTTTGAACCACTTAACAAATGTTGCATTCTGCTCTTTTTTAATTTGGCATTACTCATCGTTGGGTGTTTGTTTTGAGGTACGCTAGGTGTGCATCGAAATACGGTTCAACAACTTCGGAATGATTCAACACAACCAGATGTGCCTTGTTCAATGTATCAATATCAACTCTGCATAATTTTTTCCCACAGGTACCAACCCCTTTAAGCCTGCCATCATGTCTTGCTTTCGGTAATCCAATAACATCAACACCGTCTAAGTAATGAGTGCAGAAGTCAACTACTTCCTCTGTTACTGTCCCTTCAATTATGCTTCCCTCTGGACGCCGACGGTTTTTCATTTTCTTTTTTAGTATACCCATATATCTCTCAAACGGATACATGTATCGAAGGTATAACGGACCACAATGTTTGATCTCTCTAACAAGATGAACAAGTAGATGCACCATAATATCAAAAAAAGAAAGAGAAAATACATTTCCAACTGACACATGGTGATCACAAGGTCATTCTGTATTTATCCAGCGTCTCCACATCAAGCATTTTACACGAAATTCCTTTGAAGAAAACACATAAATTGTAATAGTTTTCCTGACATCAGCTGGAAGGATTCCACGGAGAGCAACCGGAAGTAAGTGCTGCATCAGCACTGATAGTCGTGAGACTTCATCCCTACCAATTTAAGATTAGACATTGATACCAAACTTGATATGTTCGATGAGTAACCGGATGGCACTTTAATATGACAGAGAACTACAAAAACTTATTTCTCTTCTTTGGATAATGTATGACAAGCGGGAGGCAAGAATGTTCTTTTCCCTCTTTGTTGTGGCGCGAGTTCTTCTCGTATACCCAATTCAACCAGATCTTTTCTACCCTTTAAATGGTTTTGTCTTTCCTTTCACGTTTAGTAGTGTCGCAGATACACTGAAATACCCCAAACCTAAGTATGCTAAGTAAACATCAAATCATGATGTATTAAGGCTAAAATATGCCTTAGAAAGATTGGTAGATAATTTAAACCAAGGAAAACACAAGGAAATGCCTTAAGGGCAATTAGGGCAAAAATGTGCTCTAAGCTTGGAGAGACTTGGGTGAGTACCCAAATATCATGATAAGACCTTAGTAATATCCTAATGGTCATTTTAAATCAATTAGCAAAGAAAACCAAGCTTGAAACAAGTTAAAACACAAAATGTGCTTTAAGAAGTCTTAAAGCACATTTTTGAGAAATTGTCTTAGAATTGAGTTTTGAGTGGCTAAATGTCCATCATTACTCTTTAATCAACATGTGTACTAATTAGTATCACATTAGGAGGTCTAAATCAATGGGAAATCAAAAATTTCCCGATTATGTGCCTTGTTTAGTGAATAGTAACTATTTAGTGACTAGTTTAAGTTTTAATCAACATAAGTCAATTAATTGGTCAACAAAGACCATGTTAGCCTTATTTAAGAGGGTGGCCGGTTTTTGATGTGGGGAGTCACCACATGACTAAGCAAATAAGGGAAAAAGAAGAGATAAGTAAAGAAAGTTACTATTTGCTTTTATAAAGCAAATATCCTTATTAGCCTACTCTCTCTCTCTTCTTCATTTCCCCTTCTTCTTCCACGGTTTTCTTCTTGTTTTCTCTGTTCCAAACCGTGCCCAGCCAGCTCCATTCTTGCTCCATCTTCAAATGTCCATAACTTGCTCATTTTAGCTCCAAATCAAAAACTAAACACATATATCTCTTAGTTAGCTCAAGCTCTAGCTTTCTATCTTTACAAAATTGGAAAAGCTTCATTTTGGAGCCATGGGAAAACTCCATTGATGGAGGAAAATCAAGTTTGAAGAGCTCATTAGCTTCTCCATTCTCTTAAGGTAAAGAAAATGTAAGAAAAACCATGTTTCCATCATTCCTTATACATGGCCGAAAATTCTTTCTCATGGGGCTATGTTTTTATGCCTTATTCTAGCTTGATTTATTCACCAAGGACTAGTGGAGGTCCTATTTCATTCAATGCCCAAGTCTACCTTGAGACTTCAAAGGTAATCATCCACTTTTATGCCTTAGAACACATTTCTAACCTAGGTTTTCATTCCTGAGGTTAGTGCATTGTTTAGTACTCATATGGGTCCTTAAATATTGATTAGAACATTGGCAAAAGGAATTTAAGTGGTGGCCGAGATCTATGCAAGAAGAAGGCCTAAGGAGGAGATTAAGATAAGCTTGAGAAAACAAGGTAAAATGCTTACCTAATGGTGGTTTAAGATTAAGGAATGAGTTTTAGATAAATACCAATGTGGCTTAAAGCTTACATTGTGTATTGGGTTATATAACCTAAGAAAAAGAACTTAAACAAGCTTATGAACTTGTGATTAAGGAGCTAATGAGAATGAGTTAGTAATATAAGTTTAAGGTGGATTTTAAGAGCATTATAACTATGAGATTGGTGAGTGTATTTGCAGGTTGAAAGCTTATATATGTGGGAAATTCAGTGTTTAAGTTTAAGTCATTTAAGGGCCTAAGAGCCATGTCATTTAAGAGCCTTAGTGCTATGCAATTTAAGATTATTGCAATATATTGAGTTTGTTATGAATGAGTTGGTTTGGGTGATGAGATATGATGAGAAAGAACTTGAGGTGTGTGAGATGGTTAAATGAGGAAAATAATGTGTTTGGGCATGCTATGATGCTAGAGGTGCTATGGCAAAATTTTAGTAGAAGATAAGTGTTTAGGCGATGGTGGTGAACTAATATGACCTAGGATTTACTAGGAATCATTATAAGGAATTTGAGTGGAGATTAGTTAATTAAGGAGTCCTTGAGGTTTAGAATGACCTAGAGATGTCTAGGAGGAGTTACAGGAATGGTGAGTGTTTTGAACACACTAAAATCATGAGATGAGGAATGTAAGACTTGTGCATAAGTTTAAGGAGGAGGTATAATGCTTAAGGTGATTTGAATATGTTCTAAGGGGAATTAATGACTAAGGAAGTACTAGGAAGTTTTAGAGGTGGTCTTGATGAAAAAGGGGTGAGATAAAGTGTGGTAATGAGTTATAATGACTTAGGCATTACCTTGGAGGATTTAAGAATCAAGAGAATGTAATTGAGCATGTAGGACTTAGGCAAATGTTGGTAACCAACTAGGAAGGAAATAAGGTGTTGGAGGATGGAAGCTTAAGCTTAGGAAGGAACTTTAAGTAAAGGTATAAAAAGAGTTTTAGATAGTGAGAGATGCTTGGGAGATGATGTTATAGTGATGAAGAGAACATTTGGCATAGTGGTTACACTAGGTGTGAACCACCACCTAGAAACCTAGAGGAAGCATTACAAGTGTTAGCATTATTACAAGGAAAATGCATAATGACTAAGGTAGATCTTGGTGGGTGATTTAAGGTATTTAAAGGAGGGCTTAAGGTGTATTTGAGGTGCCCAAATGAGGTTATAACATATTAGAATATATGAGGAGAAGTTTGGAGTTGAAAGAGAATTTAGAAACAAGTTCTAGAGCCGACCGACCTTAGGACCGGACTTGCAAGGTCGGTCGGGCTCTGTTACACTACCGGAAAATGTTTCTGGAATGGACCGGACTTGGGGACCGGACTTACAAGTCCGGTCGGGCTTGTGTTTTGTGAGGGAAAATGTTTCTGGAATGGACCGGACATGGGACCGGACTTGTCAAGTCCGGTCGGCATGAATTTTGTACGGTTATAAGTCTCTGGAATCGACCGGACATAGGACCGGACTTGTAAGTCCGGTCGGAGTGAATTTTCCAACGGTAAAAGGGTACTGGAATGGACCGGACTTGGCAAGTCCGGTCGAGCCTAAAAACAAAAAAAAAAGAAATTTTGAATTCTAAGAATGGCAATGGGTAATAAGGTATGCCTTTGGTAGGGTAGTAATGATTGAGACCCTAAGAACTTAAGAGATTAAGTTAAGTTAAGTATAAACTTGAAAGTTTAAGATTAAGTTTGTAAGATTAAGTGTAAGACCTAAGAGGTGTTAGGTGGGGATCATTAAGGAATTAAGTAAGTTAAACAAGTTAAGTAAGTCATATTAAGTTAAGTGATTAACAACCTAAAACTGAATGAATGTTTTAGGACTTGGGAGTGGAGACTCCGGAAGAGAGTAAGCAGCCGAACGACCAACGGTGAACGGTACAGTTCTCTTGTGACCTGCTTGCTAACGAGGTGTCCCTCGGCTTGTGTGCTATTTGTTTTGTGTGCTCACTAAACAAGATAAAGCATGCAACCGGAACATATTATATATATATTGTATTGTTGTGTGATGTTTGAAAACTAACACAACATACCGTGAGAACTTACTAACCAATGTTTAGTAAGGAATTGAGTGAGACTAAGGAACGCCCCTAATAAGGGACGATATGAACCGAAAGAGGTTAACCGACAAACAAGGTTTGAGATTACTACTAACTGGAACTTGAGTGAGGAAACCCGGGACCGATCTCCGGCATGCTAAGGAAAAAGGGGGACGGTATCTGAATCAGATCCGCCCTCCGCTTAAGGACTTGTCTTCGGACTTGTTGCCTAGGGCCGGTTGCCGACTCAGCTACGCTGGATTCCCGTCCAGGGTAGGTGGCATTAAGATGGTGCGGTGGGATCACCTAAATCCCAGGTTTGGACTTAGGCTACAACCATTCCCCTCCAGGAACGGTTCGTATTCTGAGAATAAGTTAAGGTTAAGATGAGTTACAATCATTCCTTTCTAAAGGATGATTTGTATTATTAAGATTAAGATTAAGATAAGTTAAGATTAAGATAAGTTACAATCATTCCTTTTTAAAGGATGATTTGTATCGTTAAGATTAAGATTAAGTTAAGATTAAGATTAAGGTGAGGTTAAGATAAGTTGCAACCATTCCTTTTAAAGGATGGTTTGTATTATTCAGATTAGGGTAAGTTACATCCACTCCTTATTAAAGGATGGTTGTTTCTAAGATTAAGATAAGACTAAGAGTGAGGTGAGATAAGGATGGACTAAGATTAGGAGGGAACATTACTTAAGGAGTTAAATAATTAACTCTCTAATTAAGGGAACGCATTTAAGTCGTTCATTGTGTGTGAACTTGATTGTTCATATCTGAGTTGTTGTTTACTACACTTACTATTATATTGTGCATCTAATCAACCTCCATGCTATCGACAATTAGTCGTCGTAGCCACGTTAGCTTGGGGGCCATGAGGGGATCGTACCAGCATTGTGCTGACCCCCTTTGGGGGCTGTTTTTACTACACAGGTACAACAGGAAGCGGCCGTCGCGAGGGTAAGAAGAGGATACAAGTGTTAAGGGTTAAGAGTGGCCTACGAGTTGCGTGTACACTCGTATGGCAATATGAGTTAGTAAGATGTATAGGATGTGAGGGGGTTGTAAGAAGGATATGTAAATGTTTAAGGTTGTTGCACTAATGTTCGGTATATTCTGTAGTTAGACCGTGGCAAGGTCCTGGATTTGTAAAGAATTCCGCTGCGATATGTTTATATATATACTGTTAAGTTGCGAGACCACACTTGGATTGAGTTGGGGTGTTACAAAAAGTGGTATCAGAGCGTAGTTACGCTGTGAAGACAAGAAATACCGAACTTAGGAGAATGATGAGGTTGAGATTGAGTTATAGGTTAAGGGTTGAGAGATAGAGTGTGAGGTGCGTTAGCCGGGACTCCCCGGTGTTTACCGGATATCCATAGTGCCTAGGCCCGCCCTCCACATCCCTAACCCTAAATACGTGGAACAAACGCCAGAGAGAAGAAAGCCTTCTCTTACTCGGGAAACCCGATCTGGTAGTTAGCTAACAGTAAGCAATACGAGAAACAACTTGTCGTACAACAGTTATGGAGAACTGGGAGATTTTAAATGGAGCGCATCAACAGAGAAACAGGCGCTACCTATGGAATACTATCAATAAAGGAACGGTAATTACCGGCAACATGGGTCGACATGCTACGCAGTCGAAATAACCCGCCATACCAATGATAAGGAAAGCACTACAGGTGCAATAGAAAGGAAAAAGGGAAAACGACATGAGTACCGGACAGTGGTCCGAAGGAGCATAACAGTATGATAATACAGAGCATGAGGATTGAGATTACTGGAAAGTCCAGTTAAGAACCGGGAACTCCAAACCCCGTACAATGAAAAAGGTTGCAAACCTGCTAGACATAACACGGATAACGGTGGAAACACATATAAATTGTGTACCAAAATAGGACTACCGTGTAGTGCCTAAAGGAGAATCATTACTGAGTAACCACAACAAATGTGTGGAGACAGGAGCGAGCATTAAGACATAACAAATATTAAGGGGTTCTCTCAGAAAGAGGAACGCCCTGATAAATGACAGTACTGTCAAACTACAAGGAAACTGCCGGATGGTCGATTATCCAAAATAAGAGATCGTTGAGGGAGTCCCGAGGACTACCAATTACATGGAAATTAGAAGGAAGTTTCACTTCCAATGTGCCTTGTACCAATAACCCATCCTGCATGGCGCACTTGCCATAGCAAGTGCTACCACGGTTAAGCTACACGGAAAGCCATCATGGCGAGGTAACCGAACGCTACAGTCGTAGTACGCGTTAACATCGGAATACAAATCCATAAGAACAGGAAAAAAATAGGACCTTGGAAGGGCCTGACGGCCTGACCATGATGAGATGAACCGACACATCAGCCAGCAGGGAGCTGAGCTTAGATGAAATACTAAACCATATAAATACTAGCAACGGTATAACCCACTACAACAACAATCGACAGTATGGTAAGAACACCAATCTCAAACTCCAAGGGGAAAACCTAAGAGATTGCTCGGTATTGCGAGCAAAAACACTAAATAAGCAATGATATACAAGGGATGTATTATAAGATACTATTGAGACTGTTGAAGCATCGACTTACAACGAAAACGGGATAAGACTCTCAGAGTGACCATTAAGGACACCAATGACAACATTCTTCAATGAAGATGTTGGAAAACCCGGAAATCAAGGATAAAAGAAATAAACGTAAGCTATAACCTACTAAGAATTAAAGTCATACAACCCTGGAAAAGGAAAGCTCAAAGGACTACCCCCACAGAGCGGGCATAGTCGAGCCAAACAAGCCATGAATGAATGACAGCTTACTGTTCGTCTAACTCATTAATACCCAAAGTATGATTGATCATCAACGGGGGGCGTAGTCAACGGAAGTTGAACGAAGCGTTGAGATAAGAAGTATAAGATGCCAGGATGATATCCAACTTGGACACCGTAAGGCAAACGCCTAATACGAACTTATCCTTAATTGCCAAAGACATAAGTCTAGTAAATGACGTATTGTCAAAGACATTAAGTAACCTCAGATCACCTGAACAACTTCCATAGCAGAAAGCAGGATGTAACAATTTACCATGAAACCCGATACTACATTCGGTATGTAACCTAATGATTGATGGTGTTCCAAGGGACCAGAAGTTTATGAGGATAACCTACAGATGAGTAAGAGAACAAATAATGAACTGAGACATTAAGCACTAAGAGCCTACGAGCCAAGGATGTTAACCACATCAGAGCCCGAGGCGCAACAAGTTATAAGAGAGCTTGTATAAGCCAAAAAAAAAGGGTACCAATGAGAATATTGAGATAATGCTAAGGACAGGAGCGGAGAACGAACCATGCCTTTTTAGGGTGGGGATACCCCTCCTTGTTGTGAGGCCATGAGTGGGAATGAACCCCTCAAAAGGGTTTTCACATATTAGAGATAAAATACACTTTATTTAGAAGATGGGAACTATGAACCTTGAGATTACCTTACAACATACCAGATACACTTGAGTAATAAGGAAGGTTGCACAGATAGACCCCATATCCAACACCCAGGATGTAAGAATTAGTATGGGCAGAGATAAACATTGTGACTGCACATTATGGCACGTCAATTAATCAATGCTCAGAGGAGCTTGTGAATCAGCGGATGACTTCTTCAGTAACCAGTCAAACTACATGGTAGATAACATCGTTAAGGATGAAAGAAAGCGAGAGAAATTAGCCTACTTACGAATCTGAGATTGGAATAGAACACCTTCATATCAAGAGTCAACTATTTACACACGGTAGACAACCGCCATATCGGAACGAGAGAACCCCAGTGTGTTTACACCAAAAGGGATTGAGTATAAGGTAAGACATTAGAATAAGTGATAAGAGGTTGCACCATTAATGGGTAACATGGTAAGGCCAACTACCACAGTAGTAGTGGCCGTGAGTAAATAGTTAGATAAGTGGATTAAGTCATGGTGCGCGGTAAGGCGACCATTATGTATGAGCCGTCAAATATTGACACTGAGGCAATTAGATTTATGAGTTAAGACCAGTATAAGTAAGAAATAAGATGGTAGACGAACTGAGCATTGTGCCAGTAGTCTGGACCTAGTTAGGTAAGATTTCACAGGAAGCACACATCCATTCCTTAAGGAACTGGAAGTGCATTCCTAGTAGCATAAATATGAGAAACAAGATAAGAGGCTCTACGGAAAGAGACCTCAGATATTAAGTGACCGAATCAATACGGAATACAGGAAGGAGCTAGAGCATACCATACCCAAGAACACAGTAAATGGACTTCCCTTGATTGACTTCAAGAAGAACAATAAATGTTATTTTGGAACGATGAAAGAGGAGATCGACAACAGAATACTTCATAATTAGCGATAGCTAAACGTGTGACGGACACTATGAGTTTACTAAAACGAGACGTGGGACGACTGCACCCCACAGGGGCTTGCAGGCCTGACACGCTCATTATGAGTTAGTTGGGTAAGTAGTAATGTACCAGTAAGGTACCCCATGCATGTGAACGAGTGGTGTAAGGAACACGGGAAGTAGTCGACTCCGTACCACCGACAACGACGCAAGATCAGACAAGAGCAGCTACTACCACAAACAGTCGAAGAGAAGATTCAGTGAACCAGCAACACAGAGGAACCAGAGAACAAATAATTAAGGACTATGAAGTGCGAAGAGCACGGATTGTTAAGTACAGACATTGAACATGCCTTAAGATGTAAGGATTAAGACTGTAAAGCGCATTATGCACTAAACAGTAGTTTCAGACTAAGAATCATCCTCAGACCAAAGGTCAGTTGGGGAGAACATTTAGACATTCAAGAAAATACTAAGAGTATGAGCGTAAGATCTTCAAGAAGAATGGATAGACGAGTTACAACTCATTAAGGCCGTGTATATATAAAGATAACACGTGCCCATTGAGACAATTAGGCCTAAGATTATCAGAGTGGCGCAGCGGAAGCTAGCAGACCACTACTTTGAGATTAGACCAAACTAAGTTAAGAAACGGTATAAGCACCGTTAAGAATCCTCGATACAGAGACTAAGTCATTTCTGATCGAATTATAAGTAAGATAGATGACGTGGAAGCTAGAATGCTTGGTGAGAATTAGACATCTTGAACTTATGTTCAAGATGATGTAACGCTGATTACGTGGGCGTAATCCATTTTAAGGGGGGTAGAGCAAAAACCGCTTAGCGTATGTTTGTGTACTGAGTACATAAACTACGGTGTGCATAGCACAAAATAATTTGAGAATATGTTTTACATAAACATTTGGAGTAAATATGGTTATTGCACACAGAAGATGTGAATACCATACATATTAAGTACCTATCTTGTTAACTCCGGTGTGAGTACAAGTTAAGAGAAAAGGAAGAGGAATTAAGGAAGAGGATAAGGAGACTTAAGAATAAGAATATATGAGGTATGAGTCGATATGAGACTATGTGGAATAAGAATAAGATAACACTATGAGATATCATTTGATATGAGCATGAGTTAGGATATAGTAATGCTATGTGGTATGAGACAGTGGAAGTTGGTATGAGACTGATATAGAATTTAGTAGGAATTTAAGTCTTGAGGTAATTACTAAGAGATGAATTGAATGCTTGATGGAATGAGTTCACACTTTGGAGATGTATTGATTATGATTAGAAGAACTAAAAAGATAGAAAATTGGACATGAGTGAATTATTTGGATGTTTGAAAATGACGTGGGAGGTGGAACTTGATTTTCTAGGGATCAAGGGAAACCGAACACAAATTGGGGTGGAAGGATAGTTCTACACTGATGCTGATCACATCAGGGTTGGATGATTCCTGAAACTCCCTACCAGTGGTCACAATTAAATCACACTAAGGATAGAGACCTTGGGATAAAAATGAAATTGGAGTTGCTTGTATTTTTAATTAGAGGAATTATTCCTCACATGACCTCGTAAAAAGGATTACCTTTTTACTGAGTCTCGCCCATGAAGTCGAGGACGCACGAGCCTTTGTCTTTGGACCGGTGACATGGGGAGAGCAGCGTGTTTTGTATTCTAGCCCATGGTGACGAGGACGAATGAGCCATTGTCTACGGACCGGTGACATGGGAGAATACGTTGGAAGTTATGTGAATGTTTTAATCATCAAAAGGAACAAAAGGAATTTTGAGTGCTGCACATGCTTAAGCATGTTGTGTGATATTAAGTATGAGAATATGGTGGATCCAATGATCCAATGAGATTAAGTATACATAAGTATGATCTATACGATCTAAGGAATGAGGTAAGACATGCATTCTAATAAGAAAAGATGCATGGGAACTTTGGGGACAAAGTTCTTTTAAGGGGGTAGATTGAAATACCCCAAACCTAAGTATGCTAAGTAAACATCAAATCATGATGTATTAAGGCTAAAATATGCCTTAGAAAGATTGGTAGATAATTTAAACCAAGGAAAACACAAGGAAATGCCTTAAGGGCAATTAGGGCAAAAATGTGCTCTAAGCTTGGAGAGACTTGGGTGAGTACCCAAATATCATGATAAGACCTTAGTAATATCTAATGGTCATTTTAAATCAATTAGCAAAGAAAACCAACTTGAAAACAAGTTAAAACACAAAATGTGCTTTAAGAAGTCTTAAAGCACATTTTTGAGAAATTGTCTTAGAATTGAGTTTTGAGTGGCTAAATGTCCATCATTACTCTTTAATCAACATGTGTACTAATTAGTATCACATTAGGAGGTCTAAATCAATGGGAAATCAAAAATTTCGATATGTGCCTGATTAGTGAATAGTAACTATAGTGACTAGTTTAAGTTTTAATCAATAAGTCAATTATTGGTCAACAAAGACCATGTTAGCCTATTTAAGAGGGGGCCGGTTTTTGATGTGGGGAGTCACCAATGACTAGCAAATAAGGGAAAAGAAGAGATAAGTAAAGAAAGTTACTATTTGCTTTATAAAGCAAATATCCTTATAGCTACCTCTCTCCTCTTCTCATTTCCCCTCTTCTTCCACGGTTTCTTCTTTTTTCTCTGTTCCAAACCGTGCCCAGCCAGCTCCATCTTCTCCATCTTCAAATGTCCATAACTTGCTCAAGCTCCAAATCAAAAAAAAACACATATATCTCTTAGTTAGTCAAGCTCTAGCTTTCTATCTTTCAAATTGGAAAAGCTCATTTTGGAGCCATGGGAAAACTCCATTGATGGAGGAAAATCAAGTTTGAAGAGCTCATTAGCTTCTCCATTCTCTTAAGGTAAAGAAAATGTAAGAAAAACCATGTTTCCATCATTCTTATACATGGCCGAAAATTCTTCTCATGGGGCTATGTTTTTATGCCTTGTTCTAGCTTGATTTATTCACCAAGGACTAGTGGAGGTCCTATTTCATTCAATGCCCAAGTCTACCTTGAGACTTCAAAGGTAATCATCCACTTTTATGCCTTAGAACACATTTCTAACCTAGGTTTTCATTCCTTGAGGTTAGTGCATTGTTTAGTACTCATATGGGTCCTTAAATATTGATTAGAACATTGGCAAAAGGAATTTAAGTGGTGGCCGAGATCTATGCAAGAAGAAGGCCTAAGGAGGAGATTAAGATAAGCTTGAGAAAACAAGGTAAAATGCTTACCTAATGGTGGTTTAAGATTAAGGAATGAGTTTTAGATAAATACCAATGTGGCTTAAAGCTTACATTGTGTATTGGGTTATATAACCTAAGAAAAAGAACTTAAACAAGCTTATGAACTTGTGATTAAGGAGCTAATGAGAATGAGTTAGTAATATAAGTTTAAGGTGGATTTTAAGAGCATTATAACTACTATGAGATTGGTGAGTGTATTTGCAGGTTGAAAGCTTATATATGTGGGAAATTCAGTGTTTAAGTTTAAGTCATTTAAGGGCCTAAGAGCCATGTCACTTAAGAGCCTTAGTGCTATGCAATTTAAGATTATTGCAATATATTGAGTTTGTTATGAATGAGTTGGTTTGGGTGATGAGATATGATGAGAAAGAACTTGAGGTGTGTGAGATGGTTAAATGAGGAAAATAATGTGTTTGGGCATGCTATGATGCTAGAGGTGCTATGGCAAAATTTGAGTAGAAATAAGTGTTTAGGCGATGGTGGTGAACAAATATGACCTAGGATTTACTAGGAATCATTATAAGGAATTTGAGTGGAGATTAGTTAATTAAGGAGTCCTTGAGGTTTAGAATGACCTAGAGATGTCTAGGAGGAGTTAGAGGAATGGTGAGTTTTTGAACACAAAAATCATGAGATGAGGAATAAGAGTGTGCATAAGTTTAAGGAGAGGTATAATGCTTAAGGTGATTTGAATATGTTCTAAGGGGAATTAATGACTAAGGAAGTACTAGGAAGTTTTAGAGGTGGTCTTGATGAAAAAGGGGTGAGATAAAGTGTGGTAATGAGTTATAATGACTTAGGCATTACCTTGGAGGATTTAAGAATCAAGAGAATGTAATTGAGCATGTAGGACTTAGGCAAATGTTGGTAACCAACTAGGAAGGAAATAAGGTGTTGGAGGATGGAAGCTTAAGCTTAGGAAGGAACTTTAAGTAAAGGTATAAAAAGAGTTTTAGATAGTGAGAGATGCTTGGGAGATGATGTTATAGGATGAAGAGAACATTTGGCATAGTGGTTACACTAGGTATGAACCACCACCTAGAAACCTAGAGGAAGCATTACAAGTGTTAGCATTATTACAAGGAAAATGCATAATGACTAAGGTAGATCTTGGTGGGTGATTTAAGGTATTTAAAGGAGGGCTTAAGGTGTATTTGAGGTGCCCAAATGAGGTTATAACATATTAGAATATATGAGGAGAAGTTTGGAGTTGAAAGAGAATTTAGAAACAAGTTTCTAGAGCCGACCGACCTTAGGACCGGACTTGCAAGGTCGGTCGGGCTCTGTTACACTACCGGAAAATGTTTCTGGAATCGACCGGACTTGGGGACCGGACTTACAAGTCCGGTCGGGCTTGTGTTTTGTGAGGGAAAATGTTTCTGGAATGGACCGGACATGGGACCGGACTTGTCAAGTCCGGTCGGCATGAATTTTGTACGGTATAAGTCTCTGGAATCGACCGGACATAGGACCGGACTTGTAAGTCCGGTCGGAGTGAATTTTCCAACGGTAAAAGGGTACTGGAATGGACCGGACTTGGCAAGTCCGGTCGGTAAGTCCGGTCGAGCCTAAAAACAAAAAAAAAAGAAATTTTGAATTCTAAGAATGGCAATGGGTAATACGGTATGCCTTTGGTAGGGTAGTAATGATTGAGACCCTAAGAACTTAAGAGATTAAGTTAAGTTAAGTATAAACTTGAAAGTTTAAGATTAAGTTTGTAAGATTAAGTGTAAGACCTAAGAGGTGTTAGGTGGGGATCATTAAGGAATTAAGTAAGTTAAACAAGTTAAGTAAGTCATATTAAGTTAAGTGATGAACAACCTAAAACTGAATGAATGTTTTAGGACTTGGGAGTGGAGACTCCGGAAGAGAGTAAGCAGCCGAACGACCAACGGTGAACGGTACAGTTCTCTTGTGACCTGCTTGCTAACGAGGTGTCCCTCGGCTTGTGTGCTATTTGTTTTGTGTGCTCACTAAACAAGATAAAGCATGCAACCGGAACATATTATATATATATTGTATTGTTGTGTGATGTTTGAAAACTAACACAACATACCGTGAGAACTTACTAACCAATGTTTAGTAAGGAATTGAGTGAGACTAAGGAACGCCCCTAATAAGGGACGATATGAACCGAAAGAGGTTAACCGACAAACAAGGTTTGAGATTACTACTAACTGGAACTTGAGTGAGGAAACCCGGGACCGATCTCCGGTCATGCATGCTAAGGAAAAAGGGGGACGGTATCTGAATCAGATCCGCCCTCCGCTTAAGGACTTGTCTTCGGACTTGTAGCCTAGGGCCGGTTGCCGGCTCAGCTACGCTGGATTCCCGTCCAGGGTAGGTGGCATTAAGATGGTGCGGTGGGATCACCTAAATCCCAGGTTTGGACTTAGGCTACAACCATTCCCCTCCAGGAACGGTTCGTATTCTGAGAATAAGTTAAGGTTAAGATGAGTTACAATCATTCCTTTCTAAAGGATGATTTGTATTATTAAGATTAAGATTAAGAGTAAGTTATAAGATTAAGATAAGTTACAATCATTCCTTTTAAAGGATGATTTGTATCGTTAAGATTAAGATTAAGTTAAGATTAGATTAAGGTGAGGTTAAGATAAGTTGCAACCATTCCTTTTTAAAGGATGGTTTGTATTATTCAGATTAGGGTAAGTTACATCCACTCCTTATTAAAGGATGGTTGTTTCTAAGATTAAGATAAGACTAAGAGTGAGGTGAGATAAGGATGGACTAAGATTAGGAGGGAACTTACTTAAGGAGTTAAATAATTAACTCTCTAATTAAGGGAACGCATTTAAGTCGTTCATTGTGTGTGAACTTGATTGTTGATATCTGAGTTGTTGTTACTGCACTTACTATTATATTGTGCATCTAATCAACCTCCATGCTATCGACAATTAGTCGTCGTAGCCACGTTAGCTTGGGGGCCATGAGGGGATCGTACCAGCATTCGTGCTGACCCCTTTGGGGGCTGTTTTTACTACACAGGTACAACAGGAAGCGGCCGTCGCGAGGGTAAGAAGAGGATACAAGTGTTAAGGGTTAAGAGTGGCCTACGAGTTGCGCGTGTACACTCGTATGGCAATATGAGTTAGTAAGATGTATAGGATGTGAGGGGCTTGTAAGAAGGATATGTAAATGTTTAAGGTTGTTGCACTAATGTTCGGTATATTCTGTAGTCAGACCGTGGCAAGGTCCTGGATTTGTAAAGAATTCCGCTGCGATATGTTTATATATATACTGTTAAGTTGCGAGACCACACTTGGATTGAGTTGGGGTGTTACATACACTTTCACCAATGTTTTCTCCACGTGCATAGCATCAATGCAATGTCTCACCTCTAAATGTTGCCAATATTCAAGTTCCCAAAATATTGATTTTTTCTTCCAGATGCTCTTTTCAGTGGCTTTAATTGGTGGACCGAAGTTGTTCACAACATTCTTCAACTGATTGTAAGTCTCAACAGCAGATAGTGGTGGTCGAGCGACTGCATGATCCGTTTTTCCATCAAACTCTTTTGTCATCTTACGGTTTGTGCCCTTTAGGGAGGAATTTCCGATGGCCCATGTACACATTTTTTCCACTGTGTTTTAACCGTATACTGCAAGTTCTATCTCCACATATAGGGCACGCTAGAGCTCCTTTAATTGTGTATCCCGAGAGGTTACCGTATGCAGGGAAATCATTGATCGTACAAAACAACATAGCCCGGAGCGTGAAGTTTTCCATACCATATGAATCATACACGTCGCACCTTCATTCCCAACAATTTTAAATCGTCAATAAGTGGTTGCAAAAACACATCAATTTTGTTTCCCGGTTGTTTTGGACCCGATATCAACAGAGAGAGGAGAATATGTCTGGGTTTCATACACAACCATGGTGGCAGATTGTATATTGTCAATAAAACAGGCCAAGTACTGTGTATACTGCTCAAAGTGCCATAAGGGTTCATCCCATCAGTACATAAACCAAGTCTTAAGTTCCTTGGGTCTGTACCGAATTGAGGGTATATTCTGTCAATGTTCTCCATTGTGGTGAATCGGCTGGATGTCTCAATTTACCATCATCCTTTCTATGGGTAGCATGCCATCGAGGTTCTCAGCATCTTCTGAACTGCAAACAAACGTTTGAATCGGGGAATTATCGGTAGATACTACAACACCTTCGCAGGAGAGCCCACTTTAGTGCTTATGTGGTTTCTATCACCCTTTTTTACATAGCGTGATTCCCCACATTCAGAGCAATGGTCATCCAACTCATTCTCCTTCCAATACAACATACCCATTTGGACAAGCATGTATTTTTTTATATTCCATACCCATCGGACACATTAAACTTCTTTGCCTCATAAGTTGTTGTGGGTATCACATGTCCTTTGGTAGTACATCCTTCAGCAGTTGTAAAAGATCTGTAAAACTGACATCACTCTGATCATCTGAATCACTACCTAGTGAATCATCTTGGTATCCCCAAAATCGTGTGAAGCATCCATTTCTGATTGTTCTGCAACGACGTTATCAGCACATTCAAACACTTGTACGGAATGTTGACCATGTAGTATTGTTATGGCTTCATAATCATCTGTAAACCCTCTGCGAATCAGATGATCCTTAATCTTGTCCACACCTCGGTATTTGAAGTCGTTTTGCAATCGACACAAGGACATCGAATATATCCCTTATCCCTTGGTTTAAGATTGTCAACAAGGACTTTGCAAAATTTATTGACCCCTTCTAGGTACTTGATGTCCAATCTGTCACTGTACATCACTGAGCGCTCCATCTCCTTTTTCAACACACCAGATATCGTGAACTCGTTCCATTGATCTCCTCTTTTTTATTTACAGATTTAACAACCTAACCTATCCAATCACCTTCGATCTCACCTAGGAACAAGTTAATAATATACAGTAGTTCAGTGATAATTTCGGCAGCATTACCCTACAGTTCTCCTAGTGTAGTATATATATATGAATTGTTTCAATTCACATATATATATGTACACTAGAAGAACACTACGGTAATGCTGCTGAAATTATCACTGAACTACTGTATATTATTAACTCATTCACAACCTAGATGGTGAGATCAAAGGTCATTGGACAGTCCCAACAGGGACTATCTAAGACATACCTCTATCAGGTAAATCTCAGACAGGTAATTCTATGTTTGAATTGATTTTCCATTGTTTTAATAGAAAAACAAAAATAAATTGAAACATTTTTAATACCAACCTGATGAGTACTGGATGGTCAGCGCAAACAGCATAAGATAGAGAAGAGACAAGTAGAGAGATGTTCTTGCACGTAGTATATGACACCTATTCAATGAAATTAAAATAAGGTTTTAATTTTATAAAAACTTGAATAATTGAACATATTAAACTGCAAGAGATGAAAAAATTGAAACTGTAAGTAATTATGAAGAAAGTTAAATTCGATGGAATCAGAATCAGCTTAAATTCTGGAAAAAATTTGGCATGACCTTTGCGTATTTTTAGACACTCCACATTTTTTAAGGCAGAAACAAACATAGTAGCAGCAATAACATTTATTCTCCGTAAACCATACGAATTATTATCAGACAGACAAGTATATAATAATATATATGATCAATGAACAAAAACAACCACCACATTTCAACTTAATCTCACATTTCACCACACTATGCAAAATATATTCTAATGATTACAGAATACAAGTAGAATTTAGTATAACGTTTATTCGTGACAATATATAAGTATTTATTTCTAAAATCATAATCAGAAACGCAAGTGTTTTACCGTGGGTTCTGATCAGGCAAACCGTGGCAGAGGTTGACAACAGCAGATAGTGCGACAACTAGAGACAATCCGACCGTGCGTAGTGACACCTATTCAATGAAATTAGAATATAAGGTTTTAATTTGAAAAAATATGAATAATTGAACAAATAAAAACAAATATATTTTGAATAAACCATGTTATTGAAACATTTTAAAAAAACTAACCTAATGAGTAGGGATGATCAACTCACAAATGTGATGGAAGAGGAATTTTTCAACCGTAGTAACACCTAGCCAATAAAATAAGAATAAGGTTTAAATTCTGGAAAAAATTGGGCATGACCTTTGCGTATTGCTAGAGACTCCACATTTTTTTAAGCAGAAGCAACACAATAGCAGCATAATAGCATGCTAAGAGGTGCATCCTGCATCACACACTACTAGTAACATTTTTTAGAAAAGACTGCAGTACCAAATGACAATAATATGAAAAGAAGAGCACATCCCGACATTTATGCCGGTATAAACCATTACCATCGACACGTTTCGAACATATCAAACAAAATAAATACTACGGCGAACGCGTAAACAGAAAAACTCAACCCAACAGTTATTGTTTCAGCAAACATTTGACGTTATTATCTAAGGCCGTGAACTATATCAAACAAAATAAATACTACAGCGAACTCGTAAATAGAAAAACTCAACCCAACAGTTATTGTTTCAGCAAACATTTGACGTTATTATCTAAGGCCATTACGTAAATTACTCCTTTCAACATTGAGGTTGAGCATGCAGCTTAAGAACGAATTGAGTATATAATTAATACATTCAATAACAACATATATAGGATAATCATTGACATAATAAGTAATAACAAAACTAAAGTCTACTGGATATAATTAAAATCCACTGTATAGTTACTCTACCTAATTTAATTCGAGACAATTAAGTGAGTTTTATAATAATATGGAAGTATCAAAGTACGATTTCAAAAATTTGACAGGTTCATGCCTTTCTCGTCACAATACCAATGAATGTATTTGAAGGAGTTCATTTATGAAGTACTAACACAGTACAACTCCATATCCGATTCAAAGAATAGATGTAGATTTAATTAAAACTAGAAAACTAAAACAAGACCAAAGAAGATACGAACAGAGACATTCATGCTTTGCTTTGGATCGAGCTACGCATAAAATCACAAAATCAGTTAGGGTTTTAATTACCGGAGGTGGTGTTGGTAGGGCGGCGACGTTGCGGTTGCGCGACGGTGGAGCTTCGAGCTGGATGTGGCGGGCTCGACTTTGAAGATGCGGTGCTGGAGGGAAGCAGGGCGGGCGGCGCGGGAGGAAGCAGGCGACGGACACCGGGGCGACGGAGGAAGACGGGGCGACAACGGTGGCAAAAGCGGAGGAAGACGGGGCGGAAGACTGGACGGCGATTTGGAGTTGACGAAATCACCAGAGAAGAAAGACGGGCGCGAGGAAGAAGAAAGGAAAAAAGAGGCGTCGCGGGTATTTTTAATGAGTTTAAACCACGGTTGTTAGATAAAACCGTCGTTTAAAACATACGTGACACAACCAATAAACCACGGTTTTCCGAAACCGTGGTATATAATATTTGGCGCCAACACAGAAACGACGGTTCTAGTGAAACCGTGGTTTATATGCTAAGTCGTCCCACTATAAATGATGGTTAGAGGTAGAACCGTCGTTTATTATCTAAGGCCGTGAACTATAAACGACGGTTCCATAAAGAACCGTGGTATATGCGCTCTGGTATGCACCTTAAATGACGGTTGCTATGAAAACCGTGGTTTATAAACTTTAAACCACGGTTTTCCATTTAACCGTGGTTTAAACATCGTCATTAAAAACATTTTTTCGACTAGTGAGGGGTGAAATACAATGATGATGTCTCCCGGTAGTATAGCTCGAAAGGCAATGTTACACTGGTGCTGTATTGCTCTCTGACATAACCGTCGAAATCATTTTCTAGGTCCCTTTTTCATATCCCTGCTACCGGGAAAGCTTTTTGACCAGACATTCACAACATCCTTTTCCCGGTACTGGATGCTTTGAAGAAAACGGGCTTCCGGGATACCCCTTTTTTTATCGGATCCGTACCCCGGTAGTTTTGTTTGTTTTACCAACGTAGTCCGGAGGTTTGTGGTGACTTCTGGGCGTTGGTAGTCTAATCGACCCGGTAGGGATGTTTCTCCTTTGGTCTGCTCTCATGACTGCAGCAGCGGCTTCATTATGGCTACCCTTCTTCGGACATTGCCAGTCGTCATCCAGTGCCTTTACCTAGGGATAGATTTACAAGCCAGTCTGGTCGGACTGAAAATTCCATTTTTGGCTACCGGTAACGCCTAGACTTGCCTCCGCAAGAATATCATTGCACCGGAAGGTTGCCATCCTACAGACAAATTTTGAACACAGAATCCTTCGTACCACCCTGCCGAAGCTCATCGTTTCTGTAGTTGTTTGAAGGCTATCCCATAGGCACATCGACCCTTTATACCCAAAATTAAAATCTCTTGGTAACAGCAGGGATCGATCGTCAATGAAGGGATACCGACGGGTAATGCCATCTGACCGAATTTCACGGTATTTCAGCTGCTGTGTCTTCCCATCAGTTGTTGAACCACACTTGTCTTTGTAAGTTTGACGTTGATGCTTCTGTTACTGTATTATCCACCCTCCGAATATTGCTGAACGTCTGCCGCTTTTTGAGAGCAACTCGAATTGCTCAACTGTACCCCGTTCTTATGCTCTCTACCGGTAGACCAGTATTCCGGTAGAAAGTTCTCTGAGGTCATCGCTGGAGGAAGATACTCGTACCGGTGGGAAAATTTTGGAGCAGAAGTAGAGTAATATTTCCTTTTTGCAGTAGCGGTCGGTTTTTTCCTTCCGGGAAGATAATGAACTCCTCCTTCCCTTTCCTTTTATTACTTAATCAGTTTACCGGAAGTTATCTTACCCTGCTCCATCAGTTGCCATGACCCTGAGCGGAAAGCAGAAGTTGCCGCCTCTGCTGAAGCTTCTCATGGATGTTTTTCAGAAATATTCCTCCAGTAGCTCCCCGCCGACCGTGTTCCGTTGGCAACATCTATAAATTTTAGGAGATGAATTCCTTGAAGCCCGGTGAACGTAACTTTTTGTTGTGTCTGAAGCAGTGGCTTGACTTTACCGGTAGCCTGTAACTGTCGGTAGCTTACCATTACCGGTGGCTTGACTGTTTCCCCTTTTTGTTTCTCCGGTCCAATTCAGGTCATTCCCTGCGGAACGGCACCAAATGAAACGGTATGATTCGGTAATCCCCGATACGAACTCGAACACCAAGGATTATTGTAGTTCGGCCAATAATGCGGCCTACGTCCACTTCTAGACAAAGTTATTATTCATTCTTTGGTTTACAACTCTAGAGAGCTTTTGGGATGAGTTCTCCCTTTTCTAACTCGAGTCCCTTACAAATGAGCCCCTCTACTCCTATTTATAGACTTTCTATGGCCAGGTTACCCTTAAGCCCCTATACATGTGATAGTAATACATAAATATAGCTATCAGTCCTTTTACAGGTAGTCTCTCCAGACTGGAATACCGCTTCCGTATCAGACTAACTCTTCCGGACCATCTTTTCAGTAATAATCCTTCCGGTGGTAATTCTACCGGTAGCGATCCTTTAGGTAGCAGGCCTTCTAACAATAGGCCTTCCGACAATTAGTCTCCGGTAGACTTTGTGGCCTTCCGCTAGTAGGTCTCCGATAGCAGGCCTTCCGCTGGTAGGTCTCCGGTAAACACTGTGGTCTTTTAGCCATGGTATATTTCATACCATTACAGTTACCTTGTCTAACAAGTGATCTGGTAAAAGGGTCGATGCTCTTACTATGTCATTCATAAATCTCATGACATAGTATCCACATTCTGAACCCCCAGGCTACACCGGACACTATACAAACACACATATTGACAGTTATAAACCAGTTTAAACATTATCACACAAATTTAGCAATTAAGAGTACCTTGACAATGTTCCAAGGGATGTTATTCTTCAATGGTTTATTCATTGTCATGAATGCAGCTCTCTTGGAACTATATACATCATCAATATAGTTTTAAGCATCAGTAGGAAGTTTTGAAACAGTTAATGTTAAGTAATAACAATTGTTGTTTAAGATAACAAACTTACCTCACTATTACGTTGACGATCTTCGGTCTCTTGACACCCCTACCAAGTGAGTCAAATTGTAAGACTCGTGGGTGGTTCATCACCAACACAAGCAATGACCAACGTCGACTGTTCATAAATTACACAATGTGTTGAAATCATTAAATAACTAACACAAACTATATGATTTAGATAATACTAAGAGAAATAGTCAAATATCATACCCTGAATGATATGGCAAGAGAATAAATGACTTGTCAGCACATTCAAAGATGGCATTCGTCATATATTGCATAAGGCCTTCCATGTCACTTGTCATTTGGGTTTCACAGCACATAGCAGGACACAAGAATATGAATCTGTGATCTTCATATACATTGATCGTCTTATTATGCACATGCCTGCACCATGAAGACAATATCATTAGTTATTCACTTTTTATTCAAACATCTAATTCATCACCAATCAATGTATTCAAAATATAAAAGGTAGAAGTCACTAACATGATGGCTGACTTGATAATCGACACATTCAACCAATCCCTCGTGAAACACTCCTTGAAGTCGGACATATATATCTCAAATCGATGTGTATCTCCTGCTTGAACTTGATAGTGAAATATCCTCTCATGATCTTCCATAGTGAGGGAATCATAGTGAGGTGGTAGCAGCAATAACGATGAGTGCAGAATCTTCATATTAGTCGATAAGCCGGCCAATATTCTTTTCTCTACCAAATCAGGTCTAAGCACGAAATTTGTGGATGCCTTTGATTGAACAGGTGCAGCAATTCTTTTTCCTTTTCCCTTATCAGTCTTTGGTAGGCTCATATCCTATGATATTAACTAATTAAGTATATGGATGCAAGGTGGTACATCAATAGTTTTATAGCAACGGTTAAGAGTAAATACCTGTTCAGGGAGTTTGACCAATCATACTGGCCACTGCACTGTAGTAGTTTATGCGGAACACAAGGTAGGTCTTTGTGGGATCGGCACGGGTAAACGGAGGTGACCATGCTCTGCAACAAAGTCGTCCAGAAGCACTCGTGCATGGTACTGTCGGAGTGGTTCACCGTGCACAATATCACTTACAATTGAAGGGAAAAGTTTTCCCCATGCCACCATGACCTCTTCTTCTCCAATTTGTAAAAACAACGTGCACTCAGTGGGTGCCTAAATGTTATGTGGAACTTGTTTAGATAAAAATTGTGAATTCCTTGTCCTATGATGATATTAGTGATCAAGTGAAAAATCTTAATCGTCATGTACTCAATTGGAATGTTGGTCTAACCTTTAGAGATGCATGGGGAAACGGCTCAGCCGAGTGGACACTAATTCCCACTACCGGTGCACTCTGCTACTAAATGGGTGACTCAACTGGTGGTCAAGAAACCTCTTGGTTGCTATGCATCTGTGACTGAAACCTTGACATAGCCTGAGCAATCCTCTCGTCGATGCTCGGATTAATCCTCTGCTCCATCTCAACCATCACTCTTAGGTGCTCCTCGTAGCTGATTGTCCTTCCTTGTGAACTTCTGGACCCGGGTACGCCAAATGCCTGGCGGATACCAACGTGCCCACTAAACCCAATGGCACGACCTGGATGATCCTTCTTACCAAGAGCGCGTGTAAGAGGATCATCATTCCTCTGTGAGGTCCAGGTGCCCTGGGTGAGCTGAGAGCTTAATTCACCCTAATACAACACACAAATACAATTATTAGTTTATCATTAGATCATATACAAATGAAATGAACAGTTCGACTAAAAATGAAATGATATCACTTACCATTTGAGCAATAACTACTCTCGTGGCTTCGTCGTATTGAGGATTTTCGGGAGTAGAGTTCTTCGGAATGTGGCTTAACTCCCAGACTTTCATTCTTCTGCCACTGATATCCAATGAGCCATCCGTGGGCAGATATCTCTTTTGCTCCCATTCTGGTACCCTTTGAGCAATATTTTTTCCACCTAAGTGGTGAGGGTACAGATTCTTCTTAGCATTTGCTTGTTGTTTCTCATGGAGAGCCTACATAAATTAATATGATCATGTTTAGTGAAATGAAACACAAAAAGACATAAGAAATTTAAGAGTAATATATGTATGTATGACAATAAAGTGCACCTGGAACTCCGGTGTGTGACGTGACTCAACAAATTGTACCCATTGCTCTTCGGTGATGCCCTCGTAAACTTCCCATGGTGGCCTCTCACCGTCGAGATCATGATCTGAAGCATCTGGATCTTCTGGATCATGCATCTTGTAGATGTACTTGTCAGCCAACTTATTCTTGTGGTCCCGGAACTGTTTCGACATCGATGATAGCACATCTTTTTTAAGTGCGGGATCCACGGAGAAACGAGCCTACATACATGATTATTCAGTTAGTAAAGTAAACATAAATATTTGATTATTTTACAAAAGATCATACTAATAATGTAGAGATTTACCCGAAGACGCTCAAACATGGTATCCTTCAACACTTGAGGCACTTGCTTCCAGTTGTGGTTTATGTTACAATATGTCTTCACCAAATGGCTATCGTAAGCGGTGAAGTCATTCTTCCAATTGCCATGAGGTTGGTCGTACTCATTGAATTGCACCGGTTTTGTAGGAGGGCCCTTGTTAGCCTTCAGCCCACATGTGGGACCTCTCTTCTTTTGCTTCTTGGCCTCTGGTGGGACAACTGACGGCTCTTCGGTTTGCTATGAAGGACCAGCCTCAGTCTCACGTGCAGCTAACTGGTCATTTTTTCTTTCCTCCTCTTGTGACCCGCTTACTTGGTCTCTTCTATTGTGGCCCAGTCAAGAGAAACTGTCCAACGGGGTCATCCATAGGGTGATCATCCACTACAAAAAAAATAAAGCATTCTCATCAGATAAAGTCATTATATAAATTAACATAAATACTATGACGCATAACAATAACATTTAAGATGACATTACAGTCTATATTCTACTAACAACATTACCTGACACGAAAACATAAATCTTTTCATATTTTCAACCCAAACACCCTCATCATTGTTTGATCGTGCGTAGAGTAAATCGTTTTCGGTAACATCAATTGAATCCGGTAATCGAGTAGGAAACAAGGATGTTTCCTATACCGTTTCATTGTCATCGTTATCCTCATTTTCATTTTCGATTACAACCGGCCTTCTTCCTGGAAGAACAATAGACCATTTTCTGTCTTTCGGATCCTCAACATACCATACTTGTTCGCAATCCTTTCCCAGAACAAATTGATCATCCTTATAACTGACACGTGAAAGATCAACCAAGGTAAGCCCTTTATCACTCTGGTACCCGCGTCGGTTGTCCATCCACTTGCATCAGAACAATAGAAAGGAATTAATGTGGTAGTCTAGTTCCCAGATGTCCTCGATGACACCATAATACCAGCTAGAGTTACTAACTGGTTGAGATCGGTTACCACTGTGGTACTCAGTGGCAGCAGCTTCAATTTTTACCCCACTATTCTGGTTATCGATTTGGCATCTTGGCGTGCAGTGTAGTATGTATACCCACTAATATCATGCCCCTCAAATGATGTAATATTAGTTTCAGGTCCGATTGCCAAACATATAATCTCTTCACTTACAACTTCTGGATTTGATGATGCTAATGTCAACACATGATCTTTGAACCATTGGATAAAATCTCGATTTTGTTCCTTTGTCAGCCAAATGTGGTCTTTCAAAGGATTTTGATGCCTTAACTCAACCATATGGGTTTCAAAATAAGGTTCAACAACCTCAAGGTGTAGTAAGACAAACAAATGTGCTTGATGAATAAGATGACGCGAAACTTGCACGATCTTTCTACCAATGACACCTTTACCCTTAAACCTGCCATAGTGTCGTGGTTTTGGGATACCAATTGACTCTACCTCACTCAAATAATCGGTCACAAATTCTATGACTTCCTTAGTCACTATTGCTTTAATAATGCTCCCCTCTGGTTGATACCTTTTCTTCATTCTACTTTTCAGAATACCCATGTACCGTTCAAAAGGGTTCATGTACCGTAAGTATATCGGACCACATAATTGTATCTCTTGAACGATGTGCACAATTTGATGCACCATTATGTCAAAGAAAGATGGTGGAAAATACATCTCAAGTTGACATAATGTGACAACAATTTCACGTTGTAGATCATCTAGAGAGGTTACGTCAATTGCCTTGGAGAAAACAACGTTGAAAAAGAAACATAACCGAGTTAAAGCATTTCTGACATCAGATGGCAATATCCCTCGGATTGCGACTGGAAGAAGATGTAACATCAGTACATGATAATCGCGAGATTTCATGCCTAAAAGTTTCAAATCCTTCATCGATACAATGTTCTTCCAGTTTGAAGAGTACCCAGATGGTACTTTTACCAAGTGCATACATTTGCAGAAACTAATCTTTTCAGTCTTTGAGAGCGTGTAGCATGCAGGAGGTAGGTATATTCGTTTCCCATTCTCTTGTGGGTGTAACTCCTTTCGTATACCCATGGTTTGCATGTCTTTTTTGACTTTCAATCCATCTTTTGTTTTGTCGGGTATATTGAGCAAAGTCCCAATCATTGCCTCACCAACGTTCTTCACAATGTGCATGATGTCTAAGCAGTGTCTCCCAGGAAGATGACGCCAATAAGGTAGATCCCAAAAGATAGAACACTTTTTCCAAATGTTCTTCACCAGTTTTGATGTGTTTCCAAATACATTTACAATGTCCTTAACCTTTTCGTACACTTCCTCAGAGCTCAAAGGTAGACGGGCCTCATGAGTTTTGGCTTGACCATTGAACAACTTTCTCTTCGTTACTCGATAAGGGTGATCTTTGGGGAGAAGACACCGATGACACATATAAACATTCTTTCCACAATGTTTTAAACGGTCCGAACATGTGTCCTCCTCGCATATGGGACATGCAAATGTTCCTTTAACCGTGTACCAGACAAGTTCCCATACGCAGGGAAGCCATTGACGGTACTGAACAACAAATCCTTGAGCGTGAAATTCTCTCTTGCATAATCATCATATACCATGGTCCCCTCATTCCACAATAGCTTCAGATCATCTATCAGAGGGGCAAGATACACATCAATGTTATTACCTGGCTGCTTGGGACTAGATATCAAGAGAGATAACATGATGTGCTTTCATTTCATACACAACCACGAGGGCAAATTGTAGATCACTAGCAGAACAGGCCATGTACTGTGTTGACTACTCAACGTGCCGTACGGGTTCATTCCATCAGTACATAACCCAAGCCTCAGATTCCTATCTTCATGTCCGAAATGTTCTTTGTACCGTCTGTTGATGTTTCTCCACTGAGGCCCATCTGCTGGATGTCTTAGTTTCTCATCACTTTTTCTGCCCTCTGCGTGCCACCGTAAGTTCTTTGCATCTTTCGGATTGGCAAACAACCTTTTGAACTGAGGTATGATCGGTAAATACCACAAAAGTTTAGCCGGGGGACTTTTTTTCTGAGGGTGAGGAGTCACCATCCTTGAGCTTGTATCGAGACAAAGAGCATTTCAGAAAGTTGTCTAGGTGTCCATAATCACCCCTATACAACACACAATTGTTGGGACATGCATGTATCTTTTTATACTCAATCCCCATTGGACATCCATTTCTTCACCTCATAAGTGGTGGTAGGGAGACTGTTCCCATCTGGAAGCATATCATAAACCAACTCGAGAAATGTCGTGAAACTCTTGTCACTCCATCCATATCCCCCCTTCAAGTTGAATTCAGAACAACCGTCAATTTTGTGTACTTAATGCATGTAGGGTACAAGCCTGTCTTGGAAGCATCCAATAATCTTTGATACTCATCTGATATGTCGACGAAATTTTCCTCGACATTATCAAGCATATCATCCATTCGCTCATCGTGGTAAGTCGTCTCACTGTCAACATTGAAACCTGAATTACTCGGGAATCGATCCAACTCGTTAGTAGTATCGAAGGTCTGCTCGGTTCTTGAGTGACACCGATCGTGACTGTAGAAAGCTGAAGCATTATCTTGAACATGTTATCCATGAAAAGTCCATCTTCTATAATGTGGCATGAAACCACGGGTATTCAGATGGAATTGTACGACGTTGATGCTTGAATATTGTCTAACCACACCACAATCAACACAAGGACATGGAATTTTCTCCGCCTTTGTCCTGTCCTTGTGTTGCACTACAGCTTTGCAAAACTCTTTCAGCATCTTGTCAAAATGTTCCCCTCTAACACCATACATCCAGTCACGCTCCATACTATATGTGCAACAGATCACAGGTGTGAGTTATAGCCTATGTAAAACTAAAATGTTTATATAATATGGTCTGTATTAAGTTGCACATGTTTATTTCTTAATGGAGCATGACTGGGATGATTGTCAAGTAGTCTAGCCTAACTCTAAGGTTACAAACACAAAATAAACTAGCATTTTAAATTTAACAATTCATTGCACTTCTAAAACAGAAACCGGTGTTAAAAACAATATTACGAATACTTTTCTATAAAAATTCGGCATGACCTTTGCATAATTGTACACATCCCGTGCTTGTTATTCAACACTCACCAAAGTCATCACAACCACAAACATTCCAACAATGGCAGCAACCCAACTAAATCCAAATTCATGTCATCAAACCACATTTAAAATAAATCAATTCTTTACTAGCCAATTGAAAAACAATT
This sequence comes from Limonium bicolor, assembly GCA_023374045.1. Lineage (NCBI taxonomy): Eukaryota > Viridiplantae > Streptophyta > Magnoliopsida > Caryophyllales > Plumbaginaceae > Limonium > Limonium bicolor. The sequence goes on from CM041776.1 coordinate 68,427,471, forward strand.
GCAAATTCAGATCATCAAACCAACATTTTTGAACCACGTTCTCACTAGCTAATTGGCAACAATAATCAAACCATATTTTCAATTCTCCACTGTATAAGTTCAAACCGGTTTAGAGAATAAAACAGAATCCGGAGTTAAAATACGTACTTGTTTTTTAAGGATTTATGGAGAGGGGAGACTGGTGCCTGAGAGGTAGGCTTCTGTGCGAAAGATGTAGCAATACCACTTCTGATATGCCTCTGCAAGGGAGCAACAAAAAATAAATTAGAAAAGAAAAGCAACAACAAATATTTATATAACATAATTACATATATAACATATATATTCATATTTATATAAACAATAAATAATGTGTAACATAAAATAAATGATAGCAATTTACGGAAGTTAGGTAACTATCTATCACAATTTCAATAATGTTGGTATGGGTTGAAGTATGTGGAGTACAAGTTGACCTAGAGAACAAACTAAAGCAAATAAGGGCTTCAGTCATTTGAAAAAGGAATTATGGGTTGCATTTTTTGTGCTCACGAACTAGGCCATAATTGGCTAAAAAAATAAAGACGTAAGTTGAATATATTAGAGTAAATTACTCGGAACCCCCTTGAGGATTGAGCATAATACAGTTAACCCCCTTGTGTTTATCATAATTATTGGTAACCACCTTGAGGTTACAGTATCTTTGACTATGAGCCCCTTAACTATAATTTCATTATTAAAACGTCAACCACGTGTTGACCCAACAACTTAATGACATTATTAATGACATGCTTGACAAAAAACAGTGCTTAATTAGCATTCTTATTGTCCGAAAAAACATTAATCTTGCCTCGAAAATGCATCTGAATTGGGATGAAGGACATTTAAATGATGTTGATTAAGTAGTTTTGTTGTCCAGGCTGACACTAATAATGTGATTAAGTTGATGGGCCAACATGTAGTTAATGTTTTGATAACAAAGTTATAGTCCGGGGGCTCATAGTCAGAGATACCGTAAGCTCAAGGTGGTTACCAATAATTATGATAAACACAAGGGGAATAACCATATTATGCCCAATCCTCAAGGGGGTTATGAGTAATTTACTCAATATATTATTACTAGTTCACAACTAGAGTGTTTTCAGCCCCGTACGACTTCAATCCAGAGCAGCAGCTTAGTGTTTACTCTCTACAAAGACACAAAAACACAAAATGATCAAAAAGAACCAAAATTTTCATTCAAGCATTTTATTGAGCACCTTGTGTGCACATGTAATTTCACTAAGTCAAAATTGCATACATACACAAATTTTAAACACACCACAAATTAGTCATCCACATTCACATTTACAATCACAATTTCAACAATCATCACAATAAATACATAAATTTAACCTATTTTTGAACTCACCTTCCTGTAGCCTCTGTACTGCTCTGCTGCTGTCGGAGAAGCTTGAACCGGCGCAGTGGAAGACGACGGCGACGAGTGGGTGATGCAGGTGGACACGACGGCGACGACAACGGCGGAACTAGATGTAGGTGGCGACAGTGGTGGTGGCGACCATTCACCATTCGCAACAGTGGAGAAGAGAGAGTATGGTGAATGCGATAATGAGCGTGATAAACTGGTTAGGGCTGGTTTTAAATCACCTATTTCGGCGGTTGATATCTAAAAACCACCGAAATAGGTCCTCGATTCTTTTAAAAAAATAAGTAAGATCTATTTCGGCAGTTCCTAACTTGAAACCACCGAAATAGGTGATCAAATAAAAAAATAAAAATATAAAAACACCTATTTCGGCGGTTCCTAGTTAGGAACCGCCGAAATAGGCCCTTTTTATTTTTTAATTATTTACAAGGACCTATTTCGGCGGTTTCTGGTTAGGAATCGCCGAAATAGGTGCCTGTCCTTTTCAAAAAACACCCTATTTCGGCAGTTGTATAACAACCGCCGAAATAGGGGCGCCGAAACAGGCCATTTTTGTACTAGTGAAAATCACTTAAAGCCAAAAATGTGCTTTAAGCACCTTAAGAGATTGCATGACCTCAAATAGGATCCAAAATGGATTCCTAAACCTTATAATTAGGGTATGAACATAATAAAACAATTACCAAAGAAAACCAAACTCAAGAATGAGTTTTAACACAAAATGGAGCACTAAAACTCCTTAATACATATTTTTATCAAAGTGTTCAAAACTTGACTCTCGTTGGTCAAATGACCTTGTATACACCATAATTAACATGTGGGCTATTTAATATCACATTAGTAGCTCCTAATCCAAAGATATAAAAAAATCACAAATATGGCACTCATTTATGAATAGTAACCAAAATAGTGCATTTTAAGTAATGTTGACTAAGTATTGTCAAAAGTCAAATTAAAACCCATGTTTGACCATGTATGGGCGGCACATTAAGGAGTGGTGGACAGCTCACTTAACCAAGCTCAAAATATCTTCCAAATGTGATGATTCACCACTTTACTATTCCAAATCTTACTTTTACCCATACTTAAGTCCTTACCTAGTCTTTCTCTTTCTTCTTGTCCTATTTCCAGATGATTTTCCCTCTCTCTCTACTCTCCCATCCTAAGTTCTTGAACAAGGAAGAAGTCATCCAAAGCATTTGAATTAAGGTAATGAATTAAGCTTGATTTACCTTATTTTCTTCAACTTTCTTCAACCAATCTTTGAGTTAATCATCAAGAAAACTTTATGGCTTCTTTCCAGCTTGTTTACCTTGTGTCAAAGAGGGGAGTTCTCATCTGAATGAAGGATGGGACCAAGTTTAGCTAAAATCATGTTTTAAGGTAAAAACATGCCTTAACTCTTTCCTTATGAGTTACAAAAATTATTAGTTGCTCCCACTGAGTTTATATGATCATTTTTCCTTCAAAATAATGTAGAACCATTAGCTACACCATTGGCACAAGGGTGGCCGAATTCAAGAGCATTGTCTACTCCTTAAGACATTTTTGTCTAGGTAATTTCTACCACCTTATACCTTGTTGTAATCTGAATAATTACCATGGTTTTGTGGAGATTTTGATTCTCTTTCATCTCTGGAAAATCAGGCCGAAAACACCTTGTTTAACCACTGGAACTTTGAGGTAAAAATCTAGCTTAATAATGGTTTAATTTGTTCTTATGGTTGGTTCAGTTTTCAGAACCTAACTATATATTTCCTTGCTGTATAAACATGTTTAGAATCTATCGGATACCTTCCCAACCTGCCATGGCCAAACAACCCCTTAAGAGCTCATAAAATCAAGGTATACAATCTTATTACTATGTTTTTAATACCTTGGGAGCTTGTATTAATTTGTGCCGTGAGTGGACTGTAATGGGTGGTCAATTTTGACTTCAAAAATGACTAGGAAATGTCATAGAAACTTTGGAATAATTAACTAAGTGAATTTATAACAAAATTGTCAAATTTAAGACATTATGTGGAAGTTTGGTAAATAATGAAGAATTTGGTGTAAGGGCCAAGAGTTTACATTGTTTTGTGAGATATTTAATATGTAATTTATTTTACAATTTCAACGTTGTAATAAGGCCATGTCATTAGGCCATTTTATTTAAGTTTAAAAGCTTATTTAATTTAATTTATGCACTTAGCATAAAGTTTGGAGTCAAACGGTAATTACTGGAAAAATATGGAGCCGTGGCCAAATTAGATGAAATTAGGGTTTTAAATGAATTTAAATAAAAATTATAACATTTTATTAAGTTTTGTGTCAAAATTGTAAATATAGGAAAGTTTGGGGTATATATGGTAATTACCAAGAGTTTGGGCTCAAAACAGAATTTAGAAGTCAATGTTGACTATATAGGACACTTTGACCAAGTTTGGGAATTTATTGAATTATATACTAGCTTATAATAAGCTAGGTATTAAATTATAAAAGATATTTAAATATTGGGGTGGATTTGTGATTTCCAAAAGTTTTAGGTACAAATGGAGTATAGAACATACCTTGGATTATTAGGATTTATTAGGAATTTTTAGGAATTTATTTGGTTAAATTTGGAGTTAGAATGAGTTATATATGTATAATATATGGTATTTATGTTATCGTTACATTTGAGTAACATATCTGGGCGAAATTGTAATAACAGAAACTATAAGGGTTAGGAATGGTATTTATAACCTTTTGGTATAGTTGGGTGACTTTTAGAATAATATAAGAGGTTTTAATAAGATATATGTATAATATATAGTTTTAATGACATTAGAAACTATATACTATAAAATGGGGTCATTTGGCCAATATAGAAAGTTAAAGGGGTTGAGAATTAATTTAGAACAGACCCTAGGGTCTGTTCGGCTATTTGGAGTACTTATAACTATATGTTATAATTATATTAAGGTTTAAAGTGTTATAATATATTGTATATGTTATAAGTGTAACAAAGAAATAATATTTGGGGTTGTTTTGTAATTTCTGGAAGTTTGGTGAAATTAAATAATAAGCGACAACTAAAGGGTCTGTTTGGTATTTTAATAACATATTATAACTATAGGTTATAAATGGTTTAATGATATAAATGTCATAATATATGTTATATAACTATAAAGTAACATTATATAAATAATGTGGTGGTTTTGTAATAAAAGAAATAAAAAGTGGCTGTTACGGAAATAAGAGTATTTTGAAATGAAAATTAATAATATGGTTTATAATGTTATAAGATTTGTAACATTTATAATATGAAAATATTCATTAAAGAAGAATGAATATATTATAAAGATATACCATATAATAAATGGTTCCATAAATCATATATATAAATAAATATATGTTATGGAGTGAGAAACATAATATGGTTCAATAACCATATAATATCATTGATAAAATGATATGAGGTAAGGAGAAAAGGAATTATAAACATTAGTTAAGGAAATTCTAATGTTAAAAAGGTGTACATGAAATAATGAAAGGCTATATAATACAAGTGGTTAATGTGGAATATATAAGTGTGACAAGTATGATTAAGTATACATGCAATATAGTGATGAACTATATAATATACAAGTGTACATTAAAGTACATGCGATAATGAACATATAAGTTGAGTATATTAATATACTACGACGTAACCATGCAAGCAATATAACGTTTACGTAACATTAATCCCGAGTTAAACCGAAAACCCGAGCGACGTTATTAGTTAACAACGGGGAATGAACCGGGAGGGATTAGCGACAGTACGGGGTACCGTAGAGTAATGTTGTTATACGAGATGCTAATCCATAGTGTATACGTATTATTAGATTGTTAGAGGCGTTTCGAGGATCATCAGAGTTAGCTGATTCATACTCCACGGTCCTATAATCCCGGTGCACGGTATGTTGTTACGTTTCCTTGATTGTCTTTGAGGGCTTCCTCAGTTAAGGCTTCTATGAATTATGTGATAAGATTGAATGTCTGAATGTGTGAATAAATAAGCATGAACTGTATATTTAAGCTACTTATTATTTACTGTTTTTGCGATAACAGTATTGGTTTGTATATATGAACCTATATATAAAATGAACTAGCGGCTATGATGCTATCTTATATGTGTAGTATAAGGAACATCAGAAAAACGTTGTAGCATTAGGATAATATATATCTATTATCCGAGACTTAAATACGGAGCATTGGCCTTTTCTAACGCCTCTCTCGTGTCTAACACTGGATCCTGAGTTTATGCACTTAGGATTGGACTAACGACCTTAGTCTGCTGTGTTAGAAAAATTGGTAATGCGATGCTATGGTATAGATGAAAAACCCATGAGGATGTGGCTCTTGGTGCGTGCTGTGATCACAAAAACGATACTAGGATGTCCGCGTACGGGTCTGTAAGTATTAAAAGAAATTTCCTGCGAACTAGAACGTTCGTTGGTCGGAGACTCTACCGCTGGAGTGGCTTCTGCCGTGGGTGACCCGCCATAAGATATGGGTAACTTAGAGACACGTCGTTTTAACGAGACGTCGTCATTAGGTGTAACTGAACAATTACGAACTGCTATGTTAGCTCGTACATTAGGCGAACATTATTCAGGCTTGTATGCCAAAGACAGGAATTTATACTTGTTTATAATCCTCGTTGTCTCACCTTCACTGGTGGAACGGAAGCCTTTAATGACGGTGGTTTAATCACGGCTTTAACAGAAACCGTAATTAATATGAAGGCCGGAGTTAATTAATGACGTTTATTAAATTAACCGTAAGCAATAATCGATCGGAGGTAGGCGCGCCTTTTTTAGGACGGACTTTAGATGACGGTTATTGTGAAACCATAATCTAAAGTCCCGTGTTGACGCGCGCTTTACGGTCAACGGACTTTAGATTACGGTTTTACTAATAACCGTCATCTAAAGTCCCCGCCCACTGATGGTCAACGACGTCGTCTTGACCTGACGCCAAATATTTCCCGCATTATTTGATTTTTTCGACGCCGCGCGTAATCTAAATTACAGTGAACGACGTCGTCTTACCAGCTTATTTTAGATTAAAAATAACTTTATATTAATGTGTTACATTTGTTTGATCGAATAAGACTCATGGCTCAATGGCCGTGGGTACATGAGTCAACACCATCGATCTTGAGTTCGAAACCCAGCATAGGCCAAATAATTTCGCGCTATTTTATTAATTTCGTTACACTTTAGATTACGGTTCTTTAGGAACCGTCATGTAAAGTGTGACTTTACATTACGGTTTTCATGTAAACCGTAATCTAAAGTCCTTTTAACTACAACATTTGCCCGTTTACTCTGCACATTGTACTTACAGTAACTCTTCTTCTCTTTCGCGCTATCTTCCTCACTGAAATCGCCTCCTCTCTCCCGTCACCTTGCTAACGGCCATCGCCACCATCGCTCCCACCACCTTGTCACTCCCATCGCCGCCGGTCACCACCCATCTACCACTGGTCTCACCGTCGACCTCTCTATCGCGTATTGGGTATGCGATCGATTGATTGTCGTTTTTTTCTAACTTTGTTCATATACATGCATTTCGATTGCAAGTTCTAACTTTGTTCATATATTTGTGCCCAGATTCACAGTTAATTGCAACCTAGTTCGTGGGCTGATTTCTACACTACTTGCCCACTTCGGTGCTTAGTAACGGTAATTTTGCAAAGCAAACTGTAAACTGCTGTATTTATTTATTCTTAGCATCTAGTATTACAATTAATAATAATAGTGTAGTTTTAAAAATGCTACTACTTAAAACTGCCACAGGAAAGAAAGTAAGTTCAAGTATATTACCGATTCCTGAAAATAGCTCATTTTCAACTGCTCAATCTGCTATGCCAGATGCTCTCTGTTTGATTCACAATCTGTGACAGGAATCAACAATGCTATTGTTATAACCACCAGAAAGAATAAGATGAGTTTCGGTATTTTAATGGTTCTAGAATGACTAGTTTCAGTCCTTCAATCTGAAGTACTGCAGAGAAGGTCATAAATAAACTTCATTTATAGTAGAAGAAGATAAGTTTATGTATGTTACTAGTTCTAGATGGTGCGTGCAAATTTGACTTTGATAAAACTGATTTGGAGACGTTAGAAATATAGGGGAGATGCTGTCGATTTTTTTCCGCGGTTTAGCTAGCATTTAACCTTGATTTTTTGATGAATTCTAATGTTGTCGTTTTTCATTTATGCATCAGGACTACGACTTTATTTTGGCTTCCGACCTCAACCGTCTTAGCATCGGCTAATCGTCTACCAGAGGTAAGATTTACATATATACATATAATATTTGACAAACTACCAAACATAGTTATCCGCCCAAGATATACCTAATAGAGGTATATCTTCGGCAGTCCCTGTCGGGACTGTCCATGATTGTTAAATCTCACACCTAGGGTGTGAATGTGTTTTTAATTGTACTTTATTGATTATTTCAGCAGTATCTCTTTATTGTTCTTCGAATGCATATATTATTGATTAATATCATAATATCGTGCATTTGAAGAACTGTAGGGAGATGCTGCCGAAATTTTCAATAAATTACATATTAAAACACGTTCACCGGTGGGATTTAATACTCATGGATGGATTTAGGTTGATAAGATACAAAAGTGTAAAGACTCGGCCACGGTGACGGTATGAAATGGCTGCCTTCATATAAATAGCTAGAAGGAGATGGAACGTTCGTGGATCTACAGCGGAAATTTGGACGACAAGTTTTTAGAAGGAGTTGATAAGTTATGCACGGTGTTGGCGAACAATCTGAAACCTACAGACAAGGGATACATATTTGTCCGTGTATCGACTGCCAAAACAATCTGAGATATCGCGGCGTTGAAACAATTAAGGAACATCTGATCCGCCGCGGTTTTACAAAAGATTTCCAAGACATAATCCGATGGCATGGTCAGAGTGCGTTCGATGTTATTAAGCCTGACGAAGGGGATAATGGTCAGGCAAACACAGAAACAGAACTTGGAGATGATACAGTTGCTGGTGACCCAGAAGACGTTACAGGGAACGTTGAGCCAGATTTCTGGGATGATGACATTGAGACTATGCTCGAAGATGTGGAACGACATTACTCTAACACGCCAGACAAGCATGAAAATTTGTTGGATTCATCCAAAACACCGTTGTACCCCGGGTGTGACCCTACAAAGTTAAGCAAGTTGAGTGTCGTCCTCAAGCTATTCAACATGAAAGCGAACATGGCTGGAGCGACGTAAGTTTCACTGACCTCCTGGAACTATTGAAATACGTTCTTCCGTGGACAACGTTTACCAACGACTACGTACTCAGCCAAAAAAATGATGTGCCCAATGGGTATGGGGTACCAGAAAATTCATGCTTGTCCAAATGGTTGCATGCTGTTTTGGAAATCAGATGAATTTGCTGAAAGCTGTTCAGCATGTGGAGCGTCACGGTATAAGAAACAACAAACTCACATCAGCGGTAGTAAGAAAGGTTCACCAGCTAAGGTACTGTGGTACCTGCCCATCATTCCAAGGTTCAGACGTTTGTTCTCCATTGAGAAAGACGCAGAGAATCTTCGGTGGCATTCAGTTCCCAGGAAAAAGGATGGCAGATTAAGACATTCCGCCACTACTTGGTTGAGAATTGGATCAACAGGGTGCCCCCACGTGAGCCTCCGCCGTATGTTTATACAATGGCATGATAACTGAAGAGGAGTGGAAGGAGTTCGTTGAGCGGCACGCCACCCCCGAGTTCAGGTATGTTTGTGTGTACTCTTTTCTTAATTAATGCTCATAATGCTTTATCCCTGATTTTCTAATTAATTTCCTGTTGTACTTTCTTAACAACAAGTACAAGAACAAGCACGACAAAACCGTGAAGCTAATCTCTACCCCCACACCATGGGACGAAGGGGATATGTGGGCAGCCTCGAGGGATAGAAAGAAGCTGGTTTGCTGACACGGAGGAACGAGGATGGAAGTGAATGCCCGATCGAGGATGTCTCTGAGGCAGGAGGGTGCAGATGTACATACTGGGACGCCAGAAACGACCAGCGAAGGTCAGAGGATATTTCCTAATGCTGCGATGGAACAACTGGCAAACCAAATTGTAAGTATTTGAAAGTAGCTGTTGAATAATTTACTTATATACTCAAGTGTTTGTTGATCTTAAATCTCGTCATTAACTTCTTTGAAAATTGGACAGTACGATGCGGCACAGAGAGGAGAAGTGGACTTACACGCTCCTCCTTCTCAAGACGACGCGCTGAATCAAATGCTTGGGAAGAAGGATCACCCGGGCGTGTTAGAGGATTTTGGGGGAGAAGTACGTCAGAAGAACGTATTCCCGCCATCTGCTAGGAGGGTCAGATGAGTGCTGCTGAAGTCGAGGCGATGGTAGAGCGTAAGTTCGCTGCTGAGCGCCAAATCTAATGACGAAAACATGCTGCTGAGCGCCGGGCTATCGAGGAGAGGCTGCAGGAAGCGTTGAATGCGATTGCACATGCGACTACTCAGCAGCAGCAGCTAGATCCTCCTCGAATGTCTTCCTCGTCTAGTTGTGGCTCCGGCCGCTGACCCGTACCCGTTTGCCAACATCCAGGTTAACTTTGTTTAACTATTTTTCTTCTAAAATAAAGTTATTTAAATAGTATTAGATTGGACTCACTTATTTATTTCACGTATTATCTCTGTTTATTAAAGGAGCAAAAAAATGTCGTCTCCAAATACCATTAGACGGGCACCCTGTAGATGCGGCCTACGGGACGGTGTTGCCATCAGGTCCACTCACGCTCATCAGTTTCGTACGTCTACCCCCATCTACGCGCGTGTGACCTTGGACCTGATAGTTGATGGATTTGAGCATGCATACCTTCCGATGGCGATTGACAACAAATGTACGTTGATCGAAGCGAAGGAGACATATTGCCCTGGTCAGCATGTTATATTGTTGTCACCGATGAGGTAAGACTGTTTGACAACCATTTAGTATCTAATAAAATGCATTATTTAGCATTAAGTGTCTAATCTAATCTATTATAGATCCCTGAGCTTCCTCGCCGCGTAACCCGGCCCAGACTAGAAGAGACCAGCGCGCCGGTGAATCCTGAGATCCCTAGGTTCCTCGCCGCGTATCCCGGCCCAGAGAAGAAGAGATCAGCGCGCCGACGAATCCTGCCAGAAGGGTATGTTCTAGATAAATGTTTAATGTTACTATAATAATCAATTAGTAATTATCTTTACATTTATGCTTTACTGTTTGTGTGTGAAGGGTAAGAATCCAGTGAGTCGGGGTGCGAAAGGTAAGAATCCAGCGCCCGTCCGGGGTCGCACCAGGACTTCTGAGGCGCCTAAAAATAAGCTCGCACTGCCACAAAAACTTGTTAATGTTTTGGGGGCCAAGCAGATGAATCTCTACGACAAGATCATGGTGAAGTCATCTCAAACTAACAACTTCATGATGACGCTTCCAAAGTCGATGTTTCACTACGAAGAAGATATGATGACGGCAATCAACTTTGAGGACATCAGAGAGATGATGTGTGGAGATTATCTGAACATTAACATTATTCAAGCTTATCTAAAGTAAGTGTTCTTTCCTCATACTGTAAAAACATATAGAATAAGTATCTATGAAGTTGCATTGGCTAACTTTTTATAGTACATGTGATATAATAGATGTCTGCTTGAGAGATGTGTTGAGAAGGACATGACATGCGTTACTGCGGTGTGCCCGGAGCGTTTATCGTACGACAATGTCACTAGGGACCCTGGGAGGTTTTGTAACTACATGATTCATGTCTTCAATGTTGTTGATCAACAGAATATTAATTCATTCTAATGCCGTATCACCAAACGTGAGTTCTAATATAAATTACATACTAATTAGCTAACTTTGTTACCTTCATTTCTCATTTCATTTTGTATTTGACATTGTAGCCACCACTGGGCTTTGTTTATATTCTACGCTGCCACCGCTACTCTGCTCGTTCTAGATCCACTAGGGCAGTGGAAAGAATTCAACACTGAAGACTTAATCAAAGAGTAAGTTTTTATTACTATTTAATTGTTTGTAAGTTTTTTGAACCAAAATTAATGTACTTGTTCATTTTGCTAAACGCTTTTGTTAATATATGTAACAGTTGTTACAAAAAAACCCCTCTGGGAGAGTTTGGTGATTTGACCGTCGATTACATCAAGGTTTGGTAATTCATGTATTTCATTCGTGCTGCTATTATCTTAGTACAATTGTTTTACATTTGTGAATTTTGGTGATTTAGTGCCCTACCGAAAAGGATTCTAAGAGTTGCGGGTACTACGTGATGCGGTATATGTACGAGTTCTGCGGGTACTTCCCAAGTTTTAAGAATGATATTGACAAGGTAATACGAACGCTGTCTTGTATTTAATTCTTTCGGCAGATTTTTTGTGTCTTTATCTTAATCTCATTATGTGTTCTATTCCTTTTCTTGTTGCAGATTAAAGAGCATTATGCCAGATTCAAGACTTATGCTCCTGCCGACTTGTTGCATGTCAGAGAGAGCATGGCAGCCATGTTTATGAGAATGGAGTGGTAGACTAGCTAGCTGCTGCTGTAACATATATTTTTTTTTAGTTGCTGCTCTGATTCTGTTAGTTGTTGCTGCAACAGATTATATTGTGTAACAGATTATATTTTTTGTTAGTTGCTCTGATTCTGTTTGTAATGAATTATGCTAGCTGCTGCTGTAACAGATTCTAGCTGTTGTATTGAATATTCTGTTGCAATTGTGCGCAGAAATGAATTTGCAATTGTTATCTCTGTTGCAATTGTGTAACAGATTGAATATGTTACAGATTTTCGATCTGGTGCTTTATTAGATGTTATCTCTGTTGCAATTGTGTAACAGATTGAATATGTTACAGATTTTCGATCTGGTGCTTTATTAGAATGAATTTGTGTTGTTGGTATTTGATTCAGGTGGTTCAATTGTGCATTTCTGCCCCTGCTTCGCTCTGTTGCTTATCTGTTACATTCTGTCTCTGTTGCAATTGTGTAGATTTGTAAAAAAAATAAAATAATAAAAAAAAAATTACACTTTAGATTACGGTTCTAACAATAACCGTAATCTAAAGTCCTTTGGGCGCGCGCGCCAAACACTTTAGATTACGGTTATTGTTAGAACCGTAATCTAAAGTGTCGACTTTACATTACGGTTATTTGTAAAACCGTGATCTAAAGTCCTTTGGTTCGCGCGCGCCAAAGGACTTTAGATCACGGTTTTACAAATAACCGTAATGTAAAGTCAATGACACGCGGGCCGGAAAAGGGCCATTAATTACGGTTTAAAACCGTAATTAAAGACGTCGCCATCTTTATTGACGCTCGCGTAGATTACGGTCCAGAACCGTAATGTAACACGGTTTTGGATCGTAATTAAAAGCTCACGTTCCACCAGTGCTTGTTGTTCACTGATTATGCTATGTTATGTGAATGGTTGTGTTATTGTATGGTTGTTACTGTTATTTGTTTTACAGTTTAATTGTTAAAACGTTATTGCATGTAAATGAATCGCATGCTCTCGACCAATTAATTGAGGGTTTGAGGGGGCATGATAGGGCATGTGATAACATACTCAGTAGGGGTTGATTCCATACCACAACCATGTTTTTTTTCAGGAGACTAGCTGGTTGTTGACGTGGGGTGCGACTTTTGGTTTAGCGATACATTTGGTATATACTTTGGTACGAACCAATACGTTATTCATTTTGGACTCGTGGTTTATGAACCAAGGTGTACATCGTTTAGATGCTCACGTGTACGGACTTATGTATGAGACGGACTTATGTTGTATTTATTTTGATTATATCTAACACTACTATCTATCTCTTGTGGTCACTGCGGGAATAAGTTACGTATGTTGATTATCATGTAACGCATTATCACTCGTATGGGCGAGTGGTAATGGTAACACCGTTAGTACGACAGTCATTCATTTACCGCTGCGATTTAAATATACGATAATTAGGAGCCGAATTAGTAGGGTGTTACAATGTCCGAATTTGATTTTGACTGGATTGCTCAATCTGTTTCTGAGCTGAGAATAGTGATTAGATTGAAAGCTTTTATTTCAGTTCATACTGCCAAATCATACATCTTTTATGAACTAAGCTCGCCCTATCTCTTATTTGTTACGGTTGTTTAGGTACTTCCGGCTAAATACAAACAACCTCCTAGTGATTACAAACAAACCCCCTAGCCTTGCCCTGCCTTTTTCCTACAGCAAAAACTGAACAAAATAACCTTATATTAGCAGGTGGTGGGTGGTAAATTCAATGGTCTAAATCAGTTCTTGATCTTCACCAATTGTCTAGTTAGCTCTCAATACTTTATGTTGTTTCTAGCTGTAGTCTGAGCATGATTAAAAGATACTGAAATACCCCAAACCTAATTATGCTAAGTAAACATCAAGTTATGATGTAATAAGGCTAAAACATGCCTTAGGAAGATTGGTAGACAATTTAAACCAAGGAAAACACAAGGGTAACGCCATAAGGGCAATTTAAGCAAAAATGTGCTCTAAGCTTAGAGTGACTTTTATTAGCACCCAAATATCATTATGAGACCTTATTAACATGTTAATGGACATGTTAAATCAATTACCATAGAAAACCAAGCTCAAAAACAAGCTTAAACACAAAATGTGCTTTAAGACTCCTTAAAGCACCTTTTTGAGAAATTGTCTTAGAAATGAGTTTTGAGTGGCTAAATGCCCATGATTACACCTTAATCAACATGTGTACTAATTAGTATCACATTAGGAAGTCTAAATCAATGGGAAACCAAAAATTTCACAAATTTGTGCACTAATTTGTGAATAGTGCCAAATAGTGCCTAGTTTAAGCTTTAGTCAACATAAGTCAATAAGTTGGTCAACCAAGACCATAAATATCCTATCTACTAAGGGGGAATGGTTTTAAGTGTGGTGAGTCACCATAGGGAGCCAGCAACTAAAGGAAAAGAAGTGGAAATGAGAGAATAGTACTATTTGCTTTAAAAGACAAAATATCCTTACTTTATCCTACCTCTCTCCTCTCTTCATCATTTCTCTTCTTCCCCACCGTTTTTTCTTCCTCTTCTCTGCTCCAAAACCGTGAGTGCTGCCTCCATTCATGCTCCATCTTCATTTGTCCACCAAATGTTCATTTTAGCTCCAAATCAAAAACTAAGCATAGATTTCTCTTAGTAGGAGCAAGGCCTTCCTTTCTATCGTTTCAAATCCTTCAAAGATCAAGTTTGGTGCCATGATAAAACTCCATTGATGAAGGAAAATCAAGTTTGAAGAGCCGTTTGGTTCTCCATTCATTCAAGGTAAGAAAATGTAAGAAAAACCATGTTTCCACCACTTTCCCTTCATAACCGAAAATCATCTTCTCATGGGACCTTGTTTTATCCCTTGTTCTAGCTTGATTCTATTCTCCAAAGACTTGAGGAGGTCTTGCCTTGCTTTGTTATCAAAGCCATTCCAAAATTCAAAGGTAATCATCCACTTTTAAGCTTTAAAACACATTTTAACCTAAGAATGAGTTCCATGAGTTTAGGCATATTGCTTGGTGCTCATTAGATTATTGAATATTGATTAGAACATTGGCAAGGGAAATTAAGTTGGTGGCCGAGATTGTCCAAGGGAAAAGCCTAAGGAGAATGTTAAGAGAAGCTTGAGAAAACAAGGTAAATTGCTTACCTAATGGTGGTTTAAGGTTTTAAGGGATGAGATTTAGATAAGTACTAATGTAGCTTAAAGCTTACATTATGTAATGGGTTTATATAACCTAGGGAAAAGAAATTTAACAAGCTTGTGAACTTGTGACTAAGGAGCCAATGGGAATGAGTTAGTAAGATAAGCTAAGGTGAATTATTAGAACACTTATATTGCTATGGGAGCATTGTTGTGTGTATTTGCGGTTGAAAGCTTTTATTGTGGGAAATCCAGTGTTTAAGTTTAAGTCATTTAAGGGCCTAAGAGCCATGTCATTTAAGAGCCTTAGTTCTATGCAATTTAAGATTATTGCACTATATTGAGTTTGTGTGTGAATGAGTAGATTTGGGTGTGAAAATATGATGAGAAAGGGTTTGATGTGTGTGAGATGACTGAATGAGAAAAACAATGCATTTGGGCATGCTAATATACTAGGGGAGCTATGGCGAAATTTGAGTAGAAAAGGAGGTGTTTAAGTGGTGGTTGTGAATTGGTATGACCTAGGATTTACTAGGAGTCATTGAAAAGGAATTTGAGTGGTAATGAGTTAACTAAGAAGTTCTTGAGGTTTAGAATGGCCTAGAGTTGTCTAGGAGGAATGAGGTTATGTGGGTGTATTAAACACACCAAAGTCATGGTATGAGGAATGTTGAGACTTGAGCAAAAATCTAGAGGAAATGGTGTATAATGTTTTAAGATGATTTAGGTATGAACTAGAGAATATAACAATGAGAATTTTGGGTAGCTTGTGTAAGTGGTGAAGATGCTAGTGGTGGATTAATAAGGTTATAGTTGGATGGTAATGAGTGGACTTGGGTGATGGAAGTGAAAATTGTAGGAGAACGTTGTGAATTGTCAAGGAGATAGAAATGTCTAAGGAGGGTGTAGGATGGTCAAGGTAAGTGAAGAACAATGTTAAGGTGTTAAGAGGATGGAAAGAAATGTATAGGTATGTTCAAGTTTAGGAGTGATGAGTAACAAATGTAAAGGAGGGGAATTGTGCAAGGAGATGAAATGAGGTTAAGTTTAGTATAACTAAGTTGGTAGACCATAATATGGAGTAGAATGAGAGATGAAGTTAAAGTTGATGAAGTTAACACGCTCTAAAAAGAGTTGTGAAAAGAATTGGTAAGTATACCACTTGAGATGAGGTTAGAAATGTGTAATAAGGAAAACAAATGCAAGAATGTTCAAGGTTCTGGTGTAAACAAATTACAATATTTCGGAGGAGGATGTTGAAATGGAGTTGTAACAATGAAGAGATGGTTTAAGATGTTTAAAATGGTGTTAGAACATTTGGGATGTCATGTGGAGAGGTTAGACGAAGAAACTGGACACAATTACAAGTTGGAAGTGTAGGGAATCAAGTGTTAAGAATTTAGAAAGATGTTTGAGTAAATGTTTAAGGAGTTTGTTGGATGATTTTAAGAGGGGATTAAGGTGCCAAAAGGATGTTAAAACATGTGCGGAAGCATGTTTAATGATTAGGAAAAGATTTGGGTGAATTTGGAGTGAAATAAGCACCTAAAACAAGTTTCTGGTTTCGACCTACCTTAGGACCGACCTTGGCAAGGTAGGTCGGGCCCAGAATACCATCCAGGAAGCTTTCTGACTTCGACCTACCTTAGGACCGACCTTGGCAAGGTCATTCGAGCTAAAAGTTTGCCGACAGGAATGTTTCTGGTTCCAACCGACCTTGGACCTACCCTACAAGGTCGGTCGGCCTTGTAAAAAAAATTAAATTTTAAGGATGTTAAGTCGTATTAGGGTATGCTATTAAGAGGGCAAAGATGATTAAAAAGACAAGGATATAAGGACTTAGGGAGTAAGTTAAGTGAGGATTAAGTGTTTAAGGTTAAGTTTATAAGTACTTAAGTGGTATTAGGTGGGGAGCATTATGGTTAAGTAGGTTAGGTTGATTGAAAAGTAATTAACAACCTAAAACTGGATGAATGTCTTAGGACTTGAGTATGTGGGACCCCGGAGGAGAGTAAGCAACCGAACAACCAACGGTGTACGATATGGTTTTCTTGTGACCTGCTTGCTAACGAGGTGTCCCTCGGCTTGTGTGCTATTTGTTTATGTGTGTCCGACTAAACAGATAAAGCATGCAACCGAATATTATGTTTGTTATGTGATCGTGAAGCACTAACTCAACTTACCGTGAGAACTTACTAACAATGTTTAGTAAATAATGTGTGAGAATAAGGTACTCTCCCAAATTTGTTTCTTAGTAACCAAAAGAGGTTAACTAACAATTATTGACTTGAGACTTTCTACTAACTGGAACTTGGGGGGGGGGGAGTGAGGAATCCGGGACTGACTCCGGTCATGCATGTTAAGGAAAAGGGTCGGTATCTGAATCGGATCCGACTTCCGCTTAAGGACTTGTCTTTGGACTTGTTGCCCTAGGGTCGAATTTCGGCTCAGCTACATTGGATTTCCAATCCAAGGTAGGGGGCATTAAGATGGTACGGTAGGATCACCTAAATCCTAAATTTTAAGATAAGTTGTTTATTCAACCAATGGAGTTAATAGCTCATTGGCTAGGGTTGCTTTTGACCCGACAAAAATAAACATTGAGATAAGATACAACCAATTCTATTTAAAGAATGGTTTGTATTCAAAGACTGAGATAAGGATTAAGACTGAGGTAAGATAAGGTTGGACTGAGATTAAGGAACATAACTTAAGGAGTTTAAATACTAACTCATTTACTAAGGGAACGCTTTATAGTCGTTCATGGTGTTTGAACTTTGATTGTTCATATGTGCTTGTTGTTTATTGCACTTTCTATTATGTTTGCATCTAATCAACCTCCATGCTATCGACAATTAGTCGCCGTAGCCAGTTAGCTTGGGGGCCATGAGAGATCGTACCAGCAAAGGTGCGTGACTCCCTCGGGGGCTATTGTTTATATTTTTGCAGGTGAACATCAGAAGGCGACCGTCCTGAGAGTAAGATGGGGTAGATGTATTACGGGTTTAAGTGTGACCTACTAGTTGTGCATGTACTCTTGTATGTAATTTTGATTAGTAAGTTGTATAGGATGTGAGGAGATTGTAAGATTTTTAGTATTTTGGTTAAGGCTTGTAAGTACTAATGTTCGGTATATTCGGGTCCATCAGACCGTAGCTAGATTTTGGAGATTTTAGTATGCCTAGTTGGTCACGTGGGTGACTAACGGCGGTAACACCAAATGTTGTAAGAAATCCGCTGTAAAGTTAATATAAGTGAATGGAGGTTTATGATAAGTATGGCTTTATGAGTCGGGGTGTTACAGATACCCATGGTCTGTTGGGTCCTCTGATTTACCGCTGCTATAAGTGAAATTTCTGTTGTTTTATTCTGCCATATATGGCCTGAATTATGGTCTATTGGTCATTACCTTATTACTGCTACAGGGGAGTAACTGATCAAAATTTGTGAGCATTTATGGACATATGTATGGTCGTTTCTGAACACTTTTTGCACAACTGTCTTGGTCAGTTTGAGAGCACTATTTGATATTTTTATGCTTGGTTTCTAATGATTTTGTTTGCTTGAAAACAATGTAAGTATGCTTAACACCCATATTATAAAGTTTTATGTTATTAAGTTACATAACATTAAAGCTGAGAACAAAAGAAACTTAATATGGCTTAGCTATACGTTATAATGTTTTATAACATTTTTAGTTGTGATATAAGGTTTAGATGACATATAATGTCATAGGAATAATTAAATAATTTTAAAGAACCTTAGGAAGAACTATATAATAAGCCGTAACAATATAGTATTTTTATGACATTTATGTGTAACACTTATTATATGTTAAGTGTTTGTAATAAGGTCATGCTTTAGGCCATTTAATTTTATATTATATTAAGTTTAAAGTGAAATAAAAATAAAATTAACATTACCGAATATAATTTTGGGTGTCAATTGGTAATTTAAATAAATTTTGAGGCTAACTATTAAATATAGCCGAAAACTATATATTAAAAGCTTAT
Source organism: Limonium bicolor (assembly GCA_023374045.1). Classification (NCBI taxonomy): domain Eukaryota; kingdom Viridiplantae; phylum Streptophyta; class Magnoliopsida; order Caryophyllales; family Plumbaginaceae; genus Limonium; species Limonium bicolor. The sequence continues at coordinate 68,446,629 of CM041776.1, forward strand.
TATAAGAATTTTATAAGTTTAATGAAGTTTTGGGGCAAAAATGTAATTTTTGAGAAAATCTGGGTCAAACCATAAATAACAAAACTTCTGGTCAAACTGAAAGTCAATAGGTCAATATAGACCATGTTAGGTGGTTTGACCAAATTTAATGTCATAAACAATTAATTAATGAACTTATAGTAACATTATAAGTTAAATGTTGAATTTATAAAACTAATAAGTAGAAAAGGTACTTACTGAAAATAAGGGGTTAGGAATGTTAATATTATAGTTTTAATATCATTACTATAAAGTTTGAGAATTTTTGGAAATATATAAATGGCTATATTAATAAAGTGTATAATATATAGTTTTGTGACATATAGAAGTATGTGATATAAAATGGGGTTAATATGTAAATAAGGAAATGTTGGGGCAGAAAAAGAATTTTAAAACAGGTTGGGTCTGTTCATAAATATAGTAACATAAAACTATAGGTTATACAAAATTATAAACATTAATACCATATGTTATAACCTCTATGTAACTTACTATGATAAATGTGGTAAATGTGTAAATAAAGAAAATATAATGTGCTGGAAAAATAAACCCTAAACAGATATAGGGATGTTCGGTAATAAACAAAATAATATATGTATAAATCATAGGATAAAATGGTTAACAAAATAAAATGTCATATATATATAGTATGATAACATTATATAGTATGTGTGGCAAGATTGTAAATATAAGAAAATAAGTGTGTTGGAAATGAAATTTAAAACAGACCTAAGGCGTTTTTGTAGATTCCAAAAATAATAAAACTATATGTTATAACTATTATAAAGTTTAAATGATATAATATATGATGTATATGATTATGTTATAAAATAAGTGGTGTATTTGTAATAAAGAAAGAATAAGAGAATTTATAAAAATTTGAACTTATAAACATATATATATCTCTCGGCAATTACTATAAGTTTTAGAAACTATAGGTTTATAATGTATTATAAGTTTTAATGTTATAAAATATGATATTTATAACATGGTATAAAAATGTGTTGTTATTTTGTAATAAATAAACTAGGGAAGTGATGAAAAATAAGTTAAATGTAACACTCCAACTGTAAACTCATCACTTAACAACCATTAGCAGCGGATAATACACATAACACTTGACTTAACCAACTGGTGTTACACGCCGTAGCCACCCACGTGGCTAACAAGGCTAATACATACACAACGTACCGGTCTGATGGACAAGGTTACCGAGCACTACACTTTACATTACCAACCGTTCTAAACTGAAACAAATGCATCTACAATTACATTAAACTGTACCGAGTATTTACAACTAATGCCGACAACAGTTTGGTCTTACTAAACTTACAAATTCATAAGTAACTAAATAACTATCCATGCATAAAAAGCTACCCTGTCCTACTCTCGAACTGCTATCAGCTCCATTGTACCTGAAAGGAAAAAGGGTTGCCCCCTAAGGGGCTCAGCACCTTTGCTGGTATGGTAATCGTGCAGCCCGCATACTACCGGGCCACGCACACTAATTGTAGTGTGAGCATGCAGTTGATTTTATTTAGAGCATGCAAGAAATACTATAACACACATCATGCTTATAAATCACACATATCCAATCAATAGGATACAACCAAGGAAGTTAGCACATCAACATTTGTTATCAAATTGTTTTGTTCCTTGACCCTTGAGGGTTTCTACCTTAATGGAACTAAATGCTTATTAGACAACACTTACCCATTTAGTCGGGTTACAACTAATTACTTCTTATATCAATATGGGATGATTTCAGTGATCAACGTACAAACACGACAATGCACATCACGTAAACATATACACAACGTAAATGCGTTCTTCTTGGAGAACGTACACTTTACTTAAGATGTGTCGGATAAAATATAGGTCCGAACACACCGTACACATTAACTTTACTTAGATGTGTCGGCCATAATATAGGCCCGATCACACCATACACATATCCCCCTAGCCCCGAATAATAATCAAGGTAGGAAGTCTCTTATTAGACTTGTGGGTGATTGTAATCCAAGAAGGAAAGACAACCAAAAAAGAGTGGGAGTTAAATCAAATATAGATATCAACTCCCAAACACACGTGCATGAATGGGACGCCCCGGATTCCTCACCCCCCCATAATATATATTAGTTAGAAGTTCCCTTCTGGAACTTACCACATCACGTCACCATTTGGTGTTACAAAATTGGTTAAGCACACAAGGGAGGTAACATCCCATTCGACAAACATGGACAACGACATTCGTTAATAACGGCGTACTAACAAGGGCAACACACATCCACACACCACAATATACAACTAACGCACGGATAGCCGTAGTTAGAACGTTCCCGTAGGTTAGGACGTTTAATCCGAATACCGATCTCTTATGTGATCCTAGAGTCAGTTTAGCTATGGTTAACACATATTTGAGGTTAACGGTATCGGAACTAAGTACGCCACATAAATGAATTACTGTAAACTCATTTCATGCTTTAACTTGTAAGGTGGCAAACACCAGAAAAAAACAAGTTTGGCATACAAGCCCGTGTAACCCGGTAGGACGCAGGTTGCAAGAAACCATACCTTACACCATGGGTTACTCAACCATGTCCCCGAGGATATGCTCTTAACGCGTCACCTCACGCTCCCCATGTAGTTTCCGAACAACTGGTATTATTTCAAACTTTTTGATTAACATTGTGATTATACGGTATGTAGCTACTACTATCACTCCTGTACTTAACCCGTTGCCCCGGTATACTTAGTTTTACTCTTGTCAATTTAAGTCCTTACTTCTCACTCATTTCTAACACTTGTTTATGCTTCTTAGGACCTTTAAAAGTCACCAAACAAGGCCTTAACATCGTCCAAAACCATTAACCATCAATCCCCACCTTTAGAACACTTTAAAACACATTTTAGGCAATTTTTGTTCTGGTCCAGGACTTGGTCCGGACCCAAGGTCCCGGACCACCTCTTGAATGCACTCTCGACCCTTTTTTGACATTGTTCCGGGTCTTGGTCCTAGAGCTAGGACCCGGACGACCTGTAAACTTAACTCTCGGCATGTTTTTAAGCTTGGTCCAGGACCTTATACAAGGGCTAGGTCCTGGACCCTGCTAAAAGCTGCTAAATGTCCATTTTCAACCCTAATTCTCACCTTAATCCACACCTAATCATTTCATAATATTTCCACAAGTTTCCATACATGTTAAACCACCTTAAACACTCACCAAACCTCCTCAAATCATTGGTCATACTTATGCTTTATTCTTGCCCAAGTCTTTGCTTAATTTCTACAAACTTTCTTTCTCACATTTGTATTTTGCACACTTGTGCATTTCTAAACTACCTCTTGACCTTTTACACTTATCCTCACAACCATTCCCATTCTTCCAAGACAATGCACTTCTAACACCCAAGTTCATGCCTCATTCTAAGATCCTTAAATCCTTATTCTTTTCTCAAACTTCCAAGGCACTTAAACCACCCCTTTGCTACAGATTTTTGTATCTCTCCAATTCATTCTCCATCTACCATTCCAAGGTTATTCATCAACTCAACTACCTAACAAATCCCTAGGTTCTCCAATTTACCAAGTCACCTTAACTCTTATTTTCTACTAAATTTCGCCATAGTTTGCCTACAAACCTAACATATCCAACTCATCAATTTTCACCTTTTTTTCAATCCTAAGCTAGCCACACCTATAGATAGTCCTACCAGCACTCAATAATTCCATCCAAATCATCAAATAACATATAGCTCCAAAATCTCAACAACCACAATATAAACACAAATTCAAATCACTTGGCTTCAAAGCCCCCAATTCAAACAACACAAATCCCAAATTTCTCATCTAACCAATCCATGCACATTTCTTACATATATTTGGTTCATTAACTTCAGTTCCCATCCCAAAACTCTACAAACATTAGGAATGAGTGTTAAGGTAGATTACTTACCTTTGATTCTTAAATTTTCTCTCTTCTCTTCCTTTCTCTTCTTTTCTCTTCCTCCCTCCTTCTTGCTTGAAAATCGGCCAAGGCCATGGAGTTGGCCCACACTCTATTTCAATACCCAAATGGGACATGAGAGCTAAGTATAACCCTTAGATTCATGGAAAATTCCGAGCTACAAAGAAAGTTCTTTAAGCACTAATTTAGGTCATTACCTTTGGAATTCTTGAATGGGTTTGACCAAGATTCAAAGGAAAGCTCCAGCCACCATTTTTGAGGCTTAAACATATGCTCAATCAAGGAAGGAAGCAAAATATCAAGAGGGGTAAAATCGGCTACAAGAGAGATGAAGAAAAAATGGGATTTCTTTGAATTTCTTACCTTAATGCAAAGAGATGAGATGTTCTAGCTCCTTAAAATCTGATTTTCTCTTCAAATGGGCTATACCCATGGAGGTCAACTTCAACCATTTGAGATTTGGAAGAGAGAATGATAGAGCTTGATGAGAGGAAGAAGAATATGAAATTATTTTTGTGTTTGGAGCTAGCTTGGTGGAAGCTTGAGCATGAAGAAGAAGAGGAGGAACCATGGGAGAAAGCTTGCAAAACGTGAGGGAGCTGGAGGAGGAAGAAAACGGCAGAGAGAGGGTGAGAAGTCTGATGGAGAAAGGAAAGAATGAGAGGGGGGGAGAGAAATGGAAAAGAGAGGATAAAAGTGCTTTTTGTACTTTTGTAAATAAAGTAAGTGTATATATGTATGTGAGAGGGGCAAAAACGTGGACAACAAGAGGAGGAGAGTTCATTTTTTACTTTTACAATAAAGGGAGGGTACTTTACTCTTATTACAGTTTACACCCCATAAGTTCTCGGTTTTACACTATTCACTAATCCGGGCCCGTTTTCCGGATTTATCTCGTTTCTTTAATTTTAATGGTTCTTAAGCTATCATTGATGTTTAATAATAGTTATATGATCAACCGTAATTTTTACGGGGTCATTTGACTGTTTAAAGTCACGTTTTCGGGTTTTCTCGAAAAACACGCTTTAAGACCCCGTTAGCGTTTTAACGCATTATTTGGATCTGTTTTCTTCGGAATTTTTTCCCACATGTTCTTAGTGTCTAATTAGGGTATAAAAATATTTTATAACCCTATTTAAGGTTATATACCTCCTAATATAATTAAATACGCGTTTTTGCATTTTGTGACTTTTACGCGTTTTCCTTTATCTTTTGGTTTCTCTTTCTTCACCAATGTTCTTAAGGACTTAATTAGCCTTAGAAAATCATAATTACATAATTAATTAACACATAAAGGATTTGGGGTATTTCAATCTACCCCCCTTAAAAGAACTTTGTCCTTAAAGTTCCAAATTTTCCCACGCATCACTTAATTAGGATACTGGGTTCTCACATATCAATTACACTCGACATAAACCTTCAGACCCGAGGTCTGGATAACTGATAAGTGCAAAACATATAGACTTATAGGCTTTAATCATCTTATTAATTGTAGCATTTTTAGTAATGTTTCTCACTTATCTAGGGTTTTTCCTATAATTATGTTATTATATTAACTGATGTATTTTATGTGTTAAAATGTAGGAAAAATACCTAATACACACATATATTTATAGGGATTAAACAAGGGCACGTGAGAAGGCACACAACAGAGCCTTGTCCGCCCCTGCAACCGCCTAGGGTTAGCGGACAAGGTAGAGAAGAAGGAACCGCCTTGTAATAGCGGACGTGAGGAGTACATGAGACTTGCATGTGTCCGCCTCTAACTACCGCCTCTGCCACCGCCTCATTATAGGCGGACGTGAGTAACCATGCACCATGCAAACCGCCTAAAGAACATGCGGACGTGAAACATGCATGTGCAGGCGGACGTGTGTAAAAATCCAGATCTGAAACGGGTTATCTTCTTCTTCGCCGACTCGCTCTGCAACTTGATTCCGCCATATCCTTTAAGCAGTCGGCGCCTACCTGAAATCACCTCACGCGTATGTTCTGTCCCCTGCAATCAATGAGCTGCAATCAGTGAGCTGCAACTCTGCCTCTTCTGCTTCCTCTATAAATACTACGCTCAATTCACCTTCTCCAGTGTCCTTCCGGAGGCTCCTTCCGTGGTTCCTTCTGGAGTTCCAATTCACCCATTCAATCCATCTTCGTACCACTACACTTTCACTCACTCGTTCATTTCATTTCTAATCTCCCGCTTCTCCATTTGTTTTCTTTTCATCTCATTAATCTCACCTCTAGTCTCACGTATTTAAATAGAAGATCAACTATTTAATATGTTAGGCTAGAGTACGTATACTCTGGGAATAATTATTATGTATCTGTATTAATTATGCAATATGTTTTACTGGTTTTAATTTTAATGAAGTTTGTTACGCTTAAAGGTTTTCTCGCATCTTTTTAATAAATGTCATGAGTTTATTAAATTGCTTTACTAAGTCTATTTGATCAGACCAGGTGATAAATAGATAGGTTAATTAAGCCGTAAATCTGGAGAAAGCTTATTATGATTTAATAAGTTAGTATTTTCAGATGCAAGAATAAAATCCTCATACTCCTCTCCGTCCACCAGTGGGTGCTTGAGTTTTCATCGGACCTTGCACAACTGGAACGAGTTCTTATGAGGCTATGATTTAGTCCTTAAGAATAAAACAGGATCTTGTCAAACTATTATAATTAAACCAGTAACCCTAGCATGAAAGAGCAGATATTATATTAATGTGAACCAGAGTCCCATTTAGTTTATCTGTTAACTTAGTTATTTTATCTTTCCTTTTTATTTGTAAAAACAAGTCAATTAATCCCCCCTTTTGTGACATGCTTAGGTACTATAAATGTACATTAGTCCCGCGGTTCGATATCCGTCGCTTACATTTTACTATACTACCACGACCGGGATTTTGTTTGCAGCCCGACGTTTATTTTGAGTTTTAATTCTTTCTTTTCTTTTTATGTTAATTACACCCGATATAACCACTCACTTTACAACGTCTTCAAAATGGCGCCGTTGCCGGGGACTAGATTTTCTAGTTCCTAAGCCCCGGATTATTCACCTGTTTAATTATAAATATTCTGTTCTCTTTATTCTGTTAATATTATGTCCATAATATTGTTTATTGTTAATATTAATTATCTACTATATTTTGTTAATATTAATTATCTAATAATCTGTTAATATTAATTGGACACCTGACTTTGGACATCTGACTACGGACATCTAACTTCTGACATCTAATTACTAACTCTTATATTATTGTCATTTCTTTCCATTGTCCTTCAATTTCCAGTATACTAACTACTAACTTATAATTTCTGTCATTTAATTTTCTGTCATTTATTTCCATTGTCCCTAACATTTAATTTCCATTGTCCCTAACATTTAATTTTCATTGTCCTTAACATTTAATTTCCATTGTCCCTAACATTTAATTTTATGTCATCTAACTTCTAACTTATAATTTTATGTCATTATTATTACTAACTTGTGACACTAATTTTTGTTGTTGTTTTAATAAGTTAAAAATCTCAAAAAAAAAAATCGAACAGGGGGATGTCCGCCTCCTGTCCGCCTAAACAGACGCGGACATCCCGCCAGTCCGCCAGCCAACCGCCTCCTGTCCGCCTAAATTGAGGCGGTCTCTAACACTGAAGCCAGTTCGCCACCCCTTGTCCGCCTCTCTACAAGCGGACGTCCCTTGACTCAGAAAAAAAAAGAGCTTAAGCTCCGCGTTTTGACAAACCCACGGTCTGTTCTTCCCCAACTCAATTGCTCTCAACTCAACCCGACAAGCAGGCGCGAGCTCCCCTCCTCCTCAAATCAACACATCTTCTTCAATTCTCCACCACCACCACCGCAGTGATTTTTGTTATCTTTATTTTTTGTAGACTAATACTGTTTTAACCTCAAACTTTTGTTACATACAGTAAGGTAACAGTTAAGTTTACTTTATTTTGTTTTATGCAGTTCTTTATTATTTATGCATTTTTATTTATGTTATTCATATTATTATTTCTTTTGATGCCACTTGAGTTCTGCTGGCTATATTTGATTTTCTTTTCAGAATAAATATTCGAACATATAGCTGAACTCGCCTAAAGGAGTGACCTCAGTTGCTCTAGGAATTTCGATATCTTCGGTTGAACACTTGCGCAAACTTAAGTGTGAGGAACGTCTCACCCCTACCAAAGCTTTAAGTGTGAGGAAGGATATCTTCCTCAATCTACAATACAAGGGAGTTTCAATTCTTCCTTTATTATATTGCTGTTCAACCTATATGAGTTTAATCCTTTATGAGTCTGTCATAATTTGAAAGGTCATTTTCTTGATTTTAATTCTGAACAATGAGGACATTGCTCCTCTTAAGTGTGAGGAAGGAAAGACCTTTCCCTGAAAATATGACAGTAGTTCGATAATGCCACACTCACTTTTTGCTACTCTAAACTGCCTAAATAAAAAAATTGATGAAAAAATGAGATAAAATAATTGTAGAAGTGTCTGAAATTATGTCAAGTGACAACTGAAAGATGGTTTTATTTTAAGAAGTTTGTATAAAATTATTTTCCTTCAAAATACTCTATTTTTGCTCAAAATATGATAGATCTGCTAACTGTAAAAATCCAATTTAGTTTAGCTTGGGATTATGGAAATATGTGGAAAGTCAAGGAAAGAAAAGGATAAAGACAAGGTACTCCACTGTTTATGAATTTTCTAACCAAAACAGGCCTCGTCTATCCGGTTATTAAGTTCTTTGGGGTGCTTTAACACCTATCTACCTAAGGTCTCGTGACCTGGGATAGAAGACCCAACACCGTTACAAGGATAGAGAGAAAAGTCTAGGGTACAGAAAAATAATGCAATTCAAAAAAAAAATTATAAAAATAATATGTGCTTTGTATATACAATTTGCACATTCAAAAAAAAAGATGTAAATATAATTGTAATTTATATTTATAAACATGAGTATGTGGTGTTGAAAGGTATTGCGGAATAAGGCATTACTTCACACCCCTTGTCATTCCGGGTTAGAGAATTGAAATTGGTTGAATCCCAGGTTACTCTAACTTGTTTTCTGCAGTCTAGTTTTTCTATGCTTTTATTAAATTGTTCCTCTTCACTGTTTATAAAAACCTACTTCTAAAAGCAGAATTATTCTTTCAATTGTCACTATGTCTAAATTCCCTTCTACACTTATTTAATCTTGTTTTATTATTATGGCTTAGAGATAATTATATTCCTTATTTGCTTGAGGACAAGCAAAAGTCAAGTGTGAGGAATAACACATCAACCTTCAGACTCATAGGTCTGGATAACATATACCACACATATCACACAACATGTCCTAGCATGTATGACAACTAGAAATACCTTTTACATCTCTTCATGGGCTCGGTCTAAAGACTATAGGACATCACACTCCTCGAGTCCCATGCGAGTACATATACTATGATCCCGCAGGTACCGGTCGCGATGGACACTTCCTGGTCCCCGGTCCTTTGGAAGATTCAAAACCATCACATACATTTTTAACATATACTTCTCATGTCACCGGTCCGAAGACAAAGGCTCATACGTCCTCAGCTCGTGAGCAAGTAATACAAAAATACTCTTTACAAGGTTAAGTAGAATGAAATCCTTTATTGGAAAAGTACTAATTGAAAATCCTTTTTACAAGGTCAAGTAAAAGAAAATCCTTCATTTTAAAATACCGTTTGAGAATCTTGGAAATATTAATTGAAGTCTTGAAAATACCAATTGAAATTTTGAAAACACCAATTTAAAATTCTTTTTGAAAATGCAATACAACTCCAAGTCCAATTTATGCTAACTGCATCTTATTCTTAATGTGATTATTTGTGACCACTTATAGGGAGCTTCAAGAGTTATCCAACCCTGATGTGATCAGCATCAGTGTTCAACTATCTCTCCACCCCAATTTGTGTTTGGTTTCCCTTGATCCCCGGGAATCAAGTTTCACCTCCCACTTCAATTTCAACCAACAACTAATTCGGACATTTACCATTTTCTATCTTTTTAATCTTTCTAATCATAATCACAAAGCAATAAATCTTCAAGGATGGAAATTTGTCCATCAATTATTTTCAGTTTGCCTCTAGTCAACTTTCCTAGGGAAATATACCACTTCATACATCACAATACTATATATATAAAATATTTTTAATCAAAATACTACATTTAGTCTTAAATAACATATACCGTCGGGGTTTTAGTTCCCCGAGAGTTTCTCTACTCCCTTACACTTGCATTTACACGCCAATGTTAACAAGGTAGGTACGTTTATAACAATGGTGTTCGCATCTTCTGTGCGCAATTACCACAATTAAACCATGAATGAATACGTATGTTCATATAATATACGCACCAATCATCAGAACATATTGTTTTGTGCTATACACAACATCGTAACAGATTATTTTGTGTTATGCACAACACCGTTTACGTACACTTGTACGTAAACATTCGCTAAGCGTTTTTGTGCTCTACCCCTCTTAAAAGGGATTACGCCCGCGTAATCGACCTTGTGTTATTACTTAACATTGGTTTAAAATGTTCTGTCGTCGTGAAGTGTTTTAACTTCTACGCGGTTTATTTTACAATGTGTTCCGCTCAGAGAACCTTAACCATATTGATGGTTAGTCCCTGTATCCATAATTCTCATAGGAGTTTGTCTAACTCATAACCGGTTTCGGTTCTAGCCTGTGAGGCTTCTAGGTATATTCACATAGACACTTCGCCCTTTACTCGTATTCACTAGGTATATTCAACTTTGAATCATGGCCTACTAGCTTCTGCTTTGCTGTCCTTGATGTGTACATCTCCCATTTATCCCTTCTATCTTGGGAATAACGGTTTCTCAATTGATGCATGGTATCTCTTACCGTGTGCGAATTCGATGAGTTATAGATTTTCTATCCAGTTCTCTGGAAGTCTATTGTGTATACTATTATGTCTTTCATGATCACTCACTTTCTTTTACCGACTTAATGTCGGTCGAGTTCTAACCACTACTTAGTAAGCAGTGTTTCCTCTGTTGTTCTTCACACCTGAGGGATATTTCATACCGGTATTGGTATTCAGTGCTTCTATGGTCACTGATCCCAAACTGTTCCTTTGAATTATATTCATTTATTTGATTATGTACAAGTACCCTTTCATTTATATGACCTCGCATTTTTTATACATCAGTACCTTCAACGTTCATGAGTCTCATCCGCTTTATTGCAGTGGAATTTATCCTCATTTGGTTATGATTGTTGGTACGTCCAACACTCTTCGTGTCTTTATGGCTTAAGGCCGCACGGTTTGGTTTCTAGCTTTTCACTCAAGTGGCTTGTGCCATATTCACTGGTGTGTTTACCAGTCTTCCGTATTTAGTATGGGTTGGTTATTTAATAACCGAGTACTCTTATCCCAAAGCTTATTGCTTCCTATCAAGTAGATTCACTAGGAATACACTTCCAGTTCCTTATGCAGTTGCAATAGGAACAAACAATTCCTTGTGCAGATTACTGGCTTTACTGCTCATTCTATTTGCGCTCTCTTGTTTTCCCTAACCACTAGGTCTAGTTCGTAACTCTAGTTGTCCTCCATATCATCATTTAACCACACTCGTACAACGGTCGTTTACTGCGCACCGTGTTCTTACTCATTATACAACATCGACTTACATGGCGTCCGCTACCGTGTTAGTTCCCGCTCATGTATATTCATCATTACGCTATGTTTCGCCATTTACTTGGCTTATTACTGAATACGCTATTTTTCAAGTCTTTACGCTCCTTGAGCAATATTCACTCTATACTTTGCATTATACACATATGGTGGTTGCTACTAAGCTGACTACTCTTCCACAGTTGCCATGAGAGCTTCCCTTTTGTACTATTATTGTTCAAATAATTCTTGGCAATATCAACATGATCAAACTTCAACATACATCCTAACGGTTCACACAATTTCCACTCCACCGGTCTTACAATATCGAGAGGTATCCCCACTCCTAAAGCAGTGGTTCGTTCTCCATTCTAATTACATGTATAACACAACCCTTTCCCTTACTGGTGCCATTACCGGCAACACTCTTTGAGACTTTATTTAGGTTTTGTAATCATTTGAATTTACATAACGCCTTTGGTTTATGGCTTATAAGCCTCATTGTCTTGAGCTTTGCTCATGGTAGGCTGTTCACACAAAATTTACTTCTTCGTACACCATCAAAAGGTTGGAGGTGATTCTGGCTTCCTGACAAGGTCGTTGCATCACACTTCCTTTCATTGGAGTCCCCTTTAGGAAGGTCAGGTTGCCTCTTTGGCGACTTAGTGTTCTACTGTTAAGTGGGTTCCCCTCGGTGTTTAAACCGAGTATTTATTTCAACTCTTGAGTTTTGATCACAATATTTCGTTCAACTTTTGTTGACCCAAACACCCTTCAAGGATTGCTCCTGGGTGTTGCTAAATTATGCCATTACATCTGGCTTGTACTTATGGGTATGTTTAGTTAACTACGCCGCTTTACGTTCTTGGCTGGGTTTAATATCCTCTTCGGTGAAGATCGTTATCCCCTGGTAGCCTAGGTGATCATTCAGGGAATTCCATCCCGTTCATTGGACCTTAATGTGTCCATATTAGGCGTCTGCCTTACTGTGTTCAAGCCGGGTATTCATCCTGCTGCCTTGTGTTCCCTTTACAAATCTTGAGACATGTCAATTGTCTGTACTCATCAACTTGTGCTCTTTGCACTCCATAACTCTTATTCCTTCCCTGGAATGAGTTATCAAACTCCTTTAGACTCGTTAGCTTCATAGTGTTCTTTATTTCCATTGTTCATGGTAATCGATTACTCTGGTCTAATGTTTGCACTGCTAACCGCAGTATGGAGTTGATTACTCCCTGTGTTCCATACTCCACTCGTTTACATATGTGGGGCACCCTACTGATACATTGCTACTTACCCGACTAACCTATAAGTAGGTCTGTCAGGCCCGCAAGCTCCTATCGGAGTGCGGTCGTCCCACATTTCATTTTGTATAGTCGTAGTGTCCGTCACACACCTATGTGAAGTATTCTGTTGTCAACTCCTCTTATATTGTCCGATGATAATGCACCTTTGGTGCTTCCCGAACTATATTAAGGGAAATTCGTCCACTGTCTCCATCTAGTACGAACTGGATTCCTTCCCTCGGGTTAATACCCTCGGGTTGTAGGATTGTTCTGAGGTTGTTCAAGTTGAATTAGGTGTAACTTACCTACTGGGTGGCGCTGAGGCCGTTGTAGGTCCTCTGATTTGGTCTTTAAGGATCCTCTGAGGTTTGAGAGAAATATGGGTTTAAAAGTAGGCTTGAAATAGCATAAGTTCAGAAGGAGATTTTTTTTTGAAAGAGGGTTTGAAATAAATATGAGTTTGAAAGAAAAGTTAGGTTTAAAAGAAAATTCTTCACGGTATTTAAAATGTCTTCATGCCTTGACCAAGTCTAGCTTCTCGCTGACTGGTACATTGTCAAGTACCTTGGTTAGGCCGCTAAGCCCTTCCTTGATCTCACTCTTCAGTTCTTAGGATTCGTGATCCCTCCATTACTTCATTCACCGTCATGGTACTTTACTAAGTACTCCGTCGTCTTTAACGTTTTCCCGAATAGCCCCACCATAACTGCACTTGCCATGGCAAGTGCGCCATGCAAGCTGGCTATCGGTTCCGTCACATGCTGGTTACGGTACTACTCTTATCCATACCATACTTGGCAGCCTTATTGGCTCCTTCCTTGTGCTCATAGTCTTGGTAATAAATCTTCTGAGCACTGCTCATTGTCTTAACATGATGATCATTAGTCAGGGTGCCTCTCCACTCTCGGAGGCCCCTATCCACTTAACTCTGTGTTTTTCCATGTTGCTCGTTCCCACGCATTTGCCGTGGTTACCGAGGTATGACTTTCTACTATATGGTAGTCCGGTTAGAATGTTACATACATATTTTTGTTGTCATGTAGACTTTGTCAATCAGGGGTTGTAATCCCTTGGGCGTGTAGGTTTGGAGCTGGAGCTACCGGCTTCTGACTAGTTCCTTAGTCAGTTAGTATATCATTGATGGTATTATCTAACAACTGCGGTCTCGTAGATGTGTGTCTCGGGTTTTGTTACTTCTCCATTTTCCGCTTCTTTGTACAGTTAGTACTTTCCGTATTATTGGCCGGGCTGGGCTCCCTCGACTGCTAGGCATGTCGACCCAGGTTGCCAGAAATTTTGGTTCCCTATAGGTAAGGTTCTCAGTCCTCCGCTATTAAGTGCGGGTGAAATTGTTAAAACGGGAACCATCTCTAGGATTCCCAGTTCTTGGAGTCTACCGTACGACATGTTTTGGTTCTCACAGAAACAGTTCATAACAGCCAGAACGGGTTCTTCCCGAGTAGGAGAGGTCTTTCCATCTCTCTGACGTTCTTTCCCGAGTTATAAAACAGGGGTTGAGGAGGGCGGGTATGGACGTTGTAGGTATCCTGTACACACGGGGAATGCCTAACTAGCGTATCTCTCACGCTATCACTCAGCCCTTAAACCCAAATCTTAAATTCCTAACTCGGTACTTCCTAAGCTCGGTATTTCCAGTCATCAGAGCGATACTTCGCTCTGATACCACTTTTGTAACACCCCAACTGTAAACTCATCACTTAACAACCATTAGCAGCGGATAATACACATAACACTTCACTTAACCAACGGGTGTTACACGCCGTTAGCCACCCACGTGGCTAACAAGGCTAATACATACACAACGTACCAATCTGATGGACAAGGTTACCGAGCACTACACTTTACATTACCAACCGTTTCTAAACTGAAACAAATGCATTTACAATTACATTACAACTGTACCGAGTATTTACAACTAATGCCAACAACAGTTCGGTCTTACTAAACTTACAAATTCATAAGTAACTAAATAACTATCCATGCATAAACAGCTACCCCGTCCTACTCTCGAACGGCTACCAGTTCCATTGTACCTGAAAGGAAAAAGGGTGGCCCCCAAGGGGCTCAACACCTATGCTGGTATGGTAATCGTGCAGCCCGCATACTAACGGGCCACGCACAACTAATTGTCATGTGAGCGTGCAGTTGATTTTATTTAGAGCATGCAAGAAATACTACAAACACACATCATGCTTATAAATCACACATATCCAATCAATAGGATACAACCAAGGAAGTTAGCACATCAACATTTGTAAGATCAAATTGTTTTGTTCCTTGACTATAACACCCCTACTAATTCGGCTCCTAATTATCCTATAAATGTCGCACATAATAAATAAATCGCAGCGGTAAATAACAGACTGTCGCTCTAATGGTGTCACTGTTATCACTCGCCCATACGGGTGATAACGAATTACCTGATAATCAACTTGCGAAACGTATTCCCGCAGTGACCACAAGAGATAGATAGTAGTACTTAAACAATCTAAAACAAAATCCAACAACAACCGAATATTACAGACCGTGAGCAACTAATCAAAATACACCTCGGTTACACAACCCGAGTTCAAAACAACATTAGTATCACCACCGTACCGAGTCTAACCAACAGTACCACAATAGTCGCGCCCCGCGTCGACCCACCAGCTAGTCTCCTGCAATAAAAATGGTTTATGGTATGGAATCAGCCCCTGCTGAGTATGTTATCACATGCCCCGTCATGCCTCCTCAAACCCCTCAATTAATTGGTCGAGAGCATGAGATTCGTTACATGCAATACCGTTTTAATATTTAAACTGTAAAACAATTAATAGTAATATCCATACAATAACACAACCATCAACACGTAATACACCACAAGTATAACCAATGAACAACAAAGCGAAACAACGAGAATAACAAACAAGTATTAATTCTCGTCCATGGTGTAGAAGCCAATATCGTTCGCCACTGTACAAGTCTCAACTGCATTAATTGTTCAGTTATACCTAGTGACTATGTCTCGTTAAAACGACATGTCTCTAATTACCCATATATTATGGCGGGTCACCCACGACAGTAGCCACTCCAGCGGTAGAGTCTCCGACCAACGAGCCATTCAACCCGTACGGGAAATTTTCTTGATACTTACGGACCCGTATGCGGACATCCTGGTATCGTTTTTGTGATCACAGCGCGCACCAAGAGCCACATCCTCTTGGCTTTACTATCTTCCATTAATTAATTATACCATCGCATCGCATTACCAAATTTTCTAACACAGCAGACCAAGATCATTAGTCCAATCCGGAGTCTGTAAACTTGGGATCCAGTGTTAGATACGAGAGCGGCGTTTAGAAAGGCCAATGCTCCGTATAAAAGTCTCGGATAATATGTATATCTTATTATCCTAGTGCTACAACGTTTTTATGACGATCCTTATATTTCATATAAGATAGCACCATAGCCGCTAGTTCGTTTTATATATATAGGTTCACATATACGAACCAATACTGTTAACTCAACAACAGTAAATAATAAGCAGCTATAAATATACAATTCATGCATATTAATTAACACATTCAGACAAACAATCTTATCACAGATCACACAGAAGTCTGAACTGAGGAAGTCCTTAGAGACAATCAGAGACACATAACAACATACCGTTCACCCTGATTGTATTACGGTGGAGTATGAATCAGCAAGATCCTATGCTCCGTGTGTCGTCTCTAACAATCTAAACAATACATAATGCTGCTGATTAGCATCCCGTATAACACACAACTCTACGGTATCCCGTACCGTCACTAGTACCTCCCGGTTAATGCCCCGTTATTAACTGTCAACATTTGTCGGCTTTTCGGCTTAACTCGAGATTGGAAAAATGTTATATTACATGCGTAGTTTGTCTCGTATATTAATATTCTTATTGTTGAACTTTGTTATCGCATGTAACTTAGTATACTCTTGCATACCATATAGTTTGTTTCTATATTGCATGTATAACTCTTTATCATGTTTTATACATTTCACCTTAGTATTTATTTTCCTAAGGTTTGTTTTTTCCAAATTTAATGGAGTATAATTCATATGTAAAAGTACCTTGATTTATTTAAATCCTTATTATCCCATGTATACCCCTAACATTAGAATTTCATATCTAATGTTATAACTCTTTTCTCTTTATCTATTATCATTTTAATTATGATAATTTATAGCTATTGAACCACATTACATTTTCTACACCATAACATATATTTATCTTTATACATGTTTTATGGAACTATTTATTATATGGTAAGTCTTATAATATATATATATATATATATTCATTCTTTTTAATGAACACCTCTTATACTATAAATGTTATAACCCCTTATAACATTAAAACCATATTATAAATTCCATTTAAAAATGTTAATATTTCCGAACAGCACCTATGTTCTTAAATATTTACAAAATCCACCACATAATTAATATATTTTACATTATAGTTATATAACATATATTATGACATTTGTCATTAAAACAATTATAACCTATAGTTATATTTTGTTTATCAAATACCAAACAACCCCTTATATATATTCTCGGCTTTACTATAAACCACTAAACTTCTATAAATCACAAATCAATCCCAAATTATATTTCATTGTTACACTTATAATATATACCTTATATTCTAATCCTTAAACCTTAAAATAATTATAACCTATAGTTTTAAAGGCTATAATTTCGAACAGCCCCTAGGACTGTTTTAATTAAATTTCCACCACCAAACTTTGTATATTACCAAATCTTCCCAATTTATAGTACATAGTTTTCTAATTCCATTAGAACTATATATTATACATATATCTTTATAAAACCTTATATATAACTCCAAAAATTACCAAACTATACCAAAAGGTTATAAATATTATTCCTAACCTTATACTTCCTCTAAATCTCGGTTCTACACATATGTTACCCATTTGTAACAATGTTATAAAATACCATATATTATACTTATATAATTCATATAAACTCCAAATTAACCAAATAAACTTCTAAAAATTCCTAATAACTTAAGGATTATTCTAAATTCTATTTAATACCCTAAGTCTCGGAAATTACATTGTAGCCCCATCTTTATAAAACTTTTACAATTTAATACTATCTCAATATAAGGTAGTATTTTAATTTTCTAAATTCTCCAAACTTGGTCAAAGTCTCCTATATAGTCAACTTTGACTTCTAATACCAAATGGGAACCAAACTTTCGGTAATCACCAATAATACCCTATATTTTTCTATTTTTACAATTTTGACACAAAACTTTATAAAAGGTTATAATTTTTGCTAAATTCATTTAAAAACCCTAAATTCTTCTAAATTAAGCCCACGGCTTATAAATTTCCAGTAAACGGTTTGGCCCCAAACTTAATTATATAAGCATAAATTTAACTAAATAAGCTTATAAACTTAAATTAAAATGGCCTAATGACATGGCCTTATTACAACCTTGAACTTGCAAAATAAATTACACTTTAAATGTCTCAAAATATAGCATAAACTCACGGCCTCACCATGGTTTATTTATTTTCCACATAATGTCATAATTTGACCATTATGTTAATTAAATCTCTTAAATGACTAGCTTAATTTATCTTAGTCATTTTTTTCCATTTTTAGGTCACTATGACCCATATTTTTAAGTCCCCTCTCGGCACAATTTATATATATACTAAGAATTCATAAAATCATAAGTTTTAAGGTGTTAATACCTTGGTTTAGGCTTGTAACAGCTCGGCAGCTTGAGGAAAATTCACCACACTATTTAGACATGTTTAATACACCAAAATAAGATATGGTTATACTCCAAGCTTGAGCTTAACCATAAGGAACAATTAATGTAAGATTTAAGGCAAAAATCACCTTAAAAATGCAAGGGAAGTTCCAATGAGTTTCGGCCTGAATAAATCACACCAAAGGGGTTAAATTCACCATATCAACTTAGGAAATAGCTAGACAGCAACAAGCTGCTATGGTAATAGGTTTTACCTTGGCAAAATGCCTTAAAAGAGGGTATTTCCTTTGGATCTCGGCCACCCTTGCTCCAAATGGCTAACCAACTGAATGAACATGAAAATATGAAGATTATGAGTGTATAAACTCATAAAATCCAAAGAAGAAAACCGGATGGAGAGTGGAGAGGCTTAAGGTATGTTTTTACCTTAAAATGCAATTTGGGAAACCTTGGTCCCTATACTTGCTTCAGCCGAGTTTGGATGTTGTTCTAACCTTAAAACACTGAGAATGAGCCATAGGAAGTGATGAGCCACGAGATCTACGTGTAGGTAGTGAAGAGATGAAGAAAAGAGCTAAAAATGACCTTAAAACCTTACCTTAAGAGCTTAAGAGTTAGATCTGTCTTCCATGCTCAAGAACAAGGCTTGAGAGGTTCTAGGAATGGAGGGAGCTTGGCTGGAATGGCTGGAATCAGACAAGAGGCAAGGGAGATTGATTGGAGAGAGTTGAAATAATTGAAAAAGTAACCTTTATTATAATAATGTGGTGTTAGGTAAGTAATAGCAATCAATGTTTTGTGATCTGTCTTCCCACCTCCTTGCCAGCCGACAGCCATGAGGTCAAATGGGTCATTAATTGACCATTGACCATACTTGGTCAATATTGACTCAAACGGGCCCCCCTTTTAGGGTTTTATTAATATTTTAATATTAAATTTGTAAAAATTTGTAAATTTCTGGAATTAAATTCCTAATATGATATAATGTGATATATTATCATATTTAAAGGTAATTATAACCTTTAAGCCCATTAAAAACCAATTTAGAAGGCAATTACACAAAAACGTGCTTTAAGGTGTTTTAGTGCACATTTTGTGTTGCAAGGTGTTTCTGAGCTTAGTTTTCTTTGAGAATAGTTTCATTGTGTTCCTTACTTCATTATAATACTAAGGAATCCACTTGGATCCTATTTGAGGTCATACAATCTTTATGGTGCTTTAAGGCACATTTTTGGCTTTACCGATCTTAAGACATGTTTTGCCTTGTTGAGATCTTTTAGATTGTTCCCCAATAATATTTGATGTTTATTAACCGTCTTAGATCATTAATAGATCATTTAATTAAGTTTTAAAGGTTAGGGGTATTTCAGTCTACCCCCCTTAAAAAGGCTTCGTCCCGAAGTCCTTAATCCTCTACAGTTCAAAGGAATCAAGTTCCACTAAGTAACCAAACAGTCCATCGCTAGGGAGTAACTCCCACTAGGTTCAGACCTAGTCTATACATACAGCCTATATCAAATACCCCAAACATCATGGTATAACTCATTCGTTCATAGCACTAAACAAGGTGCACATCCAATTCTCAACAAAAGTACTCAGCGGTACTATATATATATTCACCCGGGTGCACTAAGGCACATACATAGATGTATCAGACATACAATCATCCAAACAACATGTATGACGCAGCATACTACCAAACCACACCACAAATACAAGACCTAATGCATAACATATGCGCAAGCCAAGTGGTGTCTACCCCCCTTAGAAAGGGTTTGACCCACAAACCCGTATAAGTATCACAGCTACTACTCGAAGAGTACTGGGTACTTCGCTCTCATGGAGTCCTCTAACTCCCATGTAGCCTCCTCCACCTCATGGTTCGACCAGAGAACCTTGACCATGCTAACGGTCTTGTTCCTAGTCTGCCTCGTCTTCGTATTGAGAACGCGGAGTGGTACTTCCTCATATCGTAGAGCGTGGTCCAACTCTAAAGTCTCTGGTTGTAAAACGTGCGATGGATTGGGCACATACCTCTTCAACTGTGAAACGTGAAACGTCGTGCACCCTCCCGAGCTCTGCTGGTAAATCCAGTCTGTAGGCTAACGGGCCCACTCGCTCCCTAATCGCAGAAGGTCCAACATACTTCGGGCTCAACTTGCCCTTCTGCCCGAACGGAATATCCCCTTCATGAGTGACACTCCAAGGAATACCATATCGTCGGTAGTGAACTCAATGTCCCTCCTTCTGGTGTCTGCATATGATTTCTGCCGGTCCTGAGCTGCCCTCATGTTCTTGCGAATCTGTAGGACATCCTCCTTAATCTGCTCTAGGTACTCTGGTCCTAGAAGCGTAGTCTCGCTGGCCTCATCCCAGCATAAGGAGTCCTACACGGTCTACCATAAAGTGCCTGAAATGGTGGCATCTGTATCGAGGAGTGGTAGCTGTTGTTGTGGGCGAACTCTATCAAATGTAGACGCTCTAACCAGCTCCCCTGAAAATCTAAGGCACATGCTCTCAGCATGTCCTCCAGTGTCTGGATTGTCCTCTCACTCTGACCGTCGGTCTGTGGATGGAACGCCGTACTAAGCTTCAACTTCGTACCCAAGGCTTCCTGAACCTGTCCCCAGAATCTGGACAAAAATCGAGGTCCCTATCAGAAACAATAGTCTTTGGCACACCATGGTGCCGGATCACCTCCTTCTGGAACAAGTCCGCTAACTTCGGAACGTTCCAGGTTTCCTTTATAGCAACAAACTTCGCCACCCTCGTCAGACGGTCCCCAATGACCCAAATCGTGTTCAGTCCTCCCTTAGTCGGTGGGAGACCGACAACGAAATCCATCGAGATATCCTCGAACTTCCAGCAAGGAATAGGCATAGACTGCACTAAACCTCCGGGTCTCCTATGCTCAAACTTAACCTTCTAACAGGTCAAGCATCTAGCCACGTACTCAGCTACATCCTTCTTCATCCCGCTCCACCAGAAATGAACTTTCAAATCCTTATACATCTTCGAAGAACCAGGGTGGACGGATAAGGACGAGCAATGAGCCTCCTGGAGTATCTTCTCCTTCAGGTCAGGAGAGACTCCGGAATACACAAACGGCAATTCAGTCGAATCATGCCATCATTACACAGTTCGAAGTCATACTTCTGTCTCTCGAAATAACCCTCTAACATCTTCTGTCTGATACTCTGCATATACTAATCACTCTCCTGTGCAGCTCGTATCTCATCAGTCATACTGCTGCTCGCTAATAATGTAAACAATGAATGAGCTTTGCGGCTCAGGGCGTCGGCTACTACATTCGCCTTACCCTCCTTATACCTCAGGTCTATGTCGTAGTCCTTCAAGAACTCGACCCATCTTCTCTGTCGCATGTTCAGCTCCTTCTGAGAGAAGAGATGCTGTAGGCTCTTGTGATCAGAGTAGATAGTGACTGTCACACCGTATAGATAATGTCGCCAGATCTTCAAAGCGAAGACTACTGCGCCTAACTCAAGGTCGTGTGTGGGGTAATTCACCTCATGCTTCTTCAGCTGTCGGGATGCGTAGGCAACTACCTTCCCGTGCTGCATAAGCACACAGCCTAGACCGGTTCCAGAGGCATCACAATATACCTCGAACCCATCGGTGTCCTCAGGGATAGTAAGAACGGGCGCCGATGTCAGGAGATCCTTCAGCGTCTGAAAGGACTGTTCACACTCTGCAGACCATAAGAACTGGGACTCCTTTTTTCATTAGACTCGTCATCGGTTTGGCCACCTGGGAGAAGTCCTTCACGAACCTTCGATAATAACCGGCCAAACCCAGAAAGCTACGGACGTCTGTGACTGTCTTCGGCCTTGGCCAACTCTTTACTGCCTCAATCTTAGCAGGATCTACAGATATGCCACTAGCTGATATAATGTGTCCTAGAAATGACACGCTGTCCAACCAGAACTCACACTTAGAGAGTTTGGCATACAACTGGTTCTCTCTCATAATATTCAACACCTGTCTCAAATGTAACTTATGATCTTCTTTGGTCTTAGAATAGATCAGGATATCGTCGATGAAGACTACAACTGAACTATCAAGCTGTTCTCTAAAGAGACGGTTCATCAAATCCATGAACATGGCTGGCGCATTCGTCAATCCGAAAGGCATAACGGTAAACTCGTAGTGTCCATACCGTGTCCTAAAAGCTGTCTTCTCAATGTCACCCTCTGCAATCCTAATCTGATGGTAGCCATATCTGAGATCTATCTTCGAGAACACACTGGACCCTCTCAGTTGATCAAATAAATCATCTATTCGTGGCAATGGGTACTTGTTCTTGACTGTAACCGCATTCAGCTCACGGTAGTCGATGCAGAGTCGCATACTGCCGTCCTTTTTCTTGACGAACAGTACTGGAGCACCCCAAGGAGAAACACTAGGTCGAATGAATCCCTTGTCGAGGAGGTCCACCAGCTGTAGCTTGTTGGAGAAATATGTGACTACTTCTTCAACCTAGGCAGTGTACCTAATCGTTTTGCGGAATAGTGGATAAGTGGGTTGTCGTACTCTTGGGGACCTCGCTGTGGATAACTGACAGTATATTAAATTGACTGAGAATTCTATAAACAGATTTTATCTTTTTAAGGGAGTGAGATTAACAGTTAAATCATAAGACAATAATAACAACAATTAATTAAAACATAAAAGAAATAGAAATTGTAAATCTTTTTGGTTTTAAAGAAGCATCCCGCGTTGTTCTGCTCACCTATTTTATTTAATCATATTAATATAACTTTCCCTTTTACAATAAACTCAAGAATCTTAATTAGTTTAATGACCGTTCCCTGCCTAATAAACCCTGATTAATTTAAACAACAAGCGCAATTCCTTGTTCAAGTTATTAATAAATTAATCGCATTATTAACAATCCCTATTGGAGATAGATTAACCTATACGGCGAGGAATATCGCTTCTAGTCGTTAACCCATTTGACTTCCTGTGTCTAGAAAAACCTTGTCTCAGCACTGCATGTAAACAAAGAACTACAAATATCACTTTAATAATTGTACTAAGAGAATTTAAAGCGCATTAAGGACAAGAATCAAAAAAATAATGCTTAGATAAATATACGGAAAGCTTATATAACACAAATATAAAATAAGCTTGCTTCTAACCCGGGAAGCTAGATTTATTAATCACACATAATTATAAAAACAATATAATAAATAAAAGATAGACAGACGGAACGAAGAAGAACGATGGTACGCGGATACAGATCAGGATATGGACTGGTTTTGTGCAGATCGTCTTCTTCGTTGGCTGTCTGGAAATAACAGCGTAAGTTTAATGAACTTTGGATGGAAGATTGTGGTGTACTGTGGTCTGTCGTGGTTTGAACGGTGGTGTTTGGATTTTGAGGAAGGGAGTAAGTATTTTTGAGCAGAAAGCTCGTAGATTTTATAGAAGAAGGAGAAGGAGAGGAAGGAAGGAGAAGGTTGGAGCACGCGTGACCAAGTGGCCAAGTTGAGGAGTAGATGGATTGGGGTTTGCAGAAGATTGGGGTTGCAGACGCGTGAGGACTGTCGGCTGCGCTGTCGGTAGGCGCCGTGAAGAAGAAGAAGAAGAAAGCGCCGCGAAGAACGAGAAGAAAAAACTGTTCGCGTGTCTGAACGGGTCCCGTCCGCCTAGCAACGCTCAAAAACCAGGCGGTCATCAATACTTGGTCCGCCTCTCGACCGCGCACAAACCAGGCGGTTGTGCCTTGTGTCCGCCTCCCATGTCCGCCCACAAACCATGCGGACTCCACATCCATGCGTACACTGCTGTCCGCCTCCCTAACCTCTTTTCTTTGGGCGGACGTGAGTTCTATCACGTGTGGTCGTGACAAATATTGATAACAATGAATATAGTTCCATGAATGAATATTGATGTGCTGTACGTACGTGTATATGAATATCGATGTGCTGTATATATATGGTATATATATATATACCGGTGTATTGTAATTTTCCTGCATTAGACACATAAAATGTATCAGTTCATATCAATACATAAATTCATGGAAAAACATATGATAAGTGGGAAATATGACATTAATTATTATGAAAATAGAAAGAATTAAAGCCCTAAAAATATATGTATTTCTCACTTATCAAACTCCCCCATACTTATCTTTTGCTTGTCCTCAAGCAAATCTTTCTGACATAATGTTTAAACAAGTTAAACAGACAATAATCAAGTAAGGAGAGCACAGAAAAGGTAATTGCCAATCTTTTCAGATTTTAAAAAGGGTACTAATATCATTAAATTTATTTAGATATATTTCTCTATTTCTGAGAATAACTCTGAAATCCTACAAAAGAAAGGGAAGCAGTACCATGAGAATTCTGCTTTTAACCCTGATCCAATCCACCATTTTCTTTCACAATTCCTTGAACGACAAGGGGCATGAAGTAAAATCTTATTCCATTATACCTTTCAATGCCACATACTCATGATCCATAATGATGATTTTTTTTTATTTTTTTCATTTTAGTACCAAATGCACAGATACTTCAATTTTGAAGTTCATTTTTCTTTCACCTCAGACTTTTCTCTCCACCCTTGTAGCGGTTTTGGGTCTACTATCCCAGATACCGAGTACCTTAGGTAGCCGGGTGATGAAGCACCCCTAAGAACTTAATAACCGAGTGGACGAGGCCTGTTTAGGATCAGAATATGCCTGTTTGGATCAGAGGAGTACCTTGCCTTGTTCTTTTTCCACCATTTCTTTCTAAATCAAATCCAGGCTCAAAGTCAAAACAGCATTCAAATGATAATTTCCTCAGATTTTTTTTGCATAAGGAGCAGAGTGTGAATAAAAATAATTTTTTTTTGTGTGTCCCCTTTAAACCTGTTAATACCAGCATTACTCCCTCTATGGCTCCTTCTTTGATTATTAATCACTTAACAAATTTAAACACAGTGTCGAAAAAGAAAACTTAAGAGCAAGCTTTTGATTATTATCTCTCCCCCATACTTGAACCAAAGCAATGCCCTCATTGCATAGAAGGAATTAGAATAACAGGGCATGCAAACTACCTGTGTAATGATCAAAAAGCATGGTAATAAGAGATATTTAAATTTAAAGAGCAAAGTATGGATAGTGTACTCCCTAGAGTTATGCAGAATATGTAGAGTAGCTCCCCCACACTTGAGTTCAGCTGTCGGAATGTGTAAGATGTTCCTGTAATAATTATTCTAAACAGCCAGAAGAACTCAAGTTAATTGTCCTCGTTCTCTTCTCTCTTTTTTTTATTTATAAAAACATATATAGGAATAATATGAAAGACAAAACATAAAACAAAAAATAGTAGGGAAATAATATTTAACCACTGGGTTGCCTCCCAGTAAGCTGCCCGAATTTATAGTCTTTGGCTAGACTCCCGCTTCGTTATCCTGGATCAAAAATAAAGGTAGACAACAGCTTTGATAGGAAAACGAAGTTAGCAGTAATTAAAATCAAACCACCTGGGTCAAAACAGTATGTTAACTCGGCAAATAAAATAGGAAAATGAATACTCCACAAAACCTGGTGTTTGAGGAGGTACTGCCGGTAATGGAATTCCAATAGAAGACCATGTGGTGATGATTTTCTTCCTCAAATTGGAGGATGTAAACATCCTCCTCTTGTTGTTGAGGTTATGGAGGCAGGGTGAGAGTTGATAAGAGACTGGTGGTAGCACTTTCTCCTCAGATTCGAGAATATAAATATTCTCTTCCGGTTGATGAGGCTCACACAAAATACCTTCAGCTTTTAATTGCTCCTCTTGTGCTGGGGATGGAGATGGAGGAGAATTGTAACTCTCAGACATTTGCTCCAACTCAGCGTCAGAGAAAAATGTCCTGATAAGTTTCTTTATCTCCTCATCAGAACTTGTAGCTTCATGAATATCTGGCTCGAATCGATCTTCATTTATTGGACTCACCACTGGAATTTCTTCTAGCGGCTTGGTCTGACTCGGGAAGAATTCGTCTAGCCCTTGTGTAGATTGCTGTTCATTCTGATTAAAGTAGCAGTATCCCAACTGAGCTTCTTGGTACTGTGTATTGGCCTGGTCGACTTCCCACCAATACGGCTCTCGATTTGACTGTTGAGGTGATTGATAATCCTTGACCACCCTTTTATATGAGGACATCTCCTCTTGCATGTGAGTCCATTCCAAATTGATCAACAACCTTCTTACCTCATCGTCGCCGCTCTCCATAATCAGTAACTATCCTACAAAAACAAAAATAAAAATACCAAGTAGAAAAGAACTAAAAATAGAAAAGAAAATACAAAACAAAAATTAACTAAACAGAAAAACTAAATACGAAATAAAAAAGAGATAAAAGAAAATAGCTAAAATAAAAGGTAAGTAAAATTAAAATTAATTAAAGTGAGAACAAAATAAAAACAGATATAAACAAAATTAAACAGATATCTCAATCAAATTAAAAATTATCAATTAACCTTGCCGGAGGTCCCCGGCAACGGCGCCAAAACTTGTTGGAGAAATATGTGACTACTTCTTCAACCTAGGCAGTGTACCTAATCGTTTTGCAGAATAGTGGATAAGTGGGTTGTCGTACTCTTGGGGACCTCGCTGTGGATAACTGACAGTATATTAAATTGACTGAGAATTCTATAAACAGATTTTATCTTTTTAAGGGAGTGAGATTAACAGTTAAATCATAAGACAATAATAACAACAATTAATTTAAAATAGAAAAGAAATAGAAATTGTAAATCTTTTTGGTTTAAAGAAGCATCCCGCGTTGTTCTGCTCACCTATTTTATTTAATCATATTAATATAACTTTCCCATTTTAACAATAAACTCAAGAATCTTAATTAGTTTAATGACCGTTCCCTGCCTAATAAACCCTGATTAATTTAAACAACAAGCGCAATTCCTTGTTCAAGTTATTAATAAATTAATCGCATTATTAACAATCCCTATTGGAGATAGATTAACCTATACGGCGAGGAATATCGCTTCTAGTCGTTAACCCATTTGACTTCCTGTGTCTAGAACCTTGTCAGCACTGCATGTTAACAAAGAACTACAAATATCACTTTAATAATTGTACAAGAGAATTAAAGCGCATTAAGGACAAGAATCAAAATACTGCTTAGATAAATTATACTGGAAAGCTTATAAACACAATTATATAAAATAAGCTTGCTTCTAACCGGGAAGCTAGATTTATTAATCACACATAATTATAAAAACAAATATAATAAATAAGATAGACAAACAGAACGAAGAAGAACGATGGTACGCGGATACAGATCAGGATATGGACTGGTTTTGTGCAGATCGTCTTCCTTCGTTGGCTGTCTGGAAAATAACAGCATAAGTTTAATGAACTTTGGATGGAAGATTGTGGTGTACTGTGGTCTGTCGTGGTTTGAACGGTGGTGTTTGGTTTTTGAGGAGGGAGTAAGTATTTTTGAGCAGAAAGCTCGTAGATTTTATAGAAGAAGGAGAAGGAGAGGAAGGAAGGAGAAGGTTGGAGCACACGCGTGACCAAGTGGCCAATTGAGGAGTAGATGGATTGGGTTTGCAGAAGATTGTGGTTGCAGACGCGTGAGGACGTCGGCTGCGCTGTCGGTAGGCGCCGTGAAGAAGGAAGAAGAAAGCGCCGCGAAGAACGAAGAAGAAAAACTGTTCGCGTGTCTGAACTGGTCCGTCCGCCTAGCACCGCTCAAAAACCAGGCGGTCATCAATACTTGTGTCCGCCCTCGACCGCAGCACAACCAGGCGGTTGTGCCTTGTGTCCGCCTCCCATGTCCGCCCACAAACCATGCGGACCTCCACATCCATGCGTACAATGCTGTCCGCCTCCCTAACCTTTTCTTTTCTTTGGGCGGACATGATTTCTATCACGTGTGGTCGTGACAAATATGATAACAATGAATATAGTTCCATGATGAATATTGATGTGCTGTACGTACGTGTATATGAATATCGATGTGCTGTACGTACGTGTATAACATGAATATAAATGTTAATATATATATTATATATATATATATACCGGTGTATTGTAATTTCCTGCATTAGACACATAAAATGTATCAGTTCATATCAATACATAAATTCATGGAAAACATATGATAAGTGGGAAATATGACATTAATTATTATGAAAATAGAAAGAATTAAAGCCCTAAAAATATATGTATTTCTCACTTATCATAGCTTCAGCTCTCTCATCTCAGCCGGTGCCATACGGTAGGGTGCCTTAGCAATGGGGCCCGTATCTGGCAACAATCGACGGCGAACTCAACCTCACGCACAGGCGGCATGCCTGGCAGCTCATCAGGAAATAAGTCGGGAAAATCTACCACGACTGGAATGTCTACGTCCGTCACGTCGTTCTGTCTCGTGTCCTGTACGTAACAGAGGAAGGCTTGTCGGCCCTTCCTAACATCCTTCATCAGGACAATGCTGACACGATCTTGACAGTCGGCTCTCTCCTCACATGCGGTATGACACTGTCTTGCCGCTCGGCCCCTTCAGTAGTAGTCGATGCTCTTCACAATGAAGGCGGCCCCTATGCTTCTGCAGCCAATCCATGCCCACTATAATGTCAAAACCCAAGTTCTTGAACTCAATCAGATCGATGGGAAAGGTCTCAGTCATAATGCTGATCTCTAACCCTGTATATTGTCTGGTGCAACCTACTTTCTCCTTCGAAGGAAGGGTGACTGAAAAGTCTGAAAGCTGTTTGGAGGTGGCCCCCAGCTTCTTAGCAAATGCCGAGGAAATAAAAGAATGCGAAGCCCCTGAGTCGAACATACAGAAGCACTAACACCATCAACAGGAAAGGTACCTGAGATCACCTCTCGTATTAGCATCGAGTCCCAATAAATCACTAATTTACTGTTGTTTGTAATTGTCATACTTGTGATGACATTACCGGACTCCTTGGCTTGCCCATATCTAAGATGCAGATGGTACCCTCCTTTCCATTTTCGTAGCCTGAAGTTATGAATTAACGGTGTAAACAAATTGAACACATATACTTGAAGGTACAAAACTCTTATTTCATTCATCCAACTGTATTATACAAGGTTACACACTTAGCTACTGCTATTACATTAGTACTGTCTGAAAGTCAAATTTAAACGGCCAGGTCGGATGTGGGTATCGTTCACTAGAGCTGGTGGTGCGGTATTGAGCTTAATGCTCTTAATACCATGATATACAAGCCTCGACTCTCCACCAAATACCAACACACCCCAGACTTGAGGACGATCTTGCTTGCTAGATCCATCCTCTTCTGGTCTCCATAGATGAACTCAGCATCATCGCCGATGGAGAATGACACAACCGGTATTCCTCCTCTGGTGATGGACTCGGTCGTCTCATCACGATCCTGGTGCATCCCAAGTTTTCCCTCCCCGCTCATAGTAGTTGATGATGCAAACGTCATGTGTCATGTCGGGTAATGAATAAGTCTCACAGTCTTGAGCAATATCCATTGCGTTTCTCACCAAGGTTAGGAAACTCTCAGGTATCCTAGGTATAGATACGCCCCTACCATCCTCACCTCTCGATAAACCCTAGCCTGCGGATCCCAGTCTTTCCCTAAGCACATCATGTGCAGTTTCATTTTAGAACCACTATTAAATACAGGGGTATAAAATCCTCCTATGCCCTTACCCAAAGCTCTACACTCATTCACTATGGCGATTTGCTCATCTAGGGTGAGGAACTCTCTGAGAAGTATCATGCCGGTCTGACCACATGACACAAACTCACTAGGGTACTCTGTCTTTCTTCCACGGGTCTAGGTGATCTCTGTCTGGTAAGTGTGGGATAGCAGATATCGAAGTCTCCTAAGAGGTAAAAGGTTTCCTAGATAAGTTGTTTATCTAAAGTGGGTAATTAAACACACATTCATGCTAAGGTAAAGCGTTTAACACTTAGTCATGCTCTCATACAATGGTTAAGGTTTCAAATACTAACCTTCACCGCACTGGGTACTAGTGCCAGCGCCTGAAGCTCCCGCTGCATTCAGCATCGGTTGCCCAGCGGGTTCCTCTGGTTCTGGTTCTGCTGCTGTGTGGCTGCTGATGCTGCTGCCCCCTCTGGGCTTGGGGCGCCGGCCCCCTCTGGCCACCTCGAGCTCCACCTCCTCCAGTAGGTGCGCTCTGAGTCCCCTTCAGCGGGTGGTACCCTCGGCTCTCTGGATTAGCAAAGCACTCATACGACCTGTGGCCCTTCTTTCCACAATGGTGGCAGTCCACCGCTTGCCGGTGCAGTCGACACCCGGTGGTCTTTACCACAGCGCTTGCGTGAAAGTGGCGCTGGGGTGCAGATCCTATTATCATATCACATTCTGATTAGTACAAGGATGTAATGGATAGTGTAGTACACAACTCATTCACAGGTTAGATAGATCACTTACCCTTAGGGGGTGCAGATCTAAGAGGCTGGACATCATAGGTAGGCCCGGTCAGCATCGAGACCTTGTCCTTGCCCTTTTGGCTGGCCTGCTCCTTCTTCTTCTCCCCCTCCAGGAGAACTTTTTCTTCCTATGATCGTCAAGTGTCAGGAATAGCAGGTATAAAAGCAGGCAGTAAGTAAGTAATTTAAATGGATTAAATAACTTAAGGTGGTTCTTACTTCAACCCTTACTGCCTCCGCTACCAGCCTCAACCTCCGCCTCCTTCTCTCGGGGCCTTACGCTTCTGTCCCTGGCCGTCCTCCCGGCTGTTCACCATCATCTCAGTCCGAGAAGCAGCGTCATAACACTCCTGTAATGCATCAATGTGTTCCCCGAACTTGTAATAAATCAAACTGAGTTACAAGGTATAAACTGTCAATTAATTTTACCTGGACCGTAGGGTACAAGGTAGCACCCATGGCGGCCTTGATAGCATATCGCAACCCGCCTCTAAATTTCTCCACTTTCACACGCATCAGAATAAACAACTCCTGGGACAAAGTCCAAGAGCCCAATAAACAAGGAGTAGTACTGATCTACTGTCATGCTACCCTGCCTCAGGGCCTCAAACTCTTCCCTCTTCCTCTGCTTCAAATGAGCAGGATAGTACTTCTCTCTCAGCAATTCCACAAAGCCTGTCCAACCAAAACCCTCTATAGCAATGTAATGTGCCTTCACGTCACCTCCACCAAGTGCTAGCAGCGTCCTTCAGATGAAAGGCTGCTATACCTACCCGGTGCTCAGCAGGCACATGTATGCCATCAAAGGCCTTCTCGTGTTCAACAATGTATCTCTCCAGGACAGTGGGGTCAGCAACACCGTCATAGGTAGGTACTCGTGCGTCAGCTACGCTCTTTAGCCAATTCGGCTCTCTAGGTGCGGGTACGGGTGGACTACTACCGGTGGTGCTCCTATCTGGACACCTCCCATCTGGGCTAGCTGAGCAAAGACAGTGGCTACCGTCTCAGCAACTCCCACGGCTGGGGCCTCAGGAGGGCCTCCTCCAGCCCGCCGCCTCGTCCACCACCTCTCTGCCTCTGCCAGTCGAACGCCTTCCAGAAGACATCTGAAGAATTTAGAATCAAAGTCAGCTCTTCGTATAAATATCGTACTTATCTCAACCATAAGTTCACATAGCCTTGAAAGCATAAAAACAAAAACACCTTGTCCCCGACAATCTCCTAACTCAAATCATTACACTATCTCCTTGGTACTGGTGTGTGAATAACCTACGCTCACGGTACTTAAACTACTATCTCTTGTAATCAGAGCGGTACTCCGCTCTGATACCACTTTTGTAACACCCCTACTAATTCGGCTCCTAATTATCCTATAAATGTCGCACATAATAAATAAATCGCAGCGGTAAATAACAGACTGTCGCTCTAATGGTGTCACTGTTATCACTCCCCATACGGGTGATAACGAATTACCTGATAATCAACTTGCAAAACGTATTCCCCCAGTAGTGACCACAAGAGATAGATAGTAGTACTTAAATAATCTAAAACAAAATCCAACAACAACTGAATATTACAGACCGTGAGCAACTAATCAAAATACACCTCGGTTACACAACCCGAGTTCAAAACAACATTAGTATCACACCGTACCGAGTCTAACCAACAGTAACACAATAGTCGCGCCCCGCGTCGACCCACCAGCTAGTCTCCTGTAATAAAATGGTTTGTGGTATGGAATCAGCCACTGCTCAGTATGTTATCACATGCCTCGTCATGCCTCCTCAAACCCCCCAATTAATTGGTCGAGAGCATGAGATTCGTTACAATGCAATACCGTTTTAAATATTTAAACTGTAAAACAATTAACAGTAATATCCATACAATAAACCAACCATCAACACGTAATACACCACAAGTATAACCAATGAACAACAAAGCGAAACAACGAGAATAACAAACAAGTATTAATTCTCGTCCATGGTGTAGAAGCCAATATCGTTCGCCACTGTACAAGTCTGAACTGCATTAATTGTTCAGTTATACCTAGTGACTATGTCGTTAAAACGACATGTCTCTAATTACCCATATATTATGGCGGGTCACCCACGACAGTAGCCACTCCAGCGGTAGAGTCTCCGACCAACGAGCCATTCTAGCCCACGGGAAATTTTCTTGATACTTACAGACCCGTACGCGGACATCCTGGTATCATTTTTGTGATCACAACGCGCGCCCAAGAGCCACATCCTCTTGGCTTTACTATCTTCCATTAATTAATTATACCATCGCATCGCATTACCAAATTTTTTAACACAGCAGACCAAGATCATTAGTCCAATCCGGAGTCTGTAAACTCGGGATCCAGTGTTAGATACGAGAGCGGCGTTTAGAAAGGCCAATGCTCCGTATAAAAGTCTCGGATAATATGTATATCTTATTACCTAGTGCTACAACGTTTTTATGACGATCCTTATATTTCATATAAGATAGCACCATAGCCGCTAGTTCGTTTTATATATATAGGTTCACATATACGAACCAATACTGTTAACTCAACAACAGTAAATAATAAGCAGCTATAAATATACAATTCATGCATATTAATTAACACATTCAGACAAACAATCTTATCACAGATCACACAAAGTCGGAACTGAGGAAGTCCTCAGAGACAATCAGAGACACATAACAACATACCGTTCACCCTGATTGTATTACGGTGGAGTATGAATCAGCAAGATCCTATGCTCCGTGTGTCGTCTCTAACAATCTAAACAATACATAATGCTGCTGATTAGCATCCCGTATAACACACAACTCTATGGTACCCCATACCGTCACTAGTACCTCCCGTTAATCCCCCGTTATTAACTGTCAACGTTTGTCGGGTTTTCGGCTTAAATCGAGATTGGAAAAATGTTATATTACATGCGTAGTTTGTCTCATATATTAATATTCTTATTGTTGAACTTTGTTATCGCATGTAACTTAGTATACTCTTGCATACCATATAGTTTGTTTCTATATTGCATGTATAACTCTTTATCATGTTTATACATTTCACCTTAGTATTTATTTTCCTAAGGTTTGTTTTTTCCCAATTTTAATGGAGTATAATTCATATGTAAAAGTACCTTGATTATTTAAATCCTTATTATCCCATGTATACCCCTAACATTAGAATTTCCATATCTAATGTCTATAACTCTTTTCTCTTTATCTATTATCATTTTAATTATGATAATTTATAGCTATTGAACCACATTACATTTTCTACACCATAACATATATTTATCTTTATACATGTTTTATGGAACTATTTATTATATGGTAAGTCTTATAATATATATATATATATTCATTCTTTTTAATGAACACCTCTTATACTATAAATGTTATACCCCTTATAACATTAAAACCATATTATAAATTCCATTTAAAATGTTAATATTTCCGAACAGCACCTATGTTCTTAAATATTTACAAAATCCACCACATAATTATATATTGTTATATTATAGTTATATAACATATATTATGACATTTATGTCATTAAAACAATTATAACATATAGTTATATTTTGTTTATCAAATACCAAACAGCCCCTTATATTTCTCGGCTTTTACTATAAACCACTAAACTTCTATAAATCACAAATCAATCCCAATTATATTTCATTGTTACACTTATAACATATACCTTATATTCTAATCCTTAAACCTTAAAATAATTATAACCTAAAGTTTTTAAAGGCTATAATTTTCGAACAACCCTAGGCCTGTTTTAATTAAATTTCCACCACCAAACTTTGTATATTTACCAAATCTTCCCAATTTATAGTACATAGTTTTCTAATTCCATTAGAACTATATATTATACATATATCTTTATAAAACCTTATATATAACTCCAAAATTACCAAACTATACCAAAAGGTTATAAATATTATTCCTAACCTTATACTTCCTCTAAATCTCGGTTTCTACACATATGTTACCCATTTGTAACAATGTTATAAAATACCATATATTATACTTATATATTCATATAAACTCCAAATTTAACCAAATAAACTTCTAAAAATTCCTAATAACTTAAGGATTATTCTAAATTCTATTTAGTACCCCTAAGTCTCGGAAATTACATTGTAGCCCCATCTTTTATAAAACTTTACAATTTAATACTATCTCAATATAAGGTAGTATTTTAATTTTCTAAATTCTCCAAACTTGGTCAAAGTCTCCTATATAGTCAACTTTGACTTCTAATACCAAATGGGAATCAAACTTTCGGTAATCACCAATAATACCCTATACTTTTCTATTTTTACAATTTGACACAAACTTTATAAAAGGTTATAATTTTTATTAAATTCATTTAAAAACCCTAAATTCTTCTAAATTAAGCTCACGGCTTTATAAATTTCCAGTAATACGGTTTGGCCCCAAACTTAATTATATAAGCATAAATTAACTAAATAAGCTTATAAACTTAAATTAAAATGGCCTAATGACATGGCCTTATTACAACCTTGAACTTGCAAATAAATTACACTTTAAATGTCTCAAAATATAGCATAAACTCATGGCCTCACCATGGTTTATTTATTTTTCCACATAATGTCATAATTTGACCATTATGTTAATTAAATCTCTTAAATGACTAGCTTAATTTATCTTAGTCATTTTTTTTCCATTTTAGGTCAATATGACCCATATTTTTAAGTCGCCTCTCGGCACAATTTATATATATACTAAGAATTCATAAAATCATAAGTTTTAAGGTGTTTATACCTTGGTTTAGGCTTGTAACAGCTCGGCAGCTTGAAGGAAAATTCACCACACTATTTAGACATGTTTAATACACCAAAATAAGATATGGTTATACTCCAAGCTTGAGCTTAACCATAAGGAACAATTAATGTAAGATTTAAGGCAAAAATCACCTTAAAAATGCAAGGGAAGTTCCAATGATTTCGGCCTGAATAAATCACACCAAATGGTGTTAAATTCACCATATCAACTTAGGAAATAGCTAGACAACAACAAGCTGCTATGGTAATAGGTTTTACCTTGGCAAAATGCCTTAAAAGAGGGTATTTCCTTTGGATCTCGGCCACCCTTACTCCAAATGGCTAACCAACTGAATGAACATGTAAATATGAAGATTATGAGTGTATAAACTCATAAAATCCAAATAAGAAACCGGATGGAGAGTGGAGAGGCTTAAGGTATGTTTTTACCTTAAAATGCAATTTTGGGAAACCTTGGTCCCTATACTTGCTTCGGCCGAGTTTGGATGTTGTTCTAACCTTAAAACACTGAGAATGAGCCATAGGAAGTGATGAGCCACGAGATCTAAGTGTAGGTAGTGAAGAGATGAAGAAAAAGAGCTAAAAATGACCTTAAACCTTACCTTAGAAGCTTAAGAGTTAGATCTGTCTTCCATGCTCAAGAACAAGGCTTGAGGTTCTAGGAATGGAGGGAGCTCGGCTGGAATGGCTGGAATCGGACAAGAGGCAAGGGAGTGATTGGATAGAGTTGAAATAATTGAAAAAGTAACCTTTATTATAATAATGTGGTGTTAGGTAAGTAATTAGCAATCAATGCTTTGTGAGCTGTCCCCTTCCCACCTCCTTGCCAGCCGACAGCCATGAGGTCAAATGGGTCATTTAATTGACCCATTGACCATACTTGGTCAATATTGACTAAAAACGGGCCCCCCCTTTAGGGGTTTATTAATATTTTAATATTAAATTTGTAAAAATTTGAAATTTCTGGAATTAAATTCCTAATATGATGTAATGTGATATATTATCATATTTAAAGGTAATTATAACCTTTAAGCCCATTAAAAACCAATTTAGAAGGCAATTACACAAAAAACGTGCTTTAAGGTGTTTAGTGCACATTTTGTGTTGCAAGGTGTTTCTGAGCTTAGTTTTCTTTGAGAATAGTTTTGTTGTGTTCCTTACTTCATTATAATACTTAGGAATCCACTTGGATCCTATTTGAGGTCATACAATCTTTATGGTGCTTTAAGGCACATTTTTGGCTTTACCGATCTTAAGACATGTTTTGCCTTGTTGAGATCTTTTAGGTTGTTCTCCAATATTATTTTGATGTTTATTAACCATCTTAGATCATTAATCGATCATTTAATTAATTTTTAAAGGTTAGGGGTTATTTCATTGACCCTTGAGGGTTTCTACCTTAATGGAACTAAATGCTTATTAGACAACACTTACCCATTTAGTCGGGTTACAACTAATTACTTCTTATATCAATATGGGGTTGATTTCAGTGATCAACGTACACAACATGACAATGCACATCACGTAAAACATGTACACCAACGTAATAGCGTTCTTCTTGGAGAACGTACACTTTACTTAAGATGTGTCGGATAAAATATAGGTCCGAACACACCGTACACATTTACTTTACTTAGATGTGTCGGCCATAATATAGGCCCGATCACACCATACACATATCCCCCTAGCCTCGAATAATAATCAATGTAGGAAAGTCTCTTATTAGACTTGTGGGTGATTGTAACCCAAGAAGGAAAGACAACCAAAATAGAGTGGGAGTTAAATCAAATATAGATATCAACTCCCAAACACACGTGCACGACCGGGACGCCCCGGATTCCTTACCCCCATAATAATATATATATATATATATATTAAGTTAGAAGTTCCCTTAAGGAACTTACCACATCACGTCACCATTTGGTGTTACAAAATTGGTTAAACACACAAGGGAGGTAACATCCCATTCGACAAACATGGACAACGACATTCGTTAAATAACGACATACTAACAAGGGCAGCACACATCACACACAACCACAATATACAACTAACACACAGGATAGCCGTAGTTAGAACGTTCCCGTAGGTTGGGACGTTTAATCCGAATACCGGTCTCTTATGTGATCCTAGAGGGTTAGCTACGGTAACACATATTTGAGGTTAAACGGTATCGGAACTAAGTACGCAACATAAATGAATTACTGTAAACTCATTTCATGCTTTAACTTGTAAGGGGGCAAACACACAGAAAAAAAACAAGTTGGCATAGAAGCCGGTGTAACCCGGTAGGACGCAGGTTGCAAGAAAACCATACCATACACCATGGTTACTCTACTGTGTCCCCGAGGATTTGCTCTTAACGCGTCACTTCACGCTCCCCAGGTAGTTTCCGAACAACTGGTATATTTCAAAAGTTTTGATTAACATTGTGATTATACGGTATGTAAGCTACTATCACTCCCGTACTTAACCCGTTGCCCCGGTATACTTATAGTTTTACTCTTGTCAATTTAAGACCTTACTTCTCACTCATTTCTAACACTTGTTTATGCTTCTTAGGACCTTTAAAATTCACCAAACAAGGCCTTAACATCATCCAAAACCATTACCCATCAATCCCCCACCTTTAGAACACTTTTTAAAACACATTTTAGGCAATTTTTGTTCTGGTCCGGGACTTGGTCCGGACCCAAGGTTCCGGACTACCTCTGAAATGCACTCTTGGCCTTTTTTGACATTGGTCCGGGTCTTGGTCCTGGACCTAGACCCGGACCACCTGTAAACTTAACTCTCGACATGTTTTTAAGCTTGGTCCGGGACCTTATACAAGGGCTAGGTCCCGGACCCTGCTAAAAAGCTGCTAAATGTCCATTTTTCAACCTCAATTCCCACCTTAATCCACACCTAATCATATCCTAATCTTTCCAAAAGTTTCCATTCATGTTAAACCACCTTTAAACTCTCAAAACTCTTCAAACCATTGGTCATACTTATGCTTAATTCTTGCCCAAGTCATTGCTTAATTTCTACAAACTTTCTTTCTGACATTGTATTTTGCACACTTGTGCATTTCTAAACTACCTCTTGACCTTTTACACTTCTCCTCTCAACCATTCCCATTCTTTCAAGACAATGCACTTCTAACACCCAAGATCATGTCTCATTCTTAGAGCCTTAAATCCTTATTCTTTTCTCAAACGTCCAAGGCACTTAAACCACCCCTTTGCTACAGTTTTGTCTCTCTCCAATTCATTCTCCATCTACCATTCCAAGGTTATTCATCAACTCAACTCAACCTAACAAATCCCTAGGTTCTTCAATTCACCAAGTCTCCTTAAACACTTATTTTCGACTAAACTTTTGCCATAGTTTGCCTACAAACGTAACATATCCAACTCATCAATTTTCACATTTTTTCAATCCTAGCTAGCTAGCACACCCATAGAGGGTCCTACCAACACTCAATAATTACATCCAAATCATCAAATAACATTATAGCTCCAAAATCTGAATAACCACAATATAAACACAAACTCAAATCACTTGGCTTCAAAGCCCCCAATTCAAACAACAAAATCCCAAATTTCTCATCTAACCAATCCAAGCACATTTCTTACATATATTTGGTTCATTAACTTCATTTCCCATCCCAAAACTCTACAAACATTAGGAATAAGTGTTAAGGTAGATTATTTACCTTTGATACTCAAATTTCTCTTTTCTCTCCTTTCTCTTCTTTTCTCTTCCTCCCTCCTTCTTGCTTGAAAATAGGCCAAGGCCATGGAGTTTCCCCACACTCTATTTCAATACCAAAATGGGACATGAGAGCTAATTATAACCCTTAGGTTCATGGAAAATTCCAAGCTACAAAGAAAAGTGCTTTAAGCACTAATTTAGGTCATTACCTTTGGAATTCTTGAATGGGTTTGACCAAGATTCAAAGGAAAGCTCCAGCCACCATTTTTGAGGCTTGAACATATGCTCAATAAAGGAAGGAAGCAAAGTATCAAGAGGGGTAAAATCGGCTACAAGAAGAGATGAAGAAAAAATGGGATTTCTTTGAATTTTCTTACCTTAATGTAAAGAGGAGATGTTCTAGCTCCTTAAAATCTGATTTTCTCTTCAAATGGGCTATACCCATGGAGGTAAACTTCAACCATTTGAGATTTGGAAAAGAGAGAATGATAGAGCTTGATGAGAGGAAGAAGAATATGTAATTATGTTTGTGTTTGGAGCTTGATGGAAGCATGAGCATTAAGAAGAAGAAGAGGAGAAACCATGGGAGAAAGCTTGCAAAACGTGAGGGATATGTAGGAGGAAGAAAACGACAGAGAGAGGGTGAGAAAGTCTGATGGAGAAAGGAAAAGAAGTGAGATAGAGGGGGAAATGGAAGAGAGAGAGGATAAAAGTGCTTTTTGTACTTTTGTAAATAAAGTAAGTGTACATATGTATGTGATAGGGGAAAAAAATTGGGCAACAAGAGGAGGGGAGTTCATATTTTTCCTTTTACAATAAAGGGAGGGTACTTTACTCTTATTACAGTTTACACCCCATAAGTTCCCGGTTTTTACAATATTCACTAATCCGGGCCCGTTTTTCAGATTTTTCCCGTTTCTATAGTTTTAATGGTTCTTAAGCTCTCATTAATGTTTAATAATAGTTATATGATCAACCGTAATTTTTACGGGGTCATTTGACTGTTTAAAGTCACATTTTTGGGTTTTCTCAAAAAACGCGCTTTAAGACTTCGTTAGCGTTTTAATGCATTATTTGGATCCGTTTTCTTCAGGAATTTTTTCCACATGTTCTTAGTGTGTAATTAGGGTATAAAAATATATTTATAACCCTAGTTAAGGTTATATACCTCCTAAGATAAATAAATACGCGTTTTTGCATTTGTGACTTTTACGCGTTTTCCTTTATCTTTTGGTTTCTTTTTCTTCACCGATGTTCTTAAAGACTTAATTAGCCTTAGAAAATCATAATTACATAATTAATTAACACATAAAGGATTTGGGGTATTTCAATAAAATAAGTGCCTTTCGGCCAATTAAATGTAGTTTTTAAAACTATATACTATAATGTTAAATGAGATATAAAAATATCATATTATATGGTATAAGATGTAAGTGTAACATTGTATGATCTTATATGGTCAAAACATGGTTTATAAAACTATATGCTATTACCGTATATGTAACATTCAATAATGTATTTATAAACTATGGTTTACAATGATATAAATACTATAGAAATTATATGGTATTAATGTGATTAAATGAAAAAAATACCATTAATAATATTCACATGAAATAATGTGACAATTAATGGGAAAATAGAATTTATAAACTAAAGTTAGTATAAAATAAACTTAGGAATTATTAAGTTTATGTCATGGAATGTTACATAATATTAAGATAAGTTCTTAATACAAATTGCATAAAATAATGCAATAAATGAAAATAATCATCTTACATAAGATAATAATAATGTGACACATAATCTAAGAGTATAACTCATGACGTACAAATGTATAAGTGTACATATGTGTAATGCGCAAGCAAGAATAAAATTAATACATATTAAGTATATCCTGGAACTATATAATATAGTGCATGTATTCATGCAACTATATATTATATGACTAAATCAAATAAAAAAACAACATATATATATGTAAAAACCGAGGTATATATATATATAGTATATACAATATGGTTTTTAATGTCATGTATTAATAAATGACAAGTGTTATGACATTAGTATAATCATATGCTAAGTCATACAATTACAAATTGAAGCATAGCTCATTAAGATGAATAATGAGATGGATAATATGTGGTACAATAATAATTAGTTAAATAATAATGACATATAACATTAGTGCATGATCATAATATGCGATGCGAATTAACGTTGCATGTATACATGCAACTATATATTATAAATGTATACTCGTATACCTAACCGGAATGGTTAAATTAATGCATAAGTATAAACGTGAATATATATTCGTATACTCGTAAATATAAGGAATAAATCCTAACATTTGAATACGCTATAACTAAGACGTCTTTATAGCTGACTCATTTAAAATAAACCTGGGCGTTGGTAATTAATACGTATTATGACTAACGAGTTCGTATAACGATACTTTAACAAATAACTGTTGAAATTCGGGGATGTAATGTCAGGATTACTTGTATTGTTCGGATTTACCGAGCTTAAGTAAGTCATGTGGATTTAGTGTGTTTGATATTTAGATCGTATCACCGACGAAGGCGCTTGACGAGCTAGTGGTCTACTGCGCAACCTAGGTCCTTGGTGAACGGTATGTAAAGGGGTCTGATCTGAGATGTCCTGAGGGCTTCCTCGGGCTCAGATATGTGTGTTGAATAACGTGTGTGATTTATGTATGTATGTGTGTATGTATGTATTTGTAATTATGTTATGTGATGTTTAATTGTTTTTATTTCCCGCATCATTTAATTGTGCGCGAACGTCCTTCGGGACTAATACTACGTCGACTATAGATCGACTTATATAAACATACATATATGTTCTATGAGATGTGATTGGTGTACTTAATTATAACACAACTTATATTACCATTATGTATGTAATAACCTAAGTAAAGTACTTAGGTATGAGACGACATTGTCGTTCTCTAGAGCACGACTCTCTAACCTGTATATGACCTAGATTACTTCTAGGCATGCTTAAGACCCTTAGGGCAGCTAAGTGATAAGTGAACTCTTTATAACCTAAAATTATACCTTCGGTATTCGACTAACTAATTAAACATATAATTGAAGATTGAGGGTATGAAGAATAAGCCCAGGTTAGTCTCAGACTAACTGGCTGCGCATGAAGATCTCTTGAGTTGTTTTCCCGGATCGGGTTTAGACTCTATTGTTGCCACGAGCCTATATAGATCGCTGGTCAGTTCGTACCATTATTGGTACTCGGCTTTATACCACAAACTAAATGACGCCTTTTAGGCAAAGAGGAAGACCCGAGATCTTATATCTTTGGCCGTAGTGCACTAACACTGGTGCCACCAGAATGACTGTCCATAATAAAATACAAATACGGGTTGTCCTAACTTGACACCCACTGACGTTGTCTTGTGATGTGATGAGGACCCGGGGGGTCGTGTGATTAAATGAATAACCAGACCGTTACTAACGGCTACACGTTTTTGTTGTTGTTATATATTATGTTGTGTGCTGTTGTGTGTGAATTGTAGTGCTTGCCTTAATTGATTATATTACCGCCATTCATGTGTTTACTGCTTTAATATACCTGTACACCGGCAAAGCATGTAACGAATCTAATAATGGCGACCATGACTATTAAGTGACCAATAGGGTCCAGACCTGGCATACTCTACATTTATCGCTGAGCCTTTATGGCATACGTGCAGGTGATGATTTTCGCTGAAGCTGAAGAGCGGGACCGGGGTAGTTAGGGTTTCATTTACCGCACGAGTCTTCATATTGTATTAGGATGAATATTAGTTTACCTTGTTAACGACGTTGTATACAGTCGGGAATACGTAGACGCTCACTTGTCGTTAAAGTTGCTTTTGGTTTAGAATGATGTATAGGTTAGTATCTCGTTATCACTGCGGTCATGTATATGTTACCAGTGTTATTTCTTATTTAATTTATTTCTGCTTCTTTACTCGTATGGGCGAGTAATGACATGTGACACACGAGTGAGATTTATTGTTGTGTGACTTCCGCTGAGAGACGTTATTAATTAGTGCTAC
The DNA here is from genome assembly GCA_023374045.1 of Limonium bicolor. Taxonomy (NCBI): domain Eukaryota; kingdom Viridiplantae; phylum Streptophyta; class Magnoliopsida; order Caryophyllales; family Plumbaginaceae; genus Limonium; species Limonium bicolor. The sequence continues at coordinate 68,490,408 of CM041776.1, forward strand.
GTGAGTGACTATTACGTGATTACGAGTGGGGTGTTATAGACAAGGTCCCGGACAACTACATAAAACGAGCCAAAAGTTGGAACCAGCATCGGTCCGGGACTTAGGGGCCGGACCAAGTCCCGGACCACCTCTAGAATTCCACCGAGAGTGTCTTAAAGGGTTCTAATGATGAAGGATTGAATGGTAATGGTTTGAGATGATGTTAGGCCTTGTTTGGTGACATGTAAAGGTCCTAAAAAGTATAAACAAGTGCTAGAAGTGAATGAGAAAAGTTGAGAACTTAAGGACAAATGAGTAAACTAAGATAACGGGACAACGGGGTAAGCACGGGAGTAATAGTCGTTTACATTCCCTAATACCTTAATGTTAATAAAAACATTTGAAATGATACCAGCTGTACGAGAATTAACTAAGGAGCATGAGATGACATGTTAAAGTAATTCCTTGGTGAAAGGTATGGATTTCTTGCAACTTGTGTCCTGCCGAGTCCTCTCGGCTTGTGTGTTGTTTGCTTGTGTGCCGACCTAATATGATAAAGGCATGAAAAATGTTTATTGCTTTGATATGTATCTTGATGCATGTGGTATGTGCTAACCAACCTTGTGTTCTTGTGTAGTTTAAATTAATGTGGTAGACCGACCCGTAAATGGGTAATGATTGGTTAGTGACTCGTAGAAAGAGTCATTCCATAAACAACGTAAACGTGAAAAACGCACATGAACTATCGATTAGAGAATAACAATAATGCAACCTTATGAACTCACTAGAACGTGAGAGATATGTATAGGATTAGTAAACTCCCGTTAACGGTTAGAGAACCGAATGAAATAATCCATGAAATAATTAATAGCGGAAAGATATGAAGAACCCCTATTAAGAGAACAAAGATAGTTCAAAGATATGAACTCATGAGAAAGTAAAAGAGATATATGGGACCACCAAACTCCCTTGAGAGATAGTCGACCTTCTATACGAGGATCCGACCCGGTATGAGAAAATCACCCGAATGTATAAATATTCGAAATGTTGGGGCAACCCTTAAATCTGAGAATGTGAGAACTTGAGAAAATTCCCTAAAGTAGATGACACTGAGAGTGGTGCTTCTAGACTAATATACATAATTATATTATCTGAGAGAGGAGTATTTAGGAATGTGAGAAGTCCGAGAGAAATTCTGACCTATGTGAAAGAAGAAGGAACTAAGAGAGAGTTCTGGTTACTAGTTGAGCCTTCCCACCATGCTAGACCCAGAGTAGGGTCGAAAACCGGGGAAGTAAGACTAGGCTTGAAAGCCCTGCGGTGAGTTGTGTATGACTCTGCCCGGAGGCCATGTGCCTTGGCTTAAGAATTATTTAATAGACGAACAACTGAGAAATAAGTATGAGACCGTAGTGTCTAGAGAACTAAGAGAACAGGTAAGGTATCCCAAAAGAACGGATAAGGAATAGAATAATAAGAATGTGGCGTTAGTGAGGTAGAAACCCTCAAAGCCTGAAGAGTACGAAAGTGTAATTAACTAACTTAATGTGTTAGTTTGTGATTGTATTCTAGTTGAATACTTGTATGAATGCGAGTATGTTGTATGTTTACTGTACTTCATGTTTTGATTTAAATAAAATCAACCACATGTTAAGATGAGAAGTAGTTCAGTGTGGCCCGGTAGTAGTGGGTTGCACGACTTCCACACCAGCAAAGGTGCTGAGCCCCTTTGGGGCCACCCATTACTTTTCAGGTACACCAAAGACGACTACCGTTTGAGAGTAGGACGGGGAAAGCTACGGCATGGGTAGTAGTAGAGTTATTACTTTGCATTGATGTAACCATGTAAGACCGAAGTTGTATCGGCATTTGTATTGTAATAGAAACTCGGTATAGCTTGTAACGTATGAGACTCGGTTTAGAAAAACAAGAGTTTGAATTGTAATGCGAAGAGTACTCGGTTATTCCGGTCCATCAAACCGATGCTGTATTGAATTAGGCCTTGTTAGCCACGTGGGTGGCTAACGACATTTTCACCCACTGGTTGTATTAGATTATCCGCTGCATTTGTATTGATTAATGAGAAGATTACGTGTTAATGACGGGATTAGTGGTAGGGGTGTTACAAAAAGTGGTATCGCTCTTCGCTCTGATGACTGGAAATACCAAGTTTTGGAAATACCGAGTTAGGATTTAGAGACTTAGGGCTAAGGGTTAAGGGATAACGTGAGAGAGACACTAGATAGGAACTTCCAGTGTGTTCTACATACCTACAATATCAAACCCGCCCTCCACATCCCCCATATATAACTCGGGAAAGAACGCTAGAGAGTCGGAAAGTCCGCTCTTACCCGGGAAAATCCGATCTGACAGTTATGAAATAAACCTGTAAGAACATAGAACCGGTCATATGGTAGATTCCAAGTACCGGAATCCCGGAGACGGTTCCCGTCTGAACGACACTACGCACTTAATAGCGGGAGATTGAGAAATCCTATCCATAGGAGACCGAAATTTACAACAGCATGGGGCGACATGCTTAGCAGTCGCGAGAACCTGGCTGGCCAAGCAGCAGTAAGAAGAGGAGCACTAAGCGTGCAACGAAGAGGATAAATGAGCAGTACACAAACCCGAGAAACAAGTCTGTGGGACCGTAATTGTTAGATAATACCACCAACGGTATGCTAAACGGCTAACGGAATAGTCAAGAGTAGTTAACTCCAAACCTACAACGACAAAGAGGTTACAAGACCAGACCGGCATAGCTCAGACAGCTACGAGAATACCTACGGGATACACTCTGATAGGACAACAGAAGTAGTGCCTAAACCAGTAAGTCTCGGTAGCCACAGAAATGTGTGGGAAGAGCACCAAGGAAGGACACATAACTAAGTAAATAGGGGTCTCAGAGAGTGAAGAAGCACCCCCCGGATTGATGATAGTCAAGTTAAAACGAATGAGAAAGCAGCTCAGAAGATTGATTATCAAGACTAGAGAATCAAGTAAGAGCCAATAAGGCTACCGAAAATGGGAATAATACCGCAGCTGGTATGCATAATTAACCAAAACCACCCCTGTACCTCGCACTTGCCACGGTAAGTGCAGCAAGGACAGAACCATTTAGAGTAACTTTTAACAAGCAGCAAGTACTTAGTGAAGTACCAAGATGGCGAATGAGGCAAATATAGGATCACAAATCCTAAGAATTTAAACGAACCCATGGAAGGACCTAACAGCCTAAACATTGTAGTAAGGAATATACCAGTCAGCGAGAAGAGAATTGGTCTGAAGCACCCGGCATTGAAATGCCATGAGAACTTCTTCTTTCAAACACAAAATTTTTCTTTCCAAAACAAAATATTTCTTTTAAAAACCCCAGATTTCAAAAACCAAAACCAGTAAAACTATGGTAAGTTATCAAAGGATGATACAAGAGGAGTTGGCAACAGAACACTTTACCTAGGCATGTGATGAACCTACAAGTGTACAAAAACGAGATGTGGGACGACCGCACTCCGTAGGAGCTTGCGGGCCCGACAGACCTATTTATAGGTTAGTCGGGTGAGTAGTAATGTATCAGTATGGTTACCCCACATATGTATACAAGTAGTGTGCGAAAACACGGGAAGTAGTCAACTCCGTTCTACGGACAACAAAGTAAGTTCAGAATAGAACAAACTAAATTACCCCGAACCATCGAAGAGGAAGAACTCAGTAAGCTAACGAGTATAAAGGAACTTAGAGAATTCATCTAAGGGAAATGAATAAGAGTTAGAAAGTGCAAGGAGCAGAGATTAGTAAGTATAGATATTGGATATGTTCAAGAACCTCGAAGGAAATGCATGGGAGCTGGAATGAATACCTAGCCTTGAACGGTAAGGCAGATGCCTAACGCGGACACGGTAATGTTCAATGAATGAGACAGAATTCCTAGAACAATCATTAAGACTAATGGAAAATATCATACTTCATTGGTGAGGATATTAAACTAAGTCAAGAACACAAGGAGAAAACGTTAGTGGTCTACCCTAAATTGGGAGACGTTATGACCCTAAACGGGATAGCTGGAATACGGTACTACTATGCGGTTAGTCAACCAGACATAATCATAAATGTTAGCTAGATGAAATGGTGTAATTCAGCAACACCCGAGAGCAATCCGTGAAGGGTGCTTGAGTCAACAACAGTAAACGAAGTATAATGATAGATGCACGAGAGCTAAAACGAACACTCGGTTGGAACACCGAAGGGATCCCACTGAACGGGAAGTACCCTAAATGCTAAGAGGCACTGATTAATATCAGATTGCCTAAGGGACCTTCCATGAAGGGAAGCGTGATGCAACAACCGTATCAAGGAGCCCAGTATTACCTCCAAACCATCTGATGGTGTACAGAGAAGTTTAACTTGTATAAACAACTGCCAAAGAGCATAGCTTGAGGCAATGTGGCTTGTAAGCCATGAACCAACTATGTATGTAGAATTAAACGGTTACAAAACCTCATTGAATAACAAGAAGAATTGCCGAGAATGACACCAGTAAGCAAAGGGATATTTTTTGATAACAAATGAATAGTGCGGAGAACGAACCACTCATAATAGGAGTGGGGATACCTATCGTTATTGTGAGACCACTGGAGCGGTGAATATGTTAACCCTTCAGAAAGAGGATTCCACCTAGTAGTATATTGAAGTTTGGGCATGTGTTATTGCCAAGGAACAAGGTGAAGAAGAAATAGAAATTTCCAAGATAAGTATGAAGAAAGAAGCTCTTATAGCAAATGTTGAAAACCGAAGAGTAATCGGTTTAGAAGTAAACACAATATGTGTATAATGTGAATTATAGAGTGAACAACACTCAAGGAGCATAGAAACTCCAGGGATGATGTATTCAGTAACCAGCCAAGTAATGGCAACCGTAGTAAAATGAAGGAAGTACATGAGTGGAAGCTAAGGTAGTAGCGGATGCCATGTAAATTAACGTTGTTTAACGAGTAAGAACATGGTGCGCAACAAGTGACCATTGTAAGAGTATAGTCAGACAATGATATGGTGAGCAAGCATAATAATGAATTAGACTAAGTGGAAATGAGTAGCAAGAGATGGTAGATAAACTGGGCAGTAAGCACGTAGCCTATGCCATGTGACAAAAGAGCTCACAGGGAAGGCATGGTTCATTCCTATTGTAGTTGCATAAGGAATAGGAGGAGTATCCCTAGAGGACCAGTTGATACTGAAATAATAAGCTATTGGACAAGAGTACCCAGTTACTAAATAACCAACCCGTACTGGGTACGGACGATTTACAAACATACCAAAGAACATGGTGCAAGCCAGTTAAGCGAATAGCTAGAAACAAAACCGTGCGGCCATTGGCCAAAGAATCACGAAGAATGTTGGACATACCAACAATCGCAATAAACGAAATCCACTGGAATGGAAGTGGAAAGAAACTTATGAAGGTTATGAGGTCGAGGCATAGAAAATGCAAGGTCGTACGAGTAAAAGAACACTTGTACAGAACTAGATAAGTGGGCATAATTCAGAAGCCACTAAAAACAGAGGAAGCACTACACATTAAGTAGTAGCTCAACCTCAACCGACAACAAGTTAGAGGAACCAAGTGAATAACCACGAAGGTATACAGCGGTATACGAAATAGATTTCCAGAGAACTGGATAGAAAATCTATAGCTCATCTAATTCGCATACGGTAAGAAATACCAAGCGTAGATGGAGAGACCTTAATTCCTAAGACAAAAGGGATAAAAGGGAGATGTATAATACATTGAGAATAACAAAAGGGCGAATCAAGCTCTAAGTTATTAGGGTCGCGGAGCAAAAGCTAGTGGGCCATAATTCAAAGATAAATACACCTAGTAAGTATGGTAAAGGGCTGAATATCAATGCCTTGAAGCCGAATGGCTAAAACCAATCCGGTTATGAGTTAAATAGACTCCAATGAGAATTCTTAGTGCAGGGACCAAACTGCCAATATGGTTAAGACCCTTTGACCAAAGAACATTGTATATAGACTGCATGGAAGTTAAAACACTCCATGACGCCCATTGGATGAACCAATATTCAATTTACAGATGGTAGATTACGTGGGCGTAATCCCTTTTAAGGTGGGTAGAGCGAAAAACCGCTTTGTGTATGTTTTACGTATTAGATGTGTAAACTACGGTGTGCATAGCACAAAGGAACTTGTTTTGATGATTGGTACTTATGTTACATAAACATATGTATTCATTCATAGTATAATTACGGTTATTATGCACTGAAGATGTGAGTACCATTGATATGAATTCGAATACCTTGTTAACTCGAGAGTGAGCATACAAGTGGAATGGAGTAGAGAAACTCCGGGAGAATTAAATCCCTATGATATTTGTCTATTTGAGATTAGACATGAGATATAATGAGTAAGAGTCGGTATGAAACCGATGTAGAATCTAGTAGGAATTGAGTCCTAGGTGATTTTATGCGAGAACGATTGATGGAGTGAGTTCCATCCTTTGGAGTTGTGTGATGTAGGCTATGATTGAGAAAAAATTGATGAAACGAGTAGTAATAGATGAGTTGAGTAATAATGGGGAAATGAATTTCATAACAAAAAATGGATTGTTTTGTGATTATGACTAGAAAGAGTAAAAGATAGAGAATGAATAATGATTGACTAGTTGATTGTTTGAAACTGACGTGGGAAGTGGAACTTGATTTTCTAGCAATCAAGGGAAACCAAACATAAATTGGGGTGGAAGGATAGTTCAACACCGATGCTGACCACAATGGGGTTGAATGACTCTTGAAGCTCCCTATAAGTGGTCACAAGTAAACACGCTAAGAATAGATGTTAGTAATATAAATTGGACTTGGAGTTGTATTGAGCTTTCAAAAAGAATTTCCAACTGGTTTTGCAAAAGAACTTTCCTCCAAGCTTGAGAATGAGGACCAGTTTTGAAACCGCTACACTGGACGAGCAATGGTACTAAGTTGACTGGTAGGACGATGGCAGTGTGGGTATTTTTCCAAGGGTAGTGGAACGTAGAGAAGTCCTGTGTCTGGATGATCTAGAGTGTTTGAGGATATCTAGAGATGCGAATGTTTTGATCAGAACCAAAGGGACCATGGGCCAGAAAGTAGTGCATTGTTGAAATTAATATGGGATTCGAGGACTGTGGTGCCTTCTTGTCTTCAGACCGGCCCCATGGAGAGAATACAAAAGAATATTTTTGATTTCTATACATGCTGTGATATGTGTGTGGTGTGTAGCATATATAGAGGCTGACCTGTGGAGTCAGTGAGGTTATATAGATTATAACCTTGGCATGGTATGCCTATGAGACTAACAATATTAGATTCACAAACTTTGAGGGCAAAGTTCCATAAGGGAGGTAAATTGAAATACCCCCAACCTAAAAATGGTGATTAAATAATTCTAACATGAATTTTAGAGGCCTAATGATGCCTAAAGAGCTTTGGTGAAGAAAGAAAAAACCAAAAGAAAAGAGAAATCACTTAAAAAAAAACGTAAAATGTAAAATGAGCATTACACAACCATAGGAGGTATATGACCTCGGTTAGGGTCTTAGATGGATTCCTTAGGCGTAATTATGCCTAAATAATATGTGGGAACATTTCCCAAAGAAAGTGAATCCAAATAGTTGGTTAAAAACGTTAAGGAAGCTTTAAAGCATGTTTTTTCGAGAAAACCCGAAAATGTAAATTTAAGTGGTCAAACAGACCCATTAAAATTATAGTTGATTAAATAACTATAATTAAACATTAATGAGAGCTTAAGAACCATTAAAATTAAAGAAATGGGAAAAATCCGGAAAATGGGCCCGGTTAGTGAATAGTGCCAAACCGGGTAATTAACGAGTGTTTCTTGTGAAAAGACGAAAACACCCCCAGCTTAATTACTATAGGGGGGCTGGTTTTTAATGGGTATTCAGCACTCTCCCTCCCAAATTAATAAGCTAGTTAGAAGAAGACAAAAGTAATTAGTGAAAAAGTATAAAAAGGAAAAGGGGAACTCTCTCTCCTCACTTCCCTCCTCTCTCTCTTACCTCTCTTCTTCCTCTCCACCGTTTTTATCTTCTCCTCCCTTCTGGCTGGCGATATTGAAGCATCCCTCCCATGGCTTCTTGGCATTCTCTTCCTTGTCCAAGCTACAATAATGCTCCAAATAAAAAAATAAACACATATTCTTGCTCCTCTCAACAAGGGCTATCTTCCTCTCTTTTCAAAATCCTCAAATGATGAAGTTGGTCTCCATGGGTATAGTCTCATTTGAAGAGAAAATTGCATTTTTGGAACTAGATGGCCTCCTCTTGTTCTAAGGTAAAAAGATTCAAGAAAAAAAACTCATAACTCTCTCCCTTCTTAATGTGGCCGATTTTTGGCTTCTTGTGAGCCTCGATTTTTAAACCCTATCCTTGGTTGATTCAAGTTGATTAGGATCTGATCGGGTTTTATGTCCACTTATAACCTAAGTTTAATAACTAAGTCATATAACCATAATTATTAAAACCTAAGCCAGCTCACTGGAACCTATTATGAGTCGCCACCTAATTTTAACCTAGATCAAATTAGGAAAGGAGAGTTCGAGTTTAGGGGCTTGATATTAGACTTAATTAGGGTTCAATTACTTTCATTACCCTAGAAGTCGTTTTTCCTCTACTTAGTTTAATTACGGCTAGTTACGAGTCATTTTAACCTAAGTGTTCACTTCTGATTTTAGATTTTAACATTTTTTGACAAAAAATTAAAGTGAAAATTAAAACTACCTAAACTAGGGTTTCAGAGGAAAATTAGGTCAAATTTTAATTATGTCCGTAGCCACACACCTAATGTCCAAGACCACGGACCCCAGTTGAACTACATGATTATGACAACCGAATTAAAATAAAAACGTAAACTTGAAAAGTTCAGGGCCACGAACAGGGTGTCCGTGGGCCCGGACATGTACTATTAAAAACCCTAAAATTTAAAAAATTGAAAAATAAGAAATCCCGCCACCGTCCGTGGTCCTGGACCATGGGTCCGAGGTCACGGACCACCCACGGACAGTGGGGTTTTGGTGGTTCCGACAGTGTTTTCGGCTCAAAATTTATGTACGTGTAGCCTAAAAGGTATACAAGACGTGAGTAATTGAAAGATCTCAATTTGAAGTCGAATTATACATGAAACTTAACAAACCAGTAACAAGGCACAAAAAAAGCAATTAGCAATACAGAAGCCGAAAAGGGTTGGTTTAAACCCAAAATTTGACAGAACACTGATAAAGTCGTAAGGTTTCAGAAAAGTGTGATTATAACCTGTGTTGGCTCCTGGAACAACGAGACTCTTCACGTCTGGATTCTTTCCGTGCTCCGTTGACCTCGGTTCTGGATTGAGTTTGAACCCGGCTTCTTACTATTGATTGTTGATGCTATTCCTCACGTTTTAGTGGTGATTTAGCTGTTGTTTGATGGTTAGAACAATGTTGGGAGTTGAAAATTGTGTGAAAGTGTGGATTAGAGAAGGATTTCGGTATTGTTTTGGTGCTTGGAAGTGCAAAAATGTGAGAGGCTGTCATAGAAGAGAGATTTGATTGCTAGGGTTCTGAGAGCTTATGAGATTCTAACTTGATCAAGATATTTACATCTTTATATAGACTTCCTTATAGATAAAGAAAATCTAGTGAAAACGAGATTCTTCGGGATTTTATTAAGTGACTTCCCAGGGGCATTTTGCTGTGAAATATTGCCACATGTCAAGGATGACAATTATGATTTTTCTGAGGTGGAATTGAATTTTTTAAATATTGGAATATTTTTAAATTCAATTTCTCGTCTGATTCAATCAGAAATTTCTAGAAAATTATCGGGAATTCAAAAATCAAAATTCCAGTGCCATTATGCTTAAAATGTCATCCTCTATCATGGGTTATGAAATACCCCGAACTTAAATATAGGGATTAAAATTTCTCTAATACGTATTTAAGGGCCTAATGGTACCTAATTAATACTAGTAAGGAAAAATAAATCCAAAAGAATAAATAAACTCTTAAAAAGCGGAAAACGCTAAATAAGCGTTAAATAACCATAGGAGGTATGAGACCTCGGTTAGAGTATTATATGGATTCTGAAGGTTTAATAAGACCTAAATAATATATGGGAACAACTCCCGAAGAAACGGATCCAAATAATGTATTAAAACGCTAATAGAGCTTTAACGCACGTTTTTCGAGAGAAAACCCGAAGACGTGATTTTAAGTGGTCAAACGAACCCGTAAAAATTATAAGTCATTAAATAAATATATTAAGCATTTATGAAAGCTTAATAACCAATAAAAATAAAGAAACGAGGAAATTCCGGAAAACGGGCCCGGTTAGTGAACAGTACCTAAACCGGGTAAAATAACGAGCATTTTCTGTAAAAGACGAAAAAAGCTCCAGCTAGTATAACTGTAGGGGGCGGTTTTTTTCAGTCAAATAACTCCCTCACACACACATGTAACTAGCTAACTAAATAAGAGAGCCAAAAAGCAAAAAGCAATAAAGTAAAAAACTACTTTATTCTCTTCCCTCTCACCTCACTCTCACATTTTCACTCACCTCTCTCTTTCCTCTTCCCCCTCCATCGTACTCTCCCTCTTCCTCCTCCCTTGGGCTGCGATTTTGGAGCTCCCCACAACAACCATGACTACTCCATCTTCTTCCTCATGCTCCATCCTCATCTAAGCTCCAAATCGAAAACAAATTACATTTGAACTCCCCTCATCATCCTCTATCATTCCCTTTTTCAAATTCGAAAAGGATGAATTTCATCCCCATGGGTTTTCCCCATTTGAAGAGAAAAGCACACCATTATGGAGCATGGAGTCTCCTCTTTCCAACAAGGTAAAAGTCTACATGAAACTCATGTTTTCTCACCTTACTCCATAACCGATTTTTGCCTCTTTGTAATGCCTTGTTTTCTCTCTCTCCTTTGAGCATAATATCAAGCTAGCAATGGTGGTGGATTCACCTTCTTGAACCCAGGGCTAAAACCCCTTCTAAAACTCTCCAAAGGTAAACCCTAGAAATTTCTTTTCAAACACTTCAATGAATTGGCATTAATTTAAGGGTTAGTATATTAATTGTAGTGTTTTGTGTTCATTGGGTGATGGGAATGGAGTTTGGCAACTCCATTCCCCACGTGGCCGATTTGGGCAAGAAAGGAAGAAGGAGGAGAAATGAGAAAGAAAGAAGGAATTAAAAGCTCAAGGTAAGAGCCCCTTTCTAATGTTAAGTTCCAATTGCATTAGAGTAATGGGAATGGGTGAACTAATTAAGGAACCCAAAATAATGTATTAGTAATGTCATTTTGGAAGTTTGAGTATTTGTGGATTAGTATGTGGATTGTAGGCCTTGGAGCCAAGTATGTGTGTATGAGTATAGTATTGATGTTTGATGGAGTATTGGTGTATTGGGATGGATTTATATTTGTATTGATTGCTGGTAGGACCCTTGTAAGGGTGTGGCTAGATTAGGAATGAATTTGGTGAGAATTGGTATGTGTGGCCAAGTAAGAAAAGTAGAGGAATCATGGCAAAATTTTGGTAGGAATATGTGCATTTGTGAATGACTTGGTGAATGGGAGAACCAAGGTGTGTATTGGGGATTGTAGGGATGTCTAATGACCATGGAATGGTATTTGAGGTATGGGAATACTAGGATGCAAAATCTGTAGCAAAGAGTGCAAGGGATGCCTTGGAGAAACTAGGAAGAACTAGAGTATAAGACTTGGTAAAGTAAATGTTGGACTTGGGTATAGAAGGTGAAATTGCTTGGAAATGAATGGCATGGTGAGATGAGGTATTTGGGATGCTAATAGTGGCATTGGTTGAGAAGTAATGGATGGTAGAATGGAGTTTGAAAATCTGTAGCATAAGAGAATGAAAAACTGTTGTAAGTGTTAAAAGGAAGTGAGGAAATTTATAAATTGGTTGATGGATTTGGTATAGGGTTTGTGTAATGAATTAAGAAATGAATTAGCATGATATAGAGTGTTTAAATAGTACTAAAACATGTTAGGATGTGTGTAGGAAGATTGGGGAAGCAATGGGTGAAATGGGGAAAGAAAATAAGGGCTGTAGCAAGGTTCTGCTACCGTCCAACCCAGAGTCTGGATCGGACGATGGGTCGGACGGGGCTTAGGCAACGGCAATAAATCATTCTGGAACGGTCCGACCCAGAGCCGTGGATCGGACGTGGGTCGGACAGGCAAAAAAATTTTCAAGGTCGAAGTTTCTGACTTCGCCGACCCAGAGTCTAGGTCGGACAGTGGGTCGGACGGAGCTTGGACACGGGACCGAAGCCTTCTGGAACGGTCCAGCCCAGAGGGTATGGGTCGGACGGAATAGTGCTAGGTCGGAGGGGAGAATTTCAGAGAACGGTAATCTACTGGAATGGTCCGACCCAGGGCTTGGGTCGGACGCTGGGTCGGACGACCCATAACTTACAAAAAAAAAAAACTGTAAGCTAAAGCTAGTATATATATATGTAAATATGTATACCCACCTATACATATGTACATATATATATGTAAGCGAACCCTTGTTAAGTAATTAAAAGTAAGTAAGTAAAATGTAAGTAAAGGAATGTAAAGACTTAGTAAGTATGGGTTAGGAAACGTAAGAGTAATCGAATTGAGTTAATGATAGTTAGATTAATCATTCGATTGTATGTATATCATAGGAATTTGATTTGTGAACACCGGAGGAACGTTGGGATACAAGTACAGCGGTGAACGGTATGATTTCTTCATGCCCTGTATCCTAATCTGGTTACCCCGATTTGTGTGCTTATTTGATCACCTAAATAAGATAAATGCATGAATCGGACTATATTGCACTTACTCGTGCTTGTTTACATTGTTCTTGATATTTGTCTTGAACAATAGTTTGTATAATTCATGAAATATATGAATGATGATGACTTGTATTCGAATCTTGTATTGTACTTAAGTATTGTATTGTATTTTGTATAAATGAGTATTGAGCATTGTAATTGTGTATGTGGCTTGCATGAATGACTTCTGCTAATTCCTAACTACCTAACTCCTCACTTAAGTGAGTAAACTGGAATGAGTAGAAGTCCGATATAGCTTCGGCCACGCGTGAGGATGAGGAGACACAAGAGGTTGGATCCGATTCCTGACTCTTAAACTGGTCCGCGGCCCAAATCCCTTAAATGGGTAGCATCCCGGATTGGTGAGTCAAGTAAATCCCGGTGGTGGGACGGAGTAGTCCCCGGGCCGGAGGTCCCGATGACTTAACATGAGTAAGAGTAAGAGTAAGTAAGTATGTATGAGTATGAGTATGAGTATGTATGCGTATGTATGGAGTAAAGAGTAAAAGAGTAATCTCCACCGATTAACCCGGGTGGACCAATGAAGCTAACAAGAATTGTATATTGTGTATGTAATGAGTATGTGTATTTCGGAAGAAGGTAAGTATGTATTGATGGTATATTGTATTCCTTGTACGTAATGAAGTGTATGTATGTATGCCTTGCGTAAGTATTATTGTATGTGTATGAAAGCATGTATGCATGTTGTGTGAATAAATGAACTGCATGTATACGACCAAGTGGTCGGCGTACCCTCACTAGTACGCAGGGTATGCGGCTATCATGCGCAGCGAAAGCTGACCCCCTAGGGGGAACGTTTTTAGTGTGCAGGTACCCGAAGCGGATACGGTCCAGGTAAGAGACCGGTGGCAAGCCTTCGTATTTAGAAGTAGGTAGTTTGTGAGGAAGGGGTAATAGATAGACTCTTAGTGAGTATGTATAAATTTGGGAGAAGTATTGTATTTGATTTGGAACCTAGTAAACTCGGTATGTGGATTATTTTGTATTGAACTTGGAGTATTGTATTGAATGAGGATTGTAGTAATTACTCGGTAAATAGAGTATGTGTTACAGATATGTAGTACTCGGGATTCCGGTCCATCAGACCGATGCTGTATATGAAGTAGTAGTCCTTGTTAGTCACGTGGGTGACTAACGGCATTGTATCACCCATTGTATGTAAGTATGTATCCGCTGCATGACTCTGAAAGCACGAGGAGATTGGACGGTAATGTTCGTATTATAGTAGGGGTGTTACAAAAAGTGGTATCAGAGCGAAGTATCGCTCTGATGACAGGAAATACCGAGCTTAGGAATACCGAGTTAGGAATTAGAAGTTTAGGGCTAAGGGCTGAGTGTTAGCATTAGAGATATGCTAGTTAGGAACTACCGGTGAGTACCGGAAACCTACAATACCAGACCCGCCCTCCACATGCCCCACTGTATAACTTGGGAAAGGACGCCAGAGAGAGGAAAAGCCTATCATACTCGGGAAAAACCCGATCTGGCAGTTGTGAAGCAATCACACGGTAGACAAGAACTGACAATAGTAGATACCAAGAAATGGAAGACCCGGAGATGGATCCCGGTTGAACCACAATACCCGCACTTAATAGCGGTGGAATAAGCACTCCAACCACCAGGAGGCTACAACTTACAACAGCATGGGGCGACATGCTTAGCAGTCGCAGAACCTAGCTAAACAACTAGCAGCAGGAAAAGAATCACTAATCGTGCAACGAAATGGAAAAGGAGCAGTAACGGAACCCGAGACACAAGTCTACGGGATAGTAATACTTGAATAATACCATCAACGGTATACTAGCTGGCTAAGGACATAGTTGGGAACGATTAACTCCAAATTACAACGCCAAAAGGTTGCAATACCCGGACCAATATAGCTCAGACAGCTACAAGAACAACCATGAGATGTAATCCAATAGGACTACAAGAGTAGTACCTAAACAAGGAAGGCTCAGTGACCACCACCAAATGTGTGGGAACGAGCCACAGGAACGACACTAAACCAAATAGAGTGGGAATCTCCCAGGATTGGAGAAGTACCCAGATCTACGACAGCCATGTCTAGACCACCAAGAAGCTACCTAAAGGATCGAGTATACCAATTGTAGATCAATAAGATCAAAGGAAGAGTCGACAAGACTACCAAATGCAAGCGGAAACCCTACCAAGATTGGTATATGATTACCCAAAAACCACCAGTACCACGCACTTGCCACGGCAAGTGCAGTAAGGACAGAGATACGTAAAGAAGCTCTAACACACCACAGGTACATAGTAATGTACCGTGACTACAATGAAGCAACTATGGGATCACAAATCCTGAAACTGAAGGAATGGAACCTGGAAAGGCCTAACGGCCCGACCACTGTTTTTAGAACATACCAGTCAGCGAGAAGCTGGACTTGGTCAAGATTTCGAACATGGCTATGCCATGAAGAACTTCTTTTAACACCGAACCATAATTTTCAAACCAAGTTTTCTTTAAACCACAAACCTTCTTTTAAGACCTTGGATTTAAAAAACCGAACCAACATAATTACGGTGAGTATCATTGAATGATACAAGAGGAGTTGGCAACATAATACTTCACCTAGGCGTGTGACGAACACTAAGAGTGTACCCAATTACGGGATGTGGGACAACCGCACTCCGAAGGAGCTTGCGGGCCTGACATATAGTTGGGTAAGTGGTAACGTATCAACAAGGTACCCCACGTATGTATACATGTAGTGTGCGACACACGGGAAGTAGTCAACTCCGTTCTACGGACCATGAGTGAGTTCAAATCAGAACAACTGGACACCTCAGACGATCAGTATAAAGGAACTCAGAGAATCCATCTGAAGATGAGGAATAAGGACTAGGAAGTGCAAAAGGGCACATACTATAAGTATAGACTTTGGATATGTCTCAAATAATCCAAGCAACTACCTGACAGCTGGATGGAATACCCATCCTAAACACATTAAGGCGAATGCCTAACGTGAATCTAACAATGCTCAACAAACGGGGCGGAATTCCCAAGAGCAACCCCAAGATTACCACAAGTATACCCCTTCATTGAAGGGGATATCAAACCTAGTCTTAGGCACTAGGAGCAAGTGTAAACAGTCTACCCAAGAACGGGAGACGTTATACCCAAAAAGGGACGACTCAAGTACAATACCAAAACACGGTACAGTGGACAACATATCATAAACGTTAGCCGGATGTAACGGCATGATTACAACAGCACTCAGGAGCAATCCTTGAAGGGTGTCTGAGATAACAACAATTAAACAAGCGTCATGATAAAAGCACACGAGCTAGAACGAACATTCGGCTAGGATACGAAGGGATTTCACTTAACAGGAAATACCCTAAATTACCAGAAGGCACTGATTAGCACCAGATTGCCTAAGAGTCTCCTATGAACGGAAGCATGATGCCACGACTTACCATGGAGCCCAATAATATCTCCAACCTATGACGGTATACATGGAGTGGAAACATGTATAAGCAGCTTGCAAGGAGCATAGCTCGTAGCAATACGGCTTAGAAGCCGTAAACCAAATAAGTTATATAACTTAAACGGTTGCAAAACCGGCACCATTTGTTAACAAGACTTGCAAGAGGGATTGCCTCGTACGACAAGAAATCAACAACTGGACCATCAATCCAAACCCAACCTTATGAGCGCCTGGAGTAATGACCAACTCAGTGTCACTGCACTAGAGCATCAGTCTAGTATACAGTCGACAAGCCGTTGATTACCTTCATGCCTTCTGTAACAATGGTACACAGAGGCAAAAGAACCGCGATAATGCCAACATTGGCCTAGCCCCCACTGAACGCTACGAGAAACCCAAGGGAAGGTACCCCTCGTTAGCCAAAGACCACCAATATGGTGAAGATGTGAACCCTTAGAAAGGCTTCCATCTATTATAACAGAAAGCCTACGCTTATGAATATTGCCCAGGGGCGATGGAATAAGGAAATGAGATTTCCAAACCATTACGACTTAAGGAGTAAGCATACTCCATATGCACTCAAGCATGTGGTGAACCATTGTATAAACACCAACATGGTAAACCTGGTCATGAGACCTATGAGTGGAGATAACCCCTCAACAAGAACCTTCACTTACTAGTGATGAAATACCCTTCAATTGAAGAAAGGGACCGGAAAACCCCGAAGTTTCTTGGGATGTCCCGGTGATGTACATACGAGTAGAACTACACAGCTAGAGCCTATAACCAACGCTCAGCACTATGGAGACAGTAACTGTCAAAAACAATCAATGTGGGGTGCACACTACACACCATGAATGACCAACGCTCAAGAGAGCTTGTAACCCGATAAACCAAGTTATTTGGCCAAACTATATCATGAATGAGGAAGTAATGTGAGGTAGCTAACCTGCACATGAACACCTAAATGGAAATAAACATCCCCACAAGGGGAAGATAATAGGATTGCGGATTACCACGACAACCGTCATACATATGAACTAGGAACCTCCTAGTGTATGTGCCACCATAAGGAAATGGTGCCAATGATAATGGCAATAAGTAAAGAGGAACTACCACAGTAACAGAAACAGTAAAACAATGTTGTAAAATGAGTAAGAATACGGCGCACAACAGGCGACCGCTTGAGGAAATAACAGATAATAACACGAAGTATAAGCATGGGATGACAGACAGAAATATTCCTTCATATCACATAAGTGACTTACTGTCAAGCGTTTACGCCTCTGCACTCTGTATGACTGAGTGTTTTGGTATGGCACTTGTGC
Source organism: Limonium bicolor (assembly GCA_023374045.1). Taxonomy (NCBI): domain Eukaryota; kingdom Viridiplantae; phylum Streptophyta; class Magnoliopsida; order Caryophyllales; family Plumbaginaceae; genus Limonium; species Limonium bicolor. The sequence goes on from CM041776.1 coordinate 68,508,068, forward strand.
AGCTAATGATCAATGGGATGGCTAGGATATGGAGAATGTAAACCGTAGTAAATCCTTCTTTTCACCACAAACATGGCATAAGCCAGTCAAGTCATTCTTAGAAACAGACCGTGCGGCCTAAGGCCAAAGGAGCACGAAGAGTGTGAAACAACACTAACAATCACAGTTGTGAATTCCAGTGGAAGAAAAGGTGAAAAGGGACTTAAGAAAGTCACAAGGACCGACGCAAGAAAAGGCAAGGTTATAACAAGTAAAGGACACTGTACTGAACCAGAAGAACTGGTATAATTCAAAAGCTATTGACAACAGAGGAAGCACTACAACTGAGTAGTGACTTAACCTCGCCCGACAATAAGCCGGAGGAACTTAACGAATAATCGTAGAAGCACGAATAGCATGTGCAGTAGATTACCAGAGAGCTGGTTATAAATCTTAAACTCATTGAGTTCAAACACGGTAAAAGAATACCGCATTTGTCTGGTAAACCTTATTCCCATAATAGACGGATAAGAAGGTGAGGTATAGCACATTAAGGATAACAAGAAGGGTGAATAACCCGAGTATCAGGGTCGCGCAGCAGAAGCTAGTGGGCCCTAGCTAGGAGATAATATACCTAGTGAGTATAGCAAAATGGCTATTAATGCCTTGAAGCCTAATAGGCTAGAACCGAATTAATGATAAGTTAAATAAACTCATATAGAAATCCTTGGTGCAAAGACTAAACCATTGGTATGGTTAAGACCCTGTTGACCAGAGCATGTTATATAGTATACCGTAGCGAAGCTAAATGCTTTAGTTTGCCCAAACTGATTAAACCAATGTTTAATAATAATAACATATGGTAGATTACGTGGGCGTAATCCCTTTTAAGGGGGGTAGAGCGAAAACCGCTTAATATAAGTTTTGTGAGTAAAACACATAAACCGTAATGTGCATAGCACAAATGAGAACCAAATTGATGATTGATACTATGTTAAATAAACATAAGTACTCATTCATATTGTAATTATGGTAACTAGGCATTAGACATGCAAATACCATAGGAGGAATATACCCATCTTGTAACACCAATGTAAGAGTAGTAGTAAAAGAAAAGTAATGAGTAGTGGACGGAGCTCCACAAGTATTGTAGCATTTGAAGAAGTAGTACGAAAGGAATGAGGATAGTAGATGAATGAAGTTTATGAGTAGTGGAATCGTAAGTAAATTATTTGAAGCAATTGAAGTCAACTAAATCTTATAAGTATAGTATTCCTTAGTTAGAATATTGGAGATGATGGTGAGTAATGGATGGAAGTAGAGAAGGTTGATGAAATGAGCATTAGGTATTGAACCATGGAGTAAAGCATTCGGGAAGTAGAGTGAGGATGATCGATGGAGTGATTCCATCCTTTGGAGATGTATGAATTCGTATCACGACTAGAAAGAGTAAAAAGATAGAAAATGAAAACAACTAATTAATTGCTTGTTTGAAACTGATGTGGGAAGTCGAACTTGATCCTGATCAGATCAAGGGAAACCAAACACAAATTGGGGGTGGAAAGATAGTTCAACACTGGTGCTGATCACATCAGGGTCGAACGATTCTTGAAGCTCCCCTCAAGTGGTCACAAGAATCACGCATAGGATAGAAGTAATGAATGTAACTTGGAACTTGGAGTTGGATGCTTTAGAAAGATTTCTAATTAGCTGTTGGGAAGGATTTTCCTTAGACTGAGAGTAAGGATTTGGCTAGAAGCTTATACCGGAGAAGATAGTGGTGTAGCAGGTTGTATTATTCCAAGGGCAGCGGGACATAGAGGAGTCCTGTGTCTAGATGACCTGAGTGCCTGCGGGATTGTAATGTGTATTGCATTGCTTTGGGGATAGCTTTGCACTGTATGTATGTATAAATTTTGTAATAAGGAACCGGATGGTTGGTAGTAATGCGGATGGGAGTAATTATAGTACATTGGTATGGTATGTAGAGACCCTGAGTAATGGATTTGGGAATTATAAGGAGGAAGAAGGTATGGCTTTGGTATTAGACACGTAAGAATGAGTAAGCATTGTAAACCTATAACCTCGAACAACTTTGAGGACAAAGTTCTTAAGGGGGGTAGATTGAAATACCCCGAACTTAAATATAGGGATTAAAATTTCTCTAATGTATTTAAGGGCCTAATGGTACCTAATTAATACTAGTAAGGAAAAATAAATCCAAAAGAATAAATAAACTCTTAAAAAGCGGAAAACGCTAAATAAGCGTTAAATAACCATAGGAGGGATGAGACCTCGGTTAGAGTATTATATGGATTCTAAAGGTTTAATAAGACCTAAATAATATATGGGAACAACTCCCGAAGAAAACGGATCCAAATAATGTATTAAAACGCTAATAGAGCTTTAACGCACGTTTTTCGAGAAAACCCGAAGACGTGATTTTAAGTGGTCAAACGAACCCGTAAAAATTATAAGTCATTAAATAAATTATTAAGCATTTATGAAAGCTTAATAACCAATAAAAATAAAGAAACGAGGAAATTCCGGAAAACGGGCCCGGTTAGTGAACAGTACCTAAACCGGGTAAAATAACGAGCGTTTTCTGTAAAAGACGAAAAACGCTCCAGCTAGTATAACTGTAGGGGGCCGGTTTTTATCAGTCAAATAACTCCCTCACCACACATGTAACTAGCTAACTAAATAAGAGAGCCAAAAAGCAAAAAGCAATAAAGTAAAAACTACTTTATTCCCTTCCCTCTCACCTCACTCTCACATTTTCACTCACCTCTCTCTTTCCTCTTCCCCCTCCATCGTACTCTCCCTCTTCCTCCTCCCTTGGGCTGCGATTTTGGAGCTCCCCACAACAACCATGGCTACTCCATCTTCTTCCTCATGCTCCATCCTCATGTAAGCTCCAAATCGAAAACAAATTACATATTTGAACTCCCCTCATCATCCTCTATCATTCCCTTTTTCAAAATTCGAAAAGGATGAATTTCATCCCCATGGGTTTTCCCCATTTGAAGAGAAAAGCACACCATTATGGAGCTTGGAGTCTCCTCTTTCCAACAAGGTAAAAGTCTACATGAAAAACTCATGTTTTCTCCACCTTACTCCATAACCGATTTTTGCCTCTTTGTAATGCCTTGTTTTCTCTCTCTCCTTTGAGCATAATATCAACCTAGCAATGGTGGTGGATTCACCTTCTTGAACCAAGGGCTAAAACCCCTTCTAAAACTCTCCAAAGGTAAACCCTAGAAATTTCTTTTCAAACACTTCAATGAATTGGCATTAATTTAAGGGTTAGTATATTAATTGTAGTGTTTTGTGTTCATTGGGTGATGGGAATGGAGTTTGGCAACTCCATTCCCCACGTGGCCGATTTGGGCAAGAAAGGAAGAAGAAGGAGAAATGAGAAAGAAAGAAGGAATTAAAAGCTCAAGGTAAGAGCCCCTTCCTAATGTTAAGTTCCAATTGCATTAGAGTAATGGGAATGGGTGAACTAATTAAGGAACCCAAAATAATGTATTAGTAATGTCATTTTGGAAGTTTGAGTATTTGTGGATTAGTATGTGGATTGTAGGCCTTGGAGCCAAGTATGTTGTGTATGAGTATTAGTATTGATGTTTGATGGAGTATTGGTGTATTGGGATGGATTTATATTTGTATTGATTGCTGGTAGGACCCTTGTAAGGGTGTGGCTAGATTAGGAATGAATTTGGTGAGAATTGGTATGTGTGGCCAAGTAAGAAAAGTAGAGGAATCATGGCAAAATTTTGGTAGGAATATGTGCATTTGTGAATGACTTGGTGAATGGGAGAACCAAGGTGTGTATTGGGGATTGTAGGGATGTCTAATGACCATGGAATGGTATTTGAGGTATGGGAATACTAGGATGCAAAATCTGTAGCAAAGAGTGCAAGGGATGCCTTGGAGAAACTAGGAAGAACTAGAGTATAAGACTTGGTAAAGTAAATGTTGGACTTGGGTATAGAAGGTGCAATTGCTTGGAAATGAATTGGCATGGTGAGATGAGGTATTTGGGATGCTAATAGTGGCATTGGTTGAGAAGTAATGGATGGTAGAATGGAGTTTGAAAATCTGTAGCATAAGAGAATGAAAAACTGTTGTAAGTGTTAAAAGGAAGTGAGGAAATTGTATAAATTGGTTGATGGATTTGGTATAGGGTTTGTGTAATGAATTAAGAAATGAATTAGCATGATATAGAGTGTTTAAATAGTACTAAAACATGTTAGGATGTGTGTAGGAAGATTGGGGAAGCAATGGGTGAAATTGGGAAAAGAAAATAAGGGCTGTAGCAAGGTTCTGCTACCGTCCGACCCAGAGTCTGGATCGGACGGTGGGTCGGACGGGGCTTAGGCAACGGCAATAAATCTTTCTGGAACGGTCCGACCCAGAGCCGTGGATCGGACGTGGGTCGGACAGGCAAAAAATTTTCAAGGTCGAAGTTTCTGACTTCGCCCGACCCAGAGTCTAGGTCGGACAGTGGGTCGGACGGAGCTTGGACACGGGACCGAAGCCTTCTGGAACGGTCCGGCCCAGAGGGTATGGGTCGGACGGAATAGTGCTGGGTCGGACGGGGAGAATTTCAGAGAACGGTAATCTACTGGAATGGTCCGACCCAGGGCTTGGGTCGGACGCTGGGTCGGACGACCCATAACTTACAAAAAAAAAAACTGTAAGCTAAAGCTAGTATATATATATGTAAATATGTATACCCACCTATACATATGTACATATATATGTAAGCGAACCCTTGTTAAGTAATTAAAAGTAAGTAAGTAAAATGTAAGTAAAGGAATGTAAAGACTTAGTAAGTATGGGTTAGGAAACGTAAGAGTAATCGAATTGAGTTAATGATAGTTAGATTAATCATTCGATTGTATGTATATCATAGGAATTTGATTTGTGAACACCGGAGGAACGTTGGGATACAAGTACAGCGGTGAACGGTATGATTTCTTCATGCCCTGTATCCTAATCTGGTTACCCCGATTTGTGTGCTTATTTGATCACCTAAATAAGATAAATGCATGAATCGGACTATATTGCACTTACTCGTGCTTGTTTACATTGTTCTTGATATTTGTCTTGAACAATAGTTTGTATAATTCATGAAATATATGAATGATGATGACTTGTATTCGAATCTTGTATTGTACTTAAGTATTGTATTGTATTTTGTATAAATGAGTATTGAGCATTGTAATTGTGTATGTGGCTTGCATGAATGACTTCTGCTAATTCCTAACTACCTAACTCCTCACTTAAGTGAGTAAACTGGAATGAGTAGAAGTCCGATATAGCTTCGGCCACGCGTGAGGATGAGGAGACACAAGAGGTTGGATCCGATTCCTGACTCTTAAACTGGTCCGCGGCCCAAATCCCTTAAATGGGTAGCATCCCGGATTGGTGAGTCAAGTAAATCCCGGTGGTGGGACGGAGTAGTCCCCGGGCCGGAGGTCCCGATGACTTAACATGAGTAAGAGTAAGAGTAAGTAAGTATGTATGAGTATGAGTATGAGTATGTATGCGTATGTATGGAGTAAAGAGTAAAAGAGTAATCTCCACCCGATTAACCCGGGTGGACCAATGAAGCTAACAAGAATTGTATATTGTGTATGTAATGAGTATGTGTATTTCGGAAGAAGGTAAGTATGTATTGGATGGTATATTGTATTCCTTGTATGTAATGAAGTGTATGTATGTATGCCTTGCGTAAGTATTATTGTATTGTGTATGAAAGCATGTATGCATGTTGTGTGAATAAATGAACTGCATGTATACGACCAAGTGGTCGGCGTACCCTCACTAGTACGCGGGGTATGCGGTTATCATGCGCAGCGAAAGCTGACCCCCTAGGGGGAACGTTTTTAGTGTGCAGGTACCCGAAGCGGATACGGTCAAGGTAAGAGACCGGTGGCAAGCCTTCATATTTAGAAGTAGGTAGTTTGTGAGGAAGGGGTAATAGATAGACTCTTAGTGAGTATGTATAAATTTGGGAGAAGTATTGTATTTGATTTGGAATCTAGTAAACTCGGTATGTGGATTATTTTGTATTGAACTTGGAGTATTGTATTGAATGAGGATTGTAGTAATTACTCGGTAAATAGAGTATGTGTTACAGATATATAGTACTCGGGATTCCGGTCCATCAGACCGATGCTGTATATAGAAGTAGTAGCCTTGTTAGTCACGTGGGTGACTAACGGCATTGTATCACCCATTGTATGTAAGTATGTATCTGCTGCATGACTCTGAAAGCACGAGGAGATTGGACGGTAATGTTCGTATTAATAGTAGGGGTGTTACAGGTTTAAATTTCAAAACATTCCGAGTTGATTTGAGCCACTCTCAGAGGAGAGAGAAAGCTCATAGGGGGCTTAGGTGCCTTGAAAAATTATGAAAATACCCCTGAAGATGACTAAGCTGCCCCTGATGCCCTGGAATGCGCCGATCGAACCGGGAAACCTTGCTGTTTGACCAAACAACCCTTTTTGCACCAATACCTCATGAGATTCTCCTCCAGGGGGTTAACATTTTTGGTATAACAGATTTCCCCCCGTAAAATAGACTTTGTAATTAATATGAAAAGTCTAGTTGATGCTTGAGTGATACCCCAAAATTTCGAATCATAAACAGACCCTGCTTGCCGTTTGAAATTCAGTGGGTTGTGTCGAGCTATTCGAAGGCACAGACTACCTAAAGGAGAAAGAAATGTTGTTGAACTATTCGAAGGCGCCAACTACCTAAAATGATGATATTTTGTCGAGCTATTCTAAGGCGCTGACTACCTAAAGTGATGAAAATTATGTCAAGCTATTCTAAGGCGTTGACTACCTAAAACGATGAAAGCGATGTCAAGCTATTCCAAGGCGTTGACTACCTGAAAATGATGAAAATGATGCCAAGCTATTCTAAGGCGTTGACTACCTGAAAATAATGTCAAGCTATTCTAAGGCGTTGACTACCTGAAACGATGAAAACGATGTCAAGCTATTCTAAGGCGTTGACTACCTGAAAATGATGAAACTGATGCCAAGCTATTCTAAGGTGTTGACTACCTAAAAATGATGAAAGTGAAATAATGTGTAGATGCAGGAATGCTGATATGCTAGCGATGCTAATGATGCTGATGATGTTGATGATGCTGATGATGTTGATGATGCCGATGATGTTGATGGTGTTGATGATGTTGATGATGCTCAGATGCTTTTGGGACAGAAACCCATGCCAATGCTCCTGGCTGGACCCATTGTGGACTTATTGCCATTGCCCCCCAAGCCAGTGTGCAGGGATAACTCCTGGTAAAAACCCTGGGGACTTATTGCCATCGCCCACCATTCATTGATCCCGAAATAAGTTGACATCGCACAGGAGGATTTATTGCCATCACCTCGCCAACTTTTCTATCGCCAAGTCTTGTGACGCGCCTGAATAATGCAAATAGGTCTTATGACGCACCCTTATGATGAAATGCAACGTGTTTGATGGAAGTAGGTAAATTAAAGAGTGATGCTAGGTCTTACTACGAGCCTAAGGGGATGATTCTAGGTCTTATGACAAGCCTAAAGGTTGGAACTAGGTCTTATGACAAGCTTAAAGGTTGGAACTAGGTCTTATGACGGGCCTAAAGGTTGGATTTAGGTCTTATGACAAGCCTAAAGGTTGGAACTAGGTCTTATGACGGGTCTAATGGTTGGATCTAGGTCTTATGACAAGCCTAAAGGTTGGAATTAGGTCTTATGACGAGCCTAAAGGTAATTCTAAGTGAAAGTGAGTTAAGTGTATGAAGAGGGGCAAATATGGCCAAGAGATGTGAAGGAAGCCTACGCCCGGAAGAAGGAGCAACGAAGGAACACATAATGACCGATCGGTCATGATCGGACGTAAGCTATGGTGTAAGCATGTATAAACGACCGGTCGCCTGTGACCGGTCATTAAGGTCGCGAAGTAAGTATAGACAGCGACCGGTCGTTTGTAACCAGTCAAGTGATTAAGAAGCGTAAATAGCGACCGGGCGCCTGTGCCCGGTCAGAAAGCTATGGGATATAGGAATTAAGGTAGTACGCTTATATAAAATAATTAGAATGACAGGCTGGCAAGCCTAGGAGTACTGGAAAGTTGCTATAAATAAGAGATCAATCCCTTGGAATAGGGGGACGACGAGAACTTTTAGAACCTCTCTATTTCTCTATTGTTACTCTCTCTTTTGCTGTTATGAAGACCCTATTTCATCCCATTTCATTTGGCGCCGACCGTGGGGAACGAACATCAACCACGATTCATCCACAGATCGAAAGAAATTCTGCGATAAACTTCGTGCTTTTCTTAGTATTGACGAGGGACGATCCCGGGGAAGAAAGGACGCAATCAAGGAGAACTATCAACAGCGAAATAAGGCGGAAGGAATTCTTCAAAGATCATCGGAGAAGTTCATTCGCGCAATCAAAATCTTAAAAATAGCTTACCATGATCTGGTTTGAGAACTCGTAATTGATTGAGGTAGTCGCTCCTGTTGAGGATGTCGCCAAAATCAAAGAGCAGTAGATCTCAGATATGTCGAAGCATAGGAGCGAAATGCGGTCGC